>AWNI01000013.1:495210-538557 GCA_000517465.1 Moesziomyces aphidis | reverse complement strand
GAGAGAGAGAGAGAGAGAGAGAGAGAGAGGATGTGTAGACTGCAGTAGTGGTGTGGTCGATGTGATGTGCCTGTGCAGGCTATAGATTGATGTCGGGGCGGTCAGAGGGTGATGCGCTGAGACGGTGCTCGTGTGACGATCGCAGAGTGACGAGCGATGAGAGGGGGGGTGAAGGGATTGACGAGGAAAGATCAAAATGCGGAAGCAAGCAAGCAAGGAAGGAAGGAAGGCTGAATGCAAACGCGAAGCTCCGAGACGCGCCGCCGCTTCTTCACCCAACAGAGGCAGTCGGTTCAAGCTCAGGGTCCAAGGCGAGCGGGAATTTGGCTGGCTTGAAAGCTCAGTCCTTTTGTGGAGGCCCAACTCCGCCCGCCCAAGCAAAACCTTGTCGGATCGCGGCGCGCTTTTCTTGGTTCCTGGAAAGCGTTCAAGCCTCGGCGCACTCGATGCGGCAAGGTGGTGAATGAAAGGATCACATTGAAGCATAGCAGGAGACGAATGTGGAATGGGTCTGTGCTGGTGCGAGGCACACAGCGCGCAGAGGCATTTCCGCTGGATGGGTATAGCAAGGAATGAGAGGCCGCGTTAAGGGTGCGTAAGGGCGTGAGAGGTCGTGAGAAGAAGAGGCAGTCTAGAACATGGTGGCGAATGCGTCGGTGGCGTCCTTGACTGTAGACGAGGCGTAGAGCGGCTGACCGTTGGCCCCGACGCCGTTCTTTCCAAAGGTGAAGCCGGCCCACATGCCGCGTCCACCGGCGCCCGAGCCGGTTTCGCGCACGGCTTCGACGTTCTTCTGCTTCTCGTGGACGTCCTTGTAGCGGGCCATGTCGGCGGGGTCTTCAAAGTTGTCAAAGTAGCCGGTGTCTTCTTCGTTCTCGAGTTCGGGGATGAAGGGAGCCTTGAGTTCGCGCAGACGGCCGAGGTCGAGGCTGCGGAAGAAAGGGTGTGTTTGGACGGGCTCGAGGCTGCTGTAGCGGCGCTCGGGCGTGTCGACGAGCTTGGTGATGGCGTCCCAGGCGACGTCGCTGAGGTTGAACTGCATGTTTTCGGGCGTGTCGTAGACGGGCCGCTGGAGCACCTTTTGCCAGTTTTTGAGGTTGGCGAAGGTCTCGTCCGGATTGCTGCCGCTGAAGGGCGGGAAGCCGCAGAGGAACTCGTAGAGGATGCAGCCGAGGCTCCAGTAGTCGACGCCAAAGCTGTACTGGCGTCCGCGCAGCATCTCGGGCGCAATGTAGTCTGGGCTGCCTACGATCGAGTTGGCGCGGTGCTGGGTGTGCTGGATCATCTTTTTGTACATGGAACCGCGCTCGGCGGGCGTGCGGTAGACAAAGTCGGAGTCCTTGACCGCATCGAGCTTGGCCTTCATCGACTCGATCTTGCCCGGGTGGAGCGCGCCCGAGGCGAGGCCAAAGTCGGTGAGCTTGACGTGTCCGGTGGAGTCGACGAGGAAGTTTTCGGGCTTGAGGTCGCGGTGGATGTAGCCGAGGCGGTGGAGTTCGTTGACCGAGACGATCATTTCGGCCATGTAGAAGCGAGCGTACTCCTCCTTGAGCGCGCCGTTGTTGCAGAGGAGCGTGCGGAAGTCGCCGCCGGGCACGTACTCCATGGCGAGGAAGACGTGGTCTGGGTCCTGGAAGGCGTAGAGCAGACGGACGAGCCAAGGGGTCTTTGTGGCGGTGAGGATGTCGCGTTCGGTGAGCACGTGGCGCACCTCGTCCATCTTTACGAGGATGCGCTTCTTGAGACGCTTGAGCGCGCAGATTTCTCCCGTGTCGCGCTTGCGAGCCAAAAAGACCTCGCCGTAGCCACCTGCGCCGACCTGGGTGATGATGTGGAACTGGTTGACGCGCAGCTTGGTTCGCCTCTTGCGCAGGAGCACGCGCTCGCGACCAAAGTAGGAGGAGCGCTCCTTGAGGAACTCGGGCGATGGCTCCGCATCCTCGTCGTCGGGCAGCAGGCCGCGGGCGCGTGTGGATTCGTGGAAGCGCGTCAGGCGGGCCTTGCGATCGGCGAGGTAGCGAAGGTTGTCAAAGTAGTAGTTGAGGAAGTAGAGCTGCGCGACGTTTGCCTTGCGCTGTACCTCGGTGGAGCGAACGATCTCGGTCTCCCATGGCTGGAGACCGTCGCCTCGCCTCCAGCTCCTCCAGCTGCCCTTGGGGTCGGGCTGGGAGTCGGAGTTGTTCTCGTTGATGCGCGAGAGTTCGCTGTGTTTTGGCGGTTTGATGTGGTCGTTGATGAGTGATGGCTGCGAGGAGGTGTTTTCCTTCTTGGAGGTGGCGAGGGGCGAAGGCACCGAGGTGGTGGCGACGGCGCTTTGTACGGGCGCCATGGCTGGCTGCTATAGGGTGGCGGGATGGCAGTGGCAGAGGGTCAAGGCAGCGGCTGGAGAGTGCGAATGACGATGATGGTGATGGAGAGAGAGAGAAGGTAAACGAGGGTGAAAGCGAGACGGGGAGCGCGAGTGTCGCAAACGGAGGTGTGGCGAGTGGGGACGGTGACGAGAGAGTATGCAAGCAGGTCGGCCCAATGATCAACGATGCATGCCGAGGCAGGAGGCAAGCCGTGCCCGCAAAACTACATGTCGCAAAACCAACACACCAACACTGCCGAGCGTCCAAAGTGGCCCAAAGTGGAGTGCCGACTTGGGTACGAGATGTTGATTTGAGCGCCATCCGCTCTACGCACGCTCTCAACAACACAATTCGCCAAAGGGCGGCCCCACCAGCTCCTCCCACTCGGACCCACCCGGTCCAGTCGACCCCGCACAACCGCGGGACAGGACGGGCGCTTGTCTGCATGTGATGCTTTGATGCCTTGCTCAGGTGACGCTCAAGGACAGGCGGAACGAGTCCGAGTGAGCTCAGCGCCAAGCGGCAGTTCGACTTCTCCGAGGCCAAATCCCACAAATCACACGGTCAGAGGTGCGCGAGAGCTGCGGTCGATTGACGTCGGCGGTTGTTTGTTACTTTTCGGAGGCTGGAGCGACGCGGTCACGTGCGGAGGAGACGTTTGGATTTTCGTCGGAGGCAGCGCCCCACTCTGTCCCAGCAAAGACGCAAAGACGCGCGAGACGCGTTTGGCGGCAGTCAATCAACACTTTTTGGCCGCGCATGCCATCGGCAACTTCGACGCCCTCCTCCACCATCGCCACATTAACCAACGACGCAAAGATGGCCGCAGCCCCACGTCCATCCGTGCTTGCCACGCCACGCAGGCCATTCGGCTCGGTCGCACCCTCCAACGCCGAGATGCGCAAGGTGTACGCCGACCTGGACAACAACGCCGTGTTCGACTTTGCCAGCATCGTTTCGGCCGTCAAGACCTTCTCCACACGCTTCCGCGCCTACACCGAGAATGCCATCTCCAACATCAACGACGACAAGGCCGAATTCGACGCGAACCGCATGGAGCATCGCAACCAGCTCCGCACGCTCGAGCGCGAGATCGAAGACGCAAAGACATCCCAGGGCGAGCTGTGGGATACCATCGCGCGCGAACGAGACCAGGACGCAGACCTTCGATCGAGGCAGCAGACGCTCCAATCCCAGAAGGCATCCGTCGCCCAGCGATGCAACGAGCTCCACGCCGAGATCGCAGAACTCAAGCAGATCCTCGAAAAGAAGAAGCTCGCCAAGGAATCGCAACGCGAGAAGCTCAAGGAGCAGAGCGACAAGAATGCGCCCGAGCTGCGTCTCCTCGAGTCCAAGACGGGATGCTCCGTCGTACCCACAAAGGTGGGCGACCAGCTCAAGTTCACCTTCAACCTCATGAACGCAGACGACTGGTCGCACGAGTGCCACTTTACCATCGACGTCAGCAGCACAAAGTACAAACTCACCTCGGTGCAGCCCCGCCTCGATTCGACCTTGCAAGAATCGCTGCTGCACGAACTCAACTCGACGCGCAAGTTCTACACGTTCGTCAAGAAGATGCGCGCTGCGTTGCGTGCCCAGGTCGAAAAGCAGCGTCTCGAAGCACGCGACAAGGCACGAGGCGGAGGCCGTTGACGCTTCCCCTTTCCGCTCATGCTCCTCTTTCCGCAGCCATGCCCGCTTCGACTCGATACCACGCCGCCTGTATTTGTACCGTTACCCTTTTACCGATTTGCGCTGAATCTGACAATGCCTCGGGCGCGCCTATCGCACCCGCATGTTCGTACTTGGCGAGCCTCGATGCCTCCATGCTCAACTCTCAAAAGAGGGAGGGCCTAAGCCTCCACCACCCTTTTTTTCAGCCACGATTTCCAGTCCGATTTTTCCAGAGCGACTGATTTTGAGAAGGCGGACCCTGGCTGCTGCTGCCCAGCTCGGACTGACGTTTGCACCTGCCCTCCGCGCTCTGCATCACCTCTTCATCACCGCACGATACCCTCGCACATCCGCCCACTGCAGCACTACGGCTCGTCTGCGACGTCGAGCGCTAAGCACCATGGTCGCTCCACGCATGTCGCTCAAGTTCTTGGGCACATCGTCCATGCCCAACTCGACGCGCAACTACTCGTCGCTCCTCTTCAAGCTCGACAACCACACCGTCATGGTCGACTGCGGCGAGGGCACCCAGCGTCAGCTCCGCTCGCGCTACATCGGCGGCGAAGAGCGCTTGGCTAACCTCAAGACCATCCTCATCACCCATTTGCATGCCGACCATGTGCTCGGCCTCGTGCCCATGCTCATGTCCATCATGGGTCCAACTGGCGTGCCTGTCGCTCCCGATGCTTCTCCACGGGTCGAAATTTATGGTCCGCCAGGCCTGCGTGCGTTAATACGCACTACTCTATCGCTCTGCTTTGCGCAGCTCAGCGGCAAGTACGTCGTGCACGAGTTCGTATGGCCGTCGCCGAGCGAGCTGGCCCAAGGCGCGGCGTTTGCGTTGCACAACCAGCCCGAGCGCAGCATCCCCGACATGCCACAGCACGAAGGCGAGGCGAGCGGTGGCCGCGACCTGCACATGGACGCGAGATCATCGAGCTGGCCCAACTTCCTCTCCATCAAGCCCTCATCCCAGTCTCCGGGCGTACGGATCAGCGCCGCGCCCATCTCGCACCGCTGCCCCACACTCGCGTACGTATTCGAAGAAGACGCCAGGGCGGGACCTCTCGACCCAAGCATTGCCGAAGCTCTCAAATGCAACGGCCCCGCTTTGCAGGAACAGCGCGGCATTCGACATCCACTCTCGCTCCTCTCCACTCTCACAACGCAGCGACAATCCGTCCACCTCCCCGACGGCACCGTGCTTGATCCTCCCCCACTCACGTTTCCGGGCCGAAAAGTCACCATCATGGGCGACACCAGCGACGGTACGGGTGGTTTCACCCGCGATCAGCTGCGCGCAGGCTGCGGACTGCCCGCGCTCGCCCATGGCTCCGACGTGCTCGTGCACGAGAGCACCAACATCGCGCTGCCCGCCCACCTCAACAGGAACGGCAAGCCCGATTCTCTCGAGGACGTTGCAGCCAAGGCAAAGCTGCGCGGCCACTCTGTGCCTCAGGTCGCCGGCCAATTCGCTGCGCTCGTCAATGCGCGACGCCTCATCCTCAACCATTTCTCCACAAAGTTCCCCAGCCCGCCGCACTATCTTCTCGACACCGCCGGTACCAGTGCCGAATCGGCGGCGGCGCTGCCCGTGGAGGAGGACGGCAAGCAGTTGGGCGATCCGGAACGCCGCGCACGCATCATGAAGCAGTTCGAGCTGCAGGCCTTCCAGGCGTGGCATCAGAGCACCAAGACCGGTGCGCACCAGCTCGAGGTGTTTTCCGCCTTTGATGGCTTTCACTTTGAAGTCTCTCCGCGTGAAGAGATGAGCGCTTCCCAGCAAGAGCCCAGTCACGCATTCGCCAGACCGTGGGAACAGTCCCAGGGCGACGCGGTCGGCAACGGCCTGAAGCGCAAGCATCCCGAGGTGGTCGACGCCGAGAACGTGTGGGACCCGTCTCCGTTCCTGCTTTCGTCTGCCAGCACGCCGGTGCCTAGATACGCGCTGGTGTTGCTCAACTCGCCCATCGACGCGCGCCAGACGGGCCACTTTCGACGACTGTGGACGTCTGCCTCGCTACGCCTCTGCGCCGATGGTGCAGCCAACCGACTATTGGACGCGTTTGGACCTTTGGCCTTCGACGCCGATCTGCCACTACCGCATGCGATCCTGGGCGATTTGGACTCCATCCTGCCCTCGACGCAGCAATTCTTTGAATCGAAAGGCGTAGCGGTGCACAAGCGTCCGTCGCAATACGCGACCGACCTGCAAAAGACGATCCAACAAGTCGAGGATCACGAAGATTCTGGCGACGAACACACGCTGATCATCTACGGCGGGCTTGCGGGGCGGCTGGACCAGAGTGTGCATACGCTGCATGTGTTGTGGCAGCTTGCACCTGGTGCTGCTGATCTGGGCAGCGTCGTTGACCCCTCCGAACCCAACGATCGCGGCAATCGGCTGCGCAAGAGACGGCGCACATTTGCAATTGGCGACGGAAGTGTCGCTTGGCTGCTTCCCGCTGGCAAGCATACGCTGAAAATGGCGCGCGAGGTCATGGGCAAGACGTGCGGTGTGCTGCCGCTGGGTGTTGGCAATTCGGGGGCCAAAGTGACGACAAAGGGGCTCGAGTGGGATCTGCAGGGAGATCTGACGACTCTGGGCGGATTCTTATCCACGTCCAACCATGTGCATGACGAGCAAGGAGTGGTGCACGTAGAGACCGACGAGCCGGTGTACTGGACCGTCGAGTTACGGCCGGACGAGGCGAGCGGTCTATCCGCATGAGCAGCAAAATGATCACCCACAATGCAGCAATCTCGTTCGAAGCTGCCATGCCATGAGCTTGCTGTGCGCGACATGCGTGCGGGAGCGGTAGCGGGAGTTTGACGCTCGAGGCTGAGGCTGGCAAATGAATTCGTGTGTTAGACTCTTGTCGCTTCTCGCCTCGTCGCGAGCGGAGGGGCTCGCAAGAAGAACGCGAAGGCGCTATAGTCGCGGTTGAAAAGCAATTCAAATGCACTGAACCGCACGAATAGCAGGCGAGAGTCGACTCTGCGCGTCCAAATTGAATCGTTTGTGCGCCGCGCACAAGCGAAGTGAGAAAGGCAGAGGTGCATGCGTGCGGACGTGCGTGCGTGAGTGCGTCGAGTCGAGTCGAGTCGAGTCGAGCGCTGGCAAGCGCCGCACCAGCTCAGCAGCCGCGCTTCCAAAAGAGGGTGCTCGTGCGCAACACTCAGACATGCCCAGCGAGAGCAGCCGCTGAGAAGCACTCGCTCGCTCAACCCTTTCGACCACCGCCGCCCGCGCATTCCACCATCATCCTTCGACGACTCTTCGAGCGCCAGCTTACGACTCCGACTTCCTCTTTCCATCACTCGAGTCCTCTTTGAACTACCGCCTGGAGCGAGACCCCACGAAGACACCGCCAGCGCGCACACAACCTTTGCCCACCATTTCGTCCGTCATCAACGCCAGCATGGCTTCGCGCCGTCGCGCTGCCAAGAAGGGTGTCTCCTTCTGCCTCATGGTCGTCGGCGCGTCCGGCACGGGCAAGACCACCTTCGTAAACACCCTCTGCGACTCGGAGGCCATCGGTCACAAGGTCAGCGACAACCCCGAAACTGCCCACATCGAGGAGGGCATCCGCATCAAGCCCGTCAACGTCGAACTCGAAGAGGACGGCACCCGCATCGGCCTCACCATCGTAGACACCCCGGGCTTCGGCGACAACATTGACAACGAATATGCGTGAGTGTCCCTGCCCTTCGGCCACCTTGCACATGGCCCCACCACTGACACTTCTGCTTCGTCTCGCTTTTGGCTCCCTGCCTTCCCACAGCTTCTCCGAAATCGTCGGCTTCCTCGAGCGACAGTACGACGACATTCTCGCCGAGGAGTCGCGAATCAAGCGTAACCCGCGCTTCCGCGACAACCGTGTGCACGCCCTCCTCTACTTCATCACGCCCACCGGCCACTCGTTGCGCGAGATCGACATTGAGCTCATGCGCAGGCTCTCGCCGCGCGTCAACGTCATCCCCGTCATTGGCAAGGCCGACTCCATGACGCTCACCGAGAGGCAAGACTTCAAGAAGCGCATCATGGAGGACATTGAGCACTACGGCATCCCCGTCTACAACTTCCCCTACGACGTCGAGGAGGACGACGAGGAGACCATCGCAGACAACTCGGAGCTGCGCGGTCTCATGCCCTTTGCCATCGTCGGCTCCGAGGAGGACGTGTTGGTGAACGGCGAGCCCGTGCGTGCGCGCAAATACCCATGGGGCCTCGTCGAGGTCGACAACCCCAAGCACTCGGACTTTGCACGTCTCCGATCCGCGCTGCTCATCACACATCTCAACGACCTCAAGGAGATCACGCACGACTTCCTCTACGAAAACTACCGAACCGAGAAGCTCTCCAGAACCGTCCACTCCGACTACGCCGACACGTCGATCCCCGGCGAGGAGCTCGCCAACCAGTCCGTCAGGCTCAAGGAGGAGCAGCTCAAGCGCGAGGAGGACAAGCTCAAGGAGATCGAGCTGCGCGTACAGCGCGAGATCCAGGAAAAGCGCCAGGAACTCCTGGCAAAGGAGGAGAGCCTCAGGAACCTCGAGTCGCGTCTCCAGGCGCAGAACATCGCCGAGTAGCGTCGTCCATCGCCTCGCGCTCGCCTTGCGTCACTTTCACAGGTCCGAGTGTGCGCCAATCCCATTTGCTTTGTTGTGTTCATGTGTCTCAGTCGTGTGAAGCCGTTCAAAGTACAAATGGAGCGGCGCGTTGAAGAAGTTGGCATTGCGAGCAAAGAGAGCTTTTGAGCGAGCTCGGATGGATTACTCGAGGCCGCGCGCCTGTCTCCAGGCATTGATCCACGCGATGATTCGGTCTACGTTTTCCTCTACGTCGCCCGACTCCTGGCTTGTGAGTTCGACCACCGCCTCGGCCGGGTACGAGTTGCGAGCGTCGTCGGCGACCACACCCATAATCTCGGCCTGATTGTTCTCCTGGATCTTGTTGAGTGGATAACCCCTGTGCGTGCGTCATGACCGATGCGAGAGTGTTAGTACGGAGATCCTTCGAAGCTGCTTGCATGGCTTACTTACCTCTTTTCGAGTCGGTCCCAGAGCACCGTATGGTCGCAGCGCAGCACCACGACGATGTCGACCCATCTCTCGGGCCACACATCGCACGTGTGCCAGTCCAGCACCAACCCGCCCCTCTCTTCATCCTCTTCGCTCTGCTGCTTGGCTTGGTTCGTTTCCATCTCGTCGTAGTCTTCCGATTCCGTGGGCTCGGGTGCTTTCGTCCCGGTAAGCGGTTCGAGGTGATCCAAAAGCTGGTCTTCGTTCACCTCGTAGCTCTGCCACTCTTCCAAAAACTCCGTGTAGAAGCCTTCGGCCTTGACCACCGCTCCGACGTCGATCTGGCGTAGCGGATGCGATGAGGAGCCCGAGGGCGAGTAGGTGGAGGCGAGCAGAGAGCTGTGCGTCGACTTGCCCGTTCCGGGCGTGCCCGTGATCACGATATTCGGAAAGCTTCGAACCATGATGTCGTCAATGTGTTGATCGGTCGTCGAGGAGAATGGAAGGGGTCGAGCGGACGTGAGAGATCAAGGTTGCGGATCAAGCTCAACAGCACTTCTTCCTGCGAGAGGATATGCGGGTGCGGCCCAAAAAGTTTTGGACCCGCACTTCTGTGTGGAGAAGCGCGAAATTGCGGGTGGTATGAGACCTAACAATTTCAGACAAAATCATCCGTCGCCAAGGAGCGCGAGTGACACCCGAAACCTCCTGCCAACGAGCGACCCACCGTTTCCACAGAAGTAGCCCTCGAACTTCAGATCCGCAACTTGAAGGGGGCATGTCGAACCGAGTCGAATCGAGAGCGATGTTGCTGGGAGCCAGATACGAGCCTCGTCGTCTCATACAAGAACGCTGTTGTATCCAGGACGTGCAGTAGGACCTCAATATGTCTTTTAGCCGCAGCACCAGTCTCAAGAAGTTCAATCAATTCGGATTCATCGTGCGTCAGCTGAGAGAGTACATGTCGGTCAGTCTCGATGCTCCCTTCGACGAGGCTCAGCTCCATCGCGAATTAGTCAGAAGTGTTTGAGGAGCGCCTGGAGGATCTGCCAGCCCGGCCAGGAAGTGGCGTGCCTCGATGCTTCTCCGAGATGACGCCGAACACGCTCGTGAATCCACTGCCGCGGAAGTTCAGGAGTCGCCACATAGAATTGCAGAGGCCGTCCTTGAGCACGCACAGAGCCATCTCACTTGCGTCCGGACCGGCCAAGTTAGTGTGGATGTGCGCTGTGTAGTTGTCGAAGAAGTCGCGATAGACTTCCGTGACCGCTTGACGGAACTGCGCGTCCGACAGAAGCGGCTGGCGTCCCTCGTAAAAACTCTCCGGATGGCGTTCATCCGGCTCTGGGCTGCCGCTTTCCTCGTCCGAGTTTCTCGAGCGCTTTGAGGTTCGAGCGTTGTCGGTGCTGCAGGCGACTCCCTTCCTTGGAGTTTGAGTCGGAGGGCCCGTGGAAGCGCTTCCGTTGGGACCGTCGTCTTGCTGGGAGAATTGCGGGCCCCGCTGGTGCTTTTGAAGCGCCCTCACACGCCAGGGCAAGTCGGGAAGAGGAGGGGTCTGAATACGAGGAGACAGAGGCTGATGGGCATGGGATGAGGATGGAGAAGCAGCCTCCGAGGCTGTGGGCTGGCTGTCACCTTGAGTCTCCTGCATGGGCTGGGTGTCAACGGGAGGCAGTCCGAACAGGGCGGCAACATCTTCCACGGACATCTTGGTGTGGAACAAGAAGGTATTAAGCCCGGCCGAGACTTTGCTTGCTCTTTGCCTATTGTTCAAGGCCTGTGGCACGGTAGTCGGACCGAGGGTATCGCCGAGTTCCTTGCCCTCGGCGAGAAGTCTGGGACGCTCTGAAAAGTGCCCGAGAATTGTGTGGGCGAGGACCAGGACTGTAACGCAAGTTCGTAGTCGTTCTTCGTGCTTCGAGATCTTCTTGCATGCCTTGTATTGGTAGGCGATCGTTTCGAGTGGTTTGGTGAAGTCGCTGATCATGGTGTTGGAGAGCGCGACAAGCTCATCGCCCACCTCCTTGTCGAGGGTCTTGGATCCACACATCTCGATGATGTCGGCAGACGAGGGCAAGGTGGTGTGCTTGTTAGCGTTGATGGTGATGGTTCTGCCGTCGGCAGACGTCCACTGCACCGGCATTGTGCTTGGGGGGCCGTTTTCGAAGGCTTCAAGCAGAGAGATAGTGATTAGAAGAACAAGCGACCGCGGGAGGCGGGCTCTTTTTAAGGCAGCTGAGAGGCGGTCTACGCAGCTCGGCGGTCAACACAGCTTCTCCCGGACAGCTCTGGGCATTTCAGCAGAGGATTCTCTCGGCTGCGCCCAAATGAAGAGCCAAAAAGCGATCCAGCAGACGGCGCAAGGACGTTGCGCCTCGCTCGGGCGGTACATGGCATGGATTGCGCAGCATCCTTGTCGTGCCGACTGCCAAGCCTTGGAAAGGGTCTGCGCTGCGCTCAAGCGGAGGACCATTGAAAGAGTGTGGGACGTCTCGTAGACCGCGCAGCCGCGCGATGCTGCGCAATGTTTGAGACAGATTTCCTGCGCCGCACCCAAGCGACAGAGCAAGAGACGCATCGTGGCCGCGCCGAGAGGGTTCTCTGCAAAGCGCACAGAAGGCGCTGCCAGCGAGACGAAAAAGAAGGCCCGCGGCGGGGCCTGATGGGGCGAGCTCATCTCAATTCGTGACATTGACGGCAATGGCCGCACGTACTTAGTCTAATTCCTTGCTTTCCTCTCAAAATCAAGCTCAGCGGTAACTTCATGAAGTCAGAAGCAAATTGACTTCAGTCACTCTACTCTCCGCCCTGCGTCGGACAGAGCAGGCCTGACGTCGAGCGGTTGCGGATCGATTGCTGATTGGGCCATAGATCTTCGATGCCATAGTGTGTCCGTTGGCCCAAGACCGGCCGCAGGATGTGAGACCGCGGAGGTCGCGGCGGTGAGAGTGTCACTTGACGACGTTTGTAGACAGAGACAAATAGCGCATCTTGTTAGACCATGCGAGTGACAATACGGGCGGTTCTCCGCTTTCTGCACACCCACGTCGCGCGGGTCCAAAAGCGTCGGCTGTGTGTCTGAAAAGTGTCGAGTTAACCGATCAGGGGGCCGTAAGCGCTCCGTCCCCCCTCAAGAGTAGATGTCTCGTAGCTGGCGAATAATCTCAGCGATCTCAAATTTGTGTCTCTCATCCCATCGTGTGCGGTGAGGCAAGTGATGGAGAGCACATTCAATTGACAGACAGCTGAAGTAAACACTGGATTTTCGACATGCCGGAGGAGAGAGAGGGGACTGGATTGTTGATGGGAGTATGCGCAGGAGATGCATCAATCGGTGAGCTTGGCGCTGGGGCCGGCGAAGCGCAGGAGGCCATCGTCGGCAGCGGCCTGCGAATCAAACTAGTAAATCTGTTCGTCCTGCTTGAAGCGGCCGTAGACGAGCTCGCCCGAGCGTCAGACGACGGGCAGACGGTGGCACTCGGCCAGGTGGGCGAGGACGGCAGCGAACCCTTTCTTGGGTCGCCTGCATTACGGCATGATGCATTCGTACGTCTTGGAATGCATCAGTCGCCACTCGGACCTCTTGCTGCCGCCGGGCTCGGCCACCGACGAGGCCGAGCGAGCCTAGCGGCGGACCGTCTCGAGCTACGCCACGTTCATGAACGGCATCCGACGTCGACGCTGTCAGAGCAGGAGTACCTCCTTCATCTGCATCAGGCTAAGGTGCTTGTAGACTAGGCCCTGGCACGTGCCGCCGCTACTGCACCAAAAGGACGCCAAGCACGTCGAGCAGAGTCCAGAGGCCTGCTTCATCACTTGTCCGCGGGACCTTGGCCGCCTGGAAGATGACCTTCAACGAAAGCACCTTCTTGTTCCCAGCGCAGAGCTCGTTCATCGACGTGTTGCGTGCGTCGGCAACCCGCACATGGACGCAAAGCACTGTGTTCATTCTCGTCGGTCATTCGCCCTCAACGGACGATGAAGCTTTCCGAAAATATGCACGCTCGGCCGACTTGATCTCCCGTCTCTCTTTCTCAAGACCTTGCGGCCGACGGCTCTTCCTCGCGGAGCCGCTGAAATCTGCTCACGGAATGCTATGCCCGCCTTCAACTCGGAAGGCTCCGTGGCGACGGTCCTGTCAAACTTCCAAGCTTCCAAAACAATGATGCATTGCGACAGATGCTACGCTACGAACAAAGACCTTGTCGTGTCGCGCTCAGAGACGGGCACCCTGGCCAGTGAGGAGCTGGTTGCCGTTCCTGAGCACGGCGACGGCCTCGTTGACCATGTCGTCGACGATTTCCTTGGCGGGCTTGATGTCGTCGATGACCGACGCGCACTTGCCGAGGAGGAAGCGCTGGCGGGCCTGTGCCTCCTTCGAGCCCTCCTCGTCGTCGTTCTCGAGGTCGTGGTAGACGGGAATGATGCCCTTGTCTGTGAGCTTCTTGATCTCGTCCGGGCGCGACTCCCAGTCCAGGATGTAGGGCGTCTTGAAGAGACGCAGCGGGCGGCCGGTGAAGATGATGGTGCGGATGTCGGTTTCGTGCGTCGACTTGAGAACGGCCTCCTTGTGCGCCTTGGGAGCGCCGGACTCCTTCGAGGCAACGAATCGGGTGCCGACCCAGACACCGTCGGCGCCGTAGCAGAGCGAGGCGGCGAGACCGCGGCCGTTGAAGATACCACCAGCAGCCACCGTGATGATGGGCTTGCCGGTCAGCGGGCTCTTGCGGCCACGGCAGATGTCGACGACACGAGGAGCAATGATGGAGAGAGGAACGTCACCAGTGTGTCCACCGCCCTCGCCACCCTGGAAGATGACCATGTCAACACCTGCCTCGAGGACCTTGGGTGCGTGCTTGGGGTGGCCAATGATACCGGCCACGATGATCTTGGCGTCGTGCAGCTTCTTGACGACCTCGACGGGAGGCACACCGACGGCGGACACGAAGAGCTTGGCGCCCGACTCAATGATAATGTCGATGAGCTCGGGGAGCTGGCCGTTGGTGTAGTCGGTGTTGGTCTTTCGTGCGCCACCGCCGACCTTGGGCAGGAGAAGATCGACGCCGAAGGGAGCGTTCTTGTCGGTCAGGTGGCTCTTGAGCTCGTCCACCTGTTGGCGGAGGAATTTGGGCGTATAGCCGACTCCACCGATCACACCGATACCACCCGCATTGCTGACGGCGGCAGCGAGCTCGGGGCCGGCAGCGACGTTCCTGTGAAGACAATTGATGCAAAGGAATGAAAAAGTGTCAGAGAATATTGCATGGTGGCGACGAGGTGGGGCGACGCGTCACTTACATGCCGGCGAGCATGATCGGGTGCTTGAGGCCGAAAGCCTCGGTAAGAGGGGTCTTGATCTGCTGTGGGGAAGCCATTTTTGGATGATGAAGAGATATCTGTCGACAAACAAAGGTATCGTGGAAGAAGGATGGAGAGGGGGGACGGGAGCCAGTGGCGCGTAAGTTGGAGCCAAAATGAATGCGGGGTAAGCGGCTGCCAGCTCAAGGCGGAATCGGGCTGCGCGGTTGGCCCAAGGGTCTACAGACTCAGCTTGAGGTTGCCACCAGTGGAAGCTTAGCTGTCCAAGCTGAGCTGCGCTGCTTCCAAGGTGCGAGCGAGGCGGGTGCTGTGTGGGCTGTCTGTGTGTCACTTTCGCCTGCTGTAAGCGCGCTTGGTCGGCAAAGCCTTTCCGCCACTTACCGGAAGCCGTCTAGCCGGTCTACCGGCGCAGCGGCAGGCTGAATGCGAAGAATCCTCCGAAAATTGCTCGAACGCGGCCTTTCCCGCACGATAGCAATTTGATGCAGGTGCGGAAGCTGAAGGCGGAAGCGGACCCTGAGCCTCCACAAGGTCAGTGTTCCGCTATTGCCAAGGGATCGGGTCCAGAAGAGTCAAATCTTCAGCCTCATTCCTCCATCCTCACCACTACACTTCGGCACGACACCGCTCTCGGTGAAGCTCACCGGTGTCATGTCATCGAGAGCAGAAGCGGCTGCGGCAGAAGCAGCGGCTCTGATCGAGGCAAGCTTCGTCGGCCGCACCAGCATCGTCCACATCCCCGACGGCCGTGCTTTTTGCGGCACCTTCCTATGCGTCGACTCGGGCAGCAACATCATTCTATCCGACACCGATGAGCTCAGGCTCACATCATCGGGAGGCACTTCCTCGCGCAATGTGGGCATGGTCATGATTCCGGGCAACTGCGTCGTCAAGATCGAGGTTCAGCGCGAACTTCCGCAACACGCAGCTCCAACGTCCGAGCCGGCACCTTTGTCGGGCTCCATGGCTCAAGCAGGATGGCCCGATGACGACTCGATGTACGCTTGACGACTATGCACTAGTGATCTAGCACAAAGACTCCATCGACTACCCCGGAACACCGGTCAAACAGCCGGGTCGCGAGCGAATCGAGCTGGACCACCTGGTCATCGCCGTCGTTTTCAGCTGTGAACTCAAGCACTGGCTTGAGCAGAGCCAGCAGCGGCTCAAGTAAGTCGTATCGCGTCGCCTGCACGGCATTCTCCGTGTCGATTGCCAGCACGACCCGCAAGCACAAGCCGAAAACCGTGTCGATGCCGGACGCAAATCGCTCGGCCTCGCCGTCAGGAGCAACCTCCCTGCTGTATCTGAGCTCTCGCCCAAGCTTGTCAACGATGGCGGCGGCCATCTCACCTGCCGTGTTGAAGGAGAACGTGCTGCCGCGCGCCAGCAACCGCTCGAGGATTCCAGCAACAATCTTGAACTCGTCCTCGCGGCTATGCCAAAGGACATCAGTCAAGAGCTGTGCGAAACGAAGACTGAGCGGTGCTTCATCTGTCGCTTCCTCGTTCCAGTCGATCTCTGCAAGGGCGTCGACGCATATCCCCAGGATTGCCAGCACTGTCGGCCGCGCTTCTCCCAGCGGCGATGCCGATGCCGAGGCTGCTTCGAAGCTCTCTACAAGCCTGCCTGCGACGCTCTTCACTGCTCCACGGACATCCTCGCCGGCATGAAGCGCAGCGATCATGTCCAGCAACTTGCACGTCCAATCGCAAGGGCCTCCCCAAAACCACACATCGCCGACAAGCTCTCTGTCTAGCGAGTACCGCTCGTCTTCTGTCGCAACCTCCAGCCAACGGCGCGCGGCGTCGACCGTATGGCATGCATCGATGGAGGGCGCGGCTTGATTGACGCATGCAAGAAGATCAGCACCAGCTGTCTTTCACCCTGTCACTGCGTGCCAAACTCACCGTCTCGCCACTGCGCGACGAGCACGAAAAAGGCCCGATAAACGTCCAGCGAAAAAGGCAGCGGTTCGCAAGGGAAGGAACCGAGCGAAAGGAGGAAGCAAGACACCTCTTTGCCTAGCACTTCCCTTTGCTCCAGTGTCTGAACCTCGACGCCGTCTCTCTCTCCCAGCACGATCTGCAGCATGCAGCATCGGTCAATCAGTTCGTCTTCCTAATCTTCGCAATGCTCAACAAGCGCGACTGGAAAAAGCTCTCACCACTGCGGCTCGGACGAGCTGATCTGCCATCATGACTTCGGCTCGAAGGATATGGACAGCACATTGGAGCAGTGCCGTGAGCTTGCTGCAATATATGTATCCGACTGAAGAGCCCTTCTTGGTGCAAGACAGCGCATGTGCGTCTCGTAGAGCGATATCTCGACATCGAGTGCCGCCGCATCGGTCGACCCGTGTGTTGCGGTGTCGGAATCTCGTCGGAGCAGCCGGAGACGATTGCGGTCGGGAGCGCGCGGATCCTGGATCGGCATATCCGACCAAACGGGACGCATCGATACCACGGTCGCAGGCTCCACGAATTCCCGCGAAAAATGCCGAGTCACCCGGCTGCTGAGAAGTTCGGTGGTCAACGCGGCCAACGCAGCCTCGGCTACCTCCGGGTGTGTACTTCCGCAGGGGCCACCTACACCATTCCGCAACACCTGGAGCGGGCCAACACTCCCGCACACATCTTTAGCTCGCACCACCAACACTCGCGCATCGTCATTGCGAGAGTCAGCTGTTCTCAAACCATGGTGAGCGCAACGATGTCAACGAGCGACGAAGTGATCCTGTGCTGCGTGCAGGACACGCCCGTGTCTTTCGACTTGCAGGCTTCGCTCGACAAGCTGTCCAAGCTGGCACGCGAGGCGACCACCAAGGCGCGGGCGCTCGCATCATCGCCCTCGGTGCCCATCGTAGTGCTCTTCCCCGAGGCGTTCCTGAGTGCCTATCCGCGTGGGCTCGACTTTGGCGCCAAGATCGGCTCGCGCACACCGGAAGGCCGCACATGGTTCGGGCGGTACCACGCGTCTTCAGTGCCGGTATGCGACACCGAAGGCCCGGAGATGCGCGCAATTCGCAACGTCGCCAAAGAGAACGGCATCACGCTCGTCGTGGGCGTGATCGAGCGCTGTGATCGTCCCGAGACGGGAAAGAAGCGCGCCGAGTACGGAAGCAGGGTCGTCGGCGGCACCGGGTCCATCTACTGCACCGCACTGACGATCTCCGAGACGGGCGAGGTGCTTGCATCGCACCGCAAGCTCATGCCGACAGGAACAGAGCGTCTCGTGTGGGGTCAAGGAGATGGACAAGGTATCAGGGTCGTACCTACTCCTGCTGGCAACGTTGGAGCCGTAATCTGCTGGGAGGTAAGTACACCGGACCCAGAGAAAGCCATACAATTGCAGAAGCTCACGATTTGCCCTCTCTCCGCATTGCCTGTTCGGACATGCAGAACTACATGCCGTTGCTGCGAACGGCCATGTACGAGCGCGGCGTTGAAATCTACTGCGCACCGACGGCGGACAGCCGACCGACGTGGACGTCGAGTATGCAGCACATCGCCATGGAGGGCCGTTGCTACGTCGTCTCGTGCAACCAGTTCAACACGCGCTCCGACTTTCCTCAGGACTACCCGGCGCTGCACGACCTCAAGCCGGACGGCATTGTGACGCGCGGCGGAAGCGTGATCGTCGGCCCCCTGGGAGACATTCTCGCGGGCCCGCTGGTGGACGAGGCGGGCATCCTGGTGGCCAAGGTCAGCAAGAGTGCGTTGGTCGAGTCCAAGATGGACTTTGACGTTGCCGGACACTATGCGCGCAACGATGTGCTGCGATTGCACGTCAACGACGACTAGAGCAACTGCACCTGTTGAGCAAACTGTTGCCCGATGTCTCTGTAAAATAGGAGTCCAACGCCAATGGTGTTCCTTAATGAATGCACCGAGGGTGGCATAGTCAACGCCGGCCAAGTGGGAGGCAACAGCTGTGAGCGGACTTGACGACCTTCCAGAAGCTTTTACGACCGGAGCAGCCAAAGCCACATGCAGGAGCAAAAAGGGCGGACCGTTATGCTCGTTGCACGTGGTGCTGAGCCTTGGCTTACGACATTGCATCCGCGGCTTGCTGCTTGGCAAGTGTGGTGGCCCCGCAGCCTGGATTTTCCGCCGCCAGGGTCCGCGGAATTTCATCAGGGGCGGGCGCTCGGGTTTCCACTCTTCCTCGGCCAGTCCTCTAAACAACGACGACGTAAAGCCCGAGGAGCTGCGCGTATTCTTGTGCAGGTTGGTATGGCAACAGAAGCTTGCTGCCAGGTTCGCTCGTTGTTGTCAGTCACGGCATGGTCATATGAAAGCAAAGCGCAAGAGGGCAAGGTAGCGGCGCTTGCATTAAGCTCGGAATTCGGCGTGAGAGGTCGAGTTCCTGATCCAGAGGGACGCATCGGCAGCGCGCGGATGGGCTCGGCACCTTAGCTAAAAAGAGAAAGGACGAAAGCAGCTGCAGCTGGCTGCATGATCTTCGCATGACATCCGATGTTCGCAGGCGGTGTTTTTAGTTTGCGCAAACCCCAACTGCCCTTCGAGACTTGTCTAGCCCTGAGTCGACCGGCCATTCTTGGGCCGCTTGCTACGAAAGCAGATGGACAAGCCCGAGCGTAAAATAGTTCGATAGTCACGCCATGGCTGCTCGCTCGACATGACCGAGTGTGCCGAAGCAGGGTCTCGCTCCGCTCAGCAGGGTTCCGCCCTGGCAAACCCAGCGACCGGCGCCGCCTCCGAGTTCCGCTCGTGAGTGTGTTCGCCAAGACAAAAAAGATATGGTGAGCAGCCGCTGCGTGACGCTTGTGTGCTCCTGCGGCCGGCCGGACGGCAAGCACTGCCCCTGCAACCACCAACCCTGTATTCCGCCAGCCACCTTCAGGCACGGCACCAGCGCCCTCCGCAGCCAACTTGCCTCGGAACCTTCCGATGCCTCTGGATGCGCGTTGCGTCTCGACCGCCTCCTCCAGTCTTGCCTAGCCTAGCCTTGTCCGCCCCCCTTCCTCGCTTCACCCCGGTCCGACCAGCACATGGACATCTCCCACGCCTTATAAGACCATCCGGCGCTTGACCGTTTCGGCATCTCTCCGAGCCTTGCCTTTGTTCTCACGATTCCCGGCATATCGTCGTCACAAGGCGAGAATAACGGCGGCATGACCACATCGGCACAGCCGTCTCACGCGCCCAGCGGCCAATCTTCGGCAGCGATCGCAACGCCGCGCAAGGATGAGCGCGAGTCGTCGTTAGCCTCGGATGTCTCGCTCCAACGCACGCGTTCGTCGGATGCGCCGAGCCTGTCGTCCTCTGCCATCCGATGGAATCAGTTCGGCGCGCTGACAAGGAAGAACTGGATCGTCTTACGCTCGTATTGGCTGGTCAACCTGCTGCGATGCCTCATCATCCCCATCGCCTACTACGTCTTCCTCGGCGAGGCCAAGAACTTCTTCAACACCACCAACGATCTCGGCCTCGGACAGCCCGTGCCGGTGCGTCGTCTTTCGGACGGCCTCCGGAACCCCATCTACTGGCTCGATTCGCGCACCCAGACCGCCGACTCGCGCTTCTCCGCCCAGCAGGTTATCGATGTCGTGCTCGACTCGTTGCGGCCAGAACAACGCTCGCTCGTCAGGCGCGTCGACAGCGACTCGGACCTCGGTCTGGCGTGTCCGCAGGCATTCAACGGCCTCAGCTCCTGCTTTGGCGCCGTCGAATTCTCCAACATCTCCGCCCAGGGCAGCGTCGCCTACACTTTGCGTCTCGACCCGGGCCTCAACCGCGTCAAGGTGAGCACCAACAGCGGCGATGCCGAGAGGCGCACCCTACCGCTCCAATTCGCCATCGACGCCGCCATCCTCCAGCTCAACGGCGCACCCGCCTCAGCCTACGCACAGCCGCCGCTCGAACAGCCGTATTCGCAGCAGACTAACGCACAACAGGCAGAGAGCCAACGCAGAGGCTTCCTCGGCGGCGTCGGTCAGCTCACCGTGCTCGCCTTCTTCATCGGCATGCTTGGCGTCGTCTGGCATCTGCCTTCGTCCGTCTCTGAGGAGAGGGGCTCCGGCATGACCGCCCTGCTCACCACAATGGGCTGCGGCCAGCTTCCGCGTCTTCTCTCTTGGCTTTGCGGACCCGGTGCCTCTTACCTCCCGGCCTGGTTCGTCATGGGCGGAACACTCTCGGCGACGCTCTGGACGACGAGCAACAAGGCTCTCTGTATTTTTGCCCACGTCCTCCCCGGCCTTGCCATGGCAAGCTGGTCGCTTTTCGTCGCCACCTTCTTTGCGCGTGCCAACGTCTCGAGTATTATCACCACCGCTCTCGCCATCCTCTTCGCCATCGTAGCGCTCATCACCAAGCACATTGGCGAGGGAGGCGGCATCGTCATCGGCCTCCTCTTCCCTTCCGCCTCGTTCGTGTACGAATTCATCGCCATCTCGGCCTATGAGCACGAAGGTCTGCCAGCCGACGTCACTGCATCGCGCGACGGCATCAACAAGGGTCCCTCGATCCTTGGTCAGATCATCGTTCAGGTCATCGGCATCTTCCTCTTCCCCGCTCTCACCATCTTGCTTGAACGCAAGCTCTTCTTCTCTGAGCCCTTCTTCCAGTGGCTCTTCCGACGTCATCGATCTCAACCGTCCGTCCCGCACCAGAACGGCTCCGACCTGTCCGAAAAAGGCACGTCGACAAGCAGTGCCACACCGGCGCTCAAGATCACGGACCTTACCAAGAAGTATGGCAAAAAGGATAGCAGCCTCGCCGTCGACGGCCTTGACCTTGAAGTCGCACGTGGAAGCATCACGTGCCTGTTGGGATCCAACGGATCAGGCAAGTCGACGACGATTGGCATCGTTGGTGGCAACATCAGAAAGACGTCCGGCGAAGTCTACATCGACGGATACGAGCGTGGAGCCGCTCCGCCTGGCGTCATTGGTGTCTGCCCCCAGAAGGACGTCCTGTACAACCAGCTCACCTGCTTGCAGCACGTCGAGCTCTTCCGCGCCATCAAGCACCGCCGCGGCTCTAAAGACGACCCCGAAGACCTGCTCACGCGATGCGAGCTTGCACACAAGCTCAAGAGCAAGCCCTTCGAGCTCTCGGGCGGTCAAAAGCGCCGATTGCAGACCGCCGCCGCGCTCGTGGGTCAATCGACCTTCCTGATGTTCGACGAGGCCACGTCAGGCCTCGACCCGCTTTCACGCCGTGCGATCTGGAAGATCCTGCTCAACGAACGAGGCAAGCGCTCCATTCTGCTCACCAGCCACTTCCTCGACGAGGCGGACCTGCTGGGTGACCACATCGTCATCCTCGCGGCTCCGGGCAAAAAGCTCTGCGAAGGAACGCCCATCGAGCTCAAGACCTCCTACGGCCAGGGAACCACCATCCACGTTTCGCCAAGGGGCCGCCAAGTACTCCCGCTGCTCGACGAGGTGGCTCCTGGCACCAGACCCATTGCGTCGATCGAACCTGAACAGGACTCGTTCTTGCTCCCTTCAACAGACCAGGCTCTTGTGGCCAAGGTCCTGGAAGCTATTGAATCGCGCAAGGAGGCGCTGGGCGTAGAAGGATACGATGTGGCCGGACCGTCGCTCGAGAGTGTCTTCCTGACGCTCAACTCTGAGCATGCACGCCTCAACGGACGCCAGGAAGAGGTCGACGAGATGGAAGGCAACGTCGGCCACTGGAGCCGCGTCGATGCCGGCGCTCAATCCGGACTGTCCGACGGCTCGGTCTCGAGCATTCTGACTTTGACCTTGGCGCAGTTTTCGAAGCGCATGGTGCTTTACCGTCGAATCTACCTGCCGGCCATCTTTGCGATCCTCGTTGCAGTCCTCGGCTCAATCGTGCCCCTCGCCTTCTTCTCGGACCGCGATCCATCGTGCACGCGAGGCTTTGCGGATCGTGAATTGAGCTTCCGTGCAACGTTTTGGGGCAACGCATCGGCAGCTACCGAGTTGCTCTACGCCGCGCCCGAGGCGAACGCGCAAACAGTCTTTGGCAACGGCTTCGACCTCGAATCGATCGCGTTCGATCGCGTGCCGATCGAACAATACAATGCGACCATCGCGCGCCTGTGGAACGAGAACCAGCGTGGACTTGGCGGGATCGCGCTGCCGGGAACTGCCGGTGCCGTCAACCAGTTCTCGTATCTCGCCGACGAAGGCCCGGAAACGCCCATCGCCGCACTCAATCTTGTCAGCAACGCCGGCCTTGCGAGTGTTCGAAGCACCACCAACAGCGCCGATGGCTCGCCCACCATCACATCTTCATACCGCCCGCTCAGCAATCTGAGCCTGGGCAATGGACTGGGCTCCTCGCTCAAGTGGGCTGTAGTGTTTGGCTTGGTGCAGGCGGTGTGGCCCGCGTTCGCGGCGCTGTATCCGTCTGCAGAACGCAACAATCGCGTCAAAGCAATGGCTCTCACCAACGGCATGCGCGCTATCCCGCTCTGGCTTGGCCATTTACTGGCTGAACTGCCGGTCATCATCATCAGCACGGTGCCCGTGGCGTTGGTGTACGCGTTTGCATCATCCCAATTTGCGGGCGAGGGCGTCTTTTGGGTCGTGCTCTTCCTGCACGGCGTCTCGTCGACGCTGCAGAGCTTTGTTGTGTCGCTGTACGCGCCCAACCAACTGGCAGCATTCGCCATTGTTGCGGCGTGGAACGTGCTCGCGTTCCTCATCTACTTTGCGACGACTATGCTGACGGTGACCTACTACGTGGGCAACGGGCTGGCAGGCGCTCTGGATGCAGCCTACTATGTCGAGGCGATTCTTGCTCCGAGCGTCAGTATGACTCGGGCAGGCTTCGTATCGGTCAACCTGTTCAACCTGTTGTGCAACGGGCGCGGCGGGTACAAGAGCGGCGGTATTGGAGCCATCGACTTGCTCGGCGCACCAATCGTGTACACCATCGCCTGGGCGCTGGTGTGCTTCGCCATCCTGATCGCGCACGATTCGGGAGTATCGCTCTGGCCATCGTGGCTTGGCTTTGCGCGTCGCTCTCGCCGCGGCAAGAGGAACGTGCACGAAGAAGGCAAGGTTCAGCCGACGGGCCAGGGCGTGCGCGAGGAGGCTCTGCGTCTGGACTCGCCCGAATGCGATGATGTGCTGCAGGCCAAGCACCTCGACAAGTCGTACGGAAAGCTGCTCGCCGTCGACGACGTGTCGATCGGCGTGCGACGTGAGGAGACCGTGGCGCTGCTCGGCATCAACGGCGGCGGCAAGACCACGACGCACGCGCTCATCCGCGGCGAACTCGTTCCGGACTCGGGCAGCGTGGTGATCGCTGGAATCAGCGTGGCGCAGCAGCGCACGCTGGCGCGCTCGCACATTGCGTCGGTGCCTCAGTTTGACGGCCTCGACCCGCTGCTAACGGTGGAAGAGCATCTGCGCACGTACGCGCGCATCAAGGGCGTCGAGAAGCGTCTACGCCGCGACAATGTGGCAGCTGTGATGCACCTTACCAACCTCTCGCAGTACGCCGACCGACGCGCCGGCGCTCTGTCTGGCGGCAACATGCGCAAGCTCTCGCTGGCGATTGCGCTGCTGGGCAATCCGTCGGTGCTACTGCTGGACGAGCTGTCTTCGGGCGTGGATTCGTGGACCAAGCGCGGGCTGTGGCAGACGCTGCGCCGTGCGGGCAAGGGGCGCGCGACACTGCTCACGTCGCACAGCATGGAGGAGGCGGCGGCGCTCGCCTCGCGCGTGGCGATCCAGGCGTCGCGCATCCTCGCCATCGATACGATCGGCAATCTGCGCAAGAGCCAGCCCGCGTACGAGCTGCAGCTCGACCTGGCCCAGGAGCATCGGGGCTCGCACGAGGCATACGGCCGCGTGGAACGGCTCGTCAAGCAGCTCTTCCCGCACGCGACCTCATCGGACGAGGCAAGTGCGCGCTTCGAGATCCCGCTCGCAGAAGGGCAGTCGGTCTCTTCGCTCTTCCGCAAGCTCGAACAGGCGAGCCAGGAGCGCGAGCAGGCCGGTATCGTCGGCTACCAGATCTCGCCCGTGTCGCTCGAGTCGCTCTTCCTCCAGATCGTGCGGCAGGCGCAGAGTGCCGCCGCCAGGGACGAGATCGGCCGCCACCAGGGCTGAGTCGGCGAGTCCTTGATGGCCGAGCATGTAACATTCATTCGTTTGGAATCACATAGACTTTCTCGGTATGCCTGGATGTGTTGGCAAGCTGCAGGAGAGTGGGAACTTGGAGGGTTGCGGCGGGTGTGAAAGTGTTAGAGCGCTCTGGTTGCGGGGCGTGGATGCGGGACGTGGAGGTTTTGGATTCCCGCGGAGATTAGGGTTTTGGGCGGTGTATGCTGATGCCATAACGCGGCGTTCGCTTTCACGCTATCTTGCACCATCACCATCATCGAGTCCTACGAACCTTCGCTATGCCTGGTGGGAACGTGCATCTTGTGGTAGTGCACCACGGACTATGGGGCTCTCCCGAGAACACCGCGTACCTGTGCACGACTCTTGCGCGATTTCACGGCGGAGTCGCGACGCCTAGCAGCAAGCTGACCCCACCCGAGTCCGAGGCCACACTCTCTGCGCATGCCGACACGCACGCCAACGCGGGGGCGGATACGCGGCTGGTCGTGCATAACAGCTCCGTCAATGCGGCCGACCATACGTACGACGGCATCGACTGGTGCGCAGAACGCCTCGTAGCCGAAGTCTACGCGCAGATCACCGCACTCGAAGACGACGAAGCTAGAGTAACCAAACTAAGCCTGGTGGGGTACTCGCTGGGAGGGTTGGTGGTGAGGTATGCAGCTGGGCTCATGTATCTCGACGGTGTGTTTGGCGACAAGACCGCGACGGTGGAGTTCAAGTCGCGACCCGAAGCAGCCTCGTTGTCCACCATCGCCACACCTCACTTGGGAATCCTCGAAACTGGCACTACCTTCAGCAAGGTCGCTGCATTCTTTGGCGGACGAATCTTAGGCAGGACAGGAACACAGCTCTACCTCAAGGATCGTAGTTGGATTCCATCGAAAGGGTCGCAGGGCATGTGTTTGCTCGAAGCCCTGGTGGATGATCGCTTTGCTTTCATCTCTGCACTCAAGCTGTTCAAGCGCATAGACATCTACGCTAATGCGGTGGCGGATCTTACGGTACCTTATCGTACTGCTGCATTTGAACAACACGATCCCTTCGTCTTGCCTCTAACACTGGTTCGAGATCCCGATTTCCCAGTTCTCCTCACCTCATACACATCAAAGACGCCCGAACCAAAGTCAACGTGGTCCAAAGTATCGTCCAAGCTTTCACCCCGCAACTTGCCGTGGATTTTGAATCCACAACGCATTCCGTTCCGCTTCCCCCTCAACTACGCTGCATGGTTGGGCCTTCCCATCCTCCTCCCCGTCATGATCGGTCTGGTCCTACACAAGCTCAAATCCGACAGCAAAGTATCCAACAAACGAGTGGCCCAGTTCGAACAAAAGTACGCCCAAGATCATCATCACCCCCCAGCAGCCGCTGCAGACGAGATGCAACAGAAACGCTTCGCAAGACTGCTCGCCACCGTAGAGGCAGATGCCGAAGAATCCCTGCGCGAACTCGGCGAAGACTTCGTAGACATCCAACCCAAAACCCCATCACACGACAAGACCGATTCAAACCCAACATCCATCTCTACAGCAACAAACCACACCGCAAAGTCAGAACTCCCCCTCTCAGACATCCAGAACCGCATCGCTTCCACGCTCAACAACAAGTCCCTCCTCCCCCAGGTGCAAAAACACCTCGCCCATCTCGACGATGTCCTCAACGCACACGCCGTCATCATCGTCCGAACCACCACCATCGACGCACACAAGAAGGGCATCCCCCTCATCAACGCCTTCGTCCAGCGCTTCGCTCTCTAGATCCCCCCACACACGCCGTAGAGAACTTGACTTGGGACATGCAATTAGAATCCACCGCCGGCGGGAAAGAGTGTTGGATACAAGTACAGCGCGTGCGGGATGAGGTATACAGAGAGAGAAGCAAGAGTGCGATGCAGTGCGTGCGGGTCGAGGCAGGCGTGTCGAGGGAGACACAGATTAGTGTTGAGAACAACGGGAAAGAGGGAGGGAGGCTAGAAGGTCGACTCCTTGCTGTAGCCGCAGAGGTACGACTCCCAGTGGCCAAAGTAGTCGCGGTCCTTGGTGGGCGCGGCGCGCGGAGCGATGCGCGGGGGCGCGTGGGGCGCGAGAGCACATGCGACGGGCGGGCTGAGGGGCGAGCGGAGCGGCTGTCCGTACGCGTTCCGCTCGGGCTCGACGACGGCGCCGACGTGCGCGGCGCTCTGTCGCTGGCGCCTGTCGTGCTGTGCGCGCGTAAAGTCGATCATGGCGGCGAGCGTAGCGGACGGGGACAATTGTACGCTGGGCTTGCGGTCCGGCTCGTTGCGCACGGCATCGCGCGCGTAGCGTGACACGGTGGTTGAAGCGCGAGGAGGCTCGACACAAGCTCCCGGAGTGAGTGGCGAACGGTCCTCGTCGGACGAAGCCATGCCGGGCTGCATAGGCAGCGTGTGGGAGGGCATGAGCGGGGCTACGCCCGACTTGGGCGAGACTGGTTCGTCAATGGGGAGCGAGATGGCCGCCTTGGTGAAGTGGGTGCCGAGCTGGAGCCGACCGTTGCTTGCGGAGGAGAGCGAGAGCATGCGTGCGCCTGTGTAGTCGAGCTGGTGGTCTACGATGGGCCAGAAGCGCTGGCGTTCAGGAGCGCGCTTGGCATTGCTCTCGTCGTACATTTCGAGCGTGTGTGCGAGCGGGTTAGAGATGCTTGCCATGCGCGTCCAGCCGATGGGAGCGGTGCGCGTGGCCGAGAGCAGACGCAGCTCGGGCAGCACATCCAGTCGCGGAACACTCTCAGCTGCCGCAGATGCCCGACTTTGGGTGTCGGGGCCGCGAGTCTCTGTTCGGGAGGATGCGCGTGCCTTGCGGATAGCGTGCGCCGTGTCGGAGTGGCGCTTTCGTTGACGTTTGAGAGCTCGACGCCATGATGAGGCAACGGAAGGCAGGGACGAGGGGGAAGTCAAGGGCAGAGAGGCGGATGTGGATCGTCCAGCGTAGAGCCTGCGCTTCGAGTGCACTGGCGAGACCTGCGAGCGATTCCTTTTGGCGAGCCTGTGCGAGGAGACGTCGTCTTCAGAAAAGACCGTTTTCTGAGCGAGGTTGCTGCGAGAGCCAGTCAAGCGACGGTGTGTGCCCGACCAAGCATGGGCTTTATGTGTGGCGCGGCGGCTTGAACGGCGATGCTGATGCATGTGGATGTCGTCGAAGCTGCTGGCACTTGAATCCGAAGCCTGGGTGAGGGGCGTCTGGGACGACGAGGGAGGGCAGGAGCGAGGCGACGCTTCGCTCAGCGGTGGCGAAGGCGATGGAGACTTGAGGGATTGAATATGTGCGGGATGCGGTACGAAGACCGACGAAGTAGTGCCAGAGGGTGGCAACGAGGGCTGTTTGTGGGTGCGTGGAGGCGAGGCGGTGGGTGGCGTGGAGAGCGAGTGGACGCGTTTGCGCATCTCGCGGAAAGCGTCGGATTGGTAGGGTTCCAAGGGCGACATTGTGTTGCGCGATGGACGAGAAAGCGATGAGGAACAATGCTCCACTCGATCAGTGCGCGAAGCGATCGAGGGAGGGCCCAAGGTGGCTGAAGCTCCAATGTGTCAGACCGGTCGGAGGCGAGAGGATGGTGCGCAGAGCGAATTGGTAAGAGCAGCGATGGCTGGCGCGAGCGGATTGAGCTGGTTGATGGTTGGTCGATATGGGGCACGGAGATGGTGGTCGCAAGATGGTGAGACGGAGCAGCAATGAGCAGTACGAAGAGAGAGGGCAGCGAGGGGAGCGGCAAGGATGGCGTTGGGGGGGCACTTTATTGGCAGGCGTCAACGTGACTGAGCGGCTGCGCAGCTGAGCAGCAGAGAGACTGTGTGTTCTGAGCGAGCCAAAAGGCAGGCCGAGGCTGACAGGCAGGCATGATGAGCAGTGGAGCGGCTGCATGCACACACACAGGCACTCACACACACACTCACACAGCTCACACTCTTGCCATGAGTGCGAATAAAGCGTTCTCGGTGGGGCCGATGCTCCGGCACAGTCGCGGATGGCGCACCCAGCTCCCGACGATCTGGATGTCCAGCTGCGAGCTCATGCCGGGATCGCAGACGAGACGCACAGCAGGGCAGCGCAGGCCAGGGCAGCGACAGAGAGACGAGTCGGGTCGAGGCCCTGGGATGCACGGAAGCCATGGCGCTTCGACTCGACGTCCGATGGGCGCTTGGACGCTTGCGAGCGCAGAGGCACGCCGCCATCGAGCGGATGTCACGATCTTGGAGCGCATCGCGTCGCATCCAAGCGCTCCCCAACGGCAGCCTGCCAGTCATGAGCCTAATTTCTCACACCGAAGCCCAGCCGTGCGCGGCATTTTGCCTCCCTCGTATTGTGTATTTTTGCTCGGCGCGTTTGCGTGGATCGGCGTGGCAGCAAGGAGTGGCATCACTTCTGGGTGTGGGACGCTTTGTCGGGCGTTGCGGCGGCTCGATGATGAACATGTGCTGATGCGCATCCAGCAGCTCCTCCCTCTCTCCTCCGTCCTGTGTTGCTCAGACGTAGGCGCATCCCTGGCTCCCTCTCAAATCACCCGGAGCGGCCACATGCACCGCGTGTGTGGGATGTGGGCACAGCCAAGGAGTGTGCTGTCATCAAAGCTTTGGCCGGGCGCCCACCTTTGGCCAAACGGTGACTGGCCATGGTGACGACAAAAGAGGGGCGACAGCGACTCAGTGCAATCCGTCGTCGATGCGCGCAGGCCGATGAAGGCAGCGTCGGCGAGTTCGGGTCGAGTGCGAAGATCGAGTCGCCTGGAAGCTCAGCTTCAGCCGGTGGTGAGCCTAAAGCTGTCCCGGATGGATGCCGCTTATTTCGCCGCTCTGCAGCATGCGGCGACTTTGTCTGATGATCATCTCGGATCCTCCGCGACAAACGTAGGGCGCAAGTCGCGAGTAGCGGAATTGCCGCGACAGTGCAGCGTCATGTCGACGTAACCTCACCAACGATTCCATCTCGACTCGTAAGTCGCCCTGCGCATCGGCTAGGCCGGCAGGAAAATAACCTTGTTTTCTCACGCCCGTCTCGTCTCGCCTTGCCATCTGTCTTGGGCCAGCCGTCTTGCGCCCTCTGTCTTGCACCTGTGACAATGTGATATCAGGTGGGGCTCTTGTGTGGCTGGAGGCCAACAGACAGCGTCATACCCGCCGGCCATATGGATTGCTTGGGGCGGTGGACAATGCGAAGGCAGCGCTTGGAATCCTGCTCGACAAATCGTCCGAAACCGATCAACGTCACACGCGTCCGCAGCCGCCATCGAAGACGCCCACCTCACCCAGGAATTTCCAATTTTCGGTGCATGCATCGCTCGCCCACCTCCCAACGCACACACAACAACCGACGCTCGGTGGGGGCCACTCCTGCTCGCAACACGCTCCATCGCCATCCACAGCCGTCGATCGCCACGAACGCTGGTCATGGCCGAGACTGCGGCGAGCATCCCTCACTCAGGCACCGATGCACTCGCACCGAATCTCTGCATCATCTCAGACACCTCGAAATAAGGACTCCCCTGCGGATGCGGTCGAGTGCAACCCTACCCATCCAGGCAACCACCCACCGGCTTCATTTGCTTTGTCATTGGTCAAGGCGAGAGGCTGCAACAGAATCGTATGATGGTGACGAGCACTTGACTTCAACGGCGATGCTCGAAGGTAACGTTGACGACTGATGTTCGTCTAGCTCGGGCTGCGCATGACGCCTTGTTTTGATGGGGCACAGCTACGTCGGTGGGCGGCAAAGAGGGACGCACGACAAGGTGTGCATGCATGTCCAGCCGAGCGTCCAGACGACCACGACCATCGGGGTTGTTTGCGGCCCCACGCCAGCGTGGTGGTCGGTGGCAGCCTCGGACGCTCGCTTCGATGCTCGCTACCGCCGCCATGGCTGCAACACGAGCCTAAATCAAGCGAACGATCTCGACGAGTGTCTCACCCAGACCAGCTGTTCCCCAGCCGTGGTTTCTGGATCGCATGGCCCTTGGCATCGCAGCTTTGCTCGCGCGCGCGCCTCTCCAAATTCCAAGATCGTCGGCGGCGCCGGCTAGGCTGGCCACGCGTGCCTCCGAGTTGAGTGACAAGCGCGCTGCTCGTGGCGATCGGGCGATTTTGAGAAACTCATCCTAACCCTCGCTGCGCCGCGCTGTGCCGCGTCGATCTTGAAATTTCCTGGCGAGTCCCACCCATCGCCGGGCCGGCGTCACCCCTGCGCTCCGCGTCGAGAGCGCCCGCCTTCCCGATCGAGCGGCGGGGGCGGGCAGTGAGTCATTCTCCGTGGCTTGGCTGCGATCTTGAGCATCAGATCTAAACGAACAAAGGCACCGGCGTCCCATCCAGAACGACAGCGATCCCGTCGGCGAGGCATCCCTCCTCTCCGCCGTGGACCGCCTGCGGAAAAAAGGGACAAGCTTAAGCTTGACGCTCTTGCGACTCTGCGCACGATGCAGAGTATGAACACGCTGGCTGCGCCAAGGTTACGGTTTGCTGCTGCCCACCCAGCTTTGCAGAGTGTGCTGCTGCACGGCGCGATCGAAGCTGCCATGCGCGCGGTCCATGAAAATGTGCATTCGGATGCCATCCGCGCCCAAGGCTGCCGAACTACCGCGGCGTATTTCGACCCCCGCGAGCGATCCGAACTCAACCGGCACGGCTGCTCCGAACGTGCATGCTTGCGCTGAGCTCGTGCATTTTTGTAGGGCCTTCGAGCGTGGCGGAGCTGCAGAGGGCATTTGTGCATTGAACCAAATGAGACCGAGATGGGCGATGGCCGCTAGCTTGGGTGGTGGCACTTGCAAGGCCTGGACCGTTGCTCCCCGCTCGCTAGCTCAACTGCGTCTAAATTACGCAGAGGTGAAAGCCGCCGACACCGCCATCTTGATCCTGCGCCGCGATCGCACGCCGCACCTCCTTGAGTGAAGCCTCTTGATCGCGCCGGGAGTGTGGGAGCTGCGCCGTGCCTCTCTGTAGTCGCGCGGGTTCAGACCTCGCCCCGCCGATTCGCATTCCGCGCTGCTCTCATTCTCACTCGCCGATGCTTCCACGCTATCGAACCGGGCATGGAGCGTGATTCATGAACGAGTCTCGAGTGGCGATACGCAGCGCCATCGGAAGCACCGAAAAAGCTGCTCGGATGCGCCGACGAACCCATGCACGCATCGATGGCACCCCCGACAAAAGTGGATTGCAAGTGCGGATTAGATGCATTGCGAGGGTCTGTCACCGCAGCTAGAGCAGCCCGTTCTGCTTGAGAAAGTGCACCTCTGAGGGTGCGAGCAAGTGCTGCACTTCCTTGCCTTGGCCTGGCGACTCGGCTCGGCCCTTACTAGACGCGCCTACAGCCAAGCTCGAGGTGACGGCGCGCATCTTCCCTGGCGGCGTTTTCTCGTCGATTGCTACTTGGTGAGCAGCTCTCAGACGCGCCCTTATCCCGAGAGGGTCGTTCTTCGCCTTTGCCACATCCATCTCGTTCGCCGCGGGGATGATGAGCAGTGGTGCATCGCAGAGGATGCGGCCGTAAAGTCGACGTTGTGCTCTTGCGGTGTAGTGTTTGGGATGCGACGACCAGCCGTGCACTCTCAACGACCGCTTTCGATGTGCAGCACCAGACACATCCGATCGGTACATCTCCACCGCCCCCCGAGCGGCTGCAAGGTACGGTCGATCTCCCACTCTAGGGCCCTGGCCTCGAGCCAAGTTCTCGAGATGCGCAAAGAGCGACGGAGCGGGAGTTTCGGCCGAGACGACGTCGATGGGCAGCTTGATCTTGCGCAGATACGTCCTCCTATACCTGGCCATTGCATTCTGCAGCGTTCTCGCTCGCTTGGCGCGGCCAAACATCGTCACGAGCGGGTCGTCCTCTTTGGGCAAAAACGGCGGCGGAGGTCTTTCCGTCATGTGCGCTGCCATTTTCACTGCTGCCCCGTTCATCGTAGCTGCATTCGTCATAATCGCCAGTAGCACTGGAGATACCTGCTCTGCGCGCGGCACCTCTCCTTCATCGAGCTGCGCGCTGGGGGCTGGCTTGGGTGAGAGGTCGGAGAGGGCATCGCGGCGCAGTTTTCCGCTGCGCGCATACGCGAGCGAGAGCGCACGGTGCACTGCATGTTCCCAGCCGTGATTGGCATCTGCGAGCTGACGACGATGCAGCCGTGCGCGTGCGAGCCGCTTGGACGCTGTCGACGGTGGCCATCCCTCGCTTGGCGGAGACGAGGTGAGAAGCGGTTCGATGTTCTTGCGCGCAAGGAAGCGGTGCGAGCTGTAGAGGATGGGATCGTTGAATGTGGCTGATAGCAGACGTGCTTGGTGAAGCAGAGTGCGGTACAGATGCTTCAAGCCTTCCTGGCTCGCGCCCGACACGAGCCGTCGTGACGAACTCGAACTCGATGCCATGCTTGCCGTCGGATGGTGGACCAGGCACAGGTAGCGAAAAAAACAAGGGTCCAGGTATTCCTTGGCCTCAAAGGCCGACTTCCGAACCGCGCCTCCAACCGCGCCTCCATGCACACACGCGCCCCTTCCAACGCCTTCTTCTTCCTGGACCCCTTCGACCTATCTATTCACCATGTCTTCATCCACTTCGCCGGTCGTGGCTGGGGAGGGCTTTTGGGCGGACCTGTTCAACTCGGTCTTCTCGCCCGAATACAACACCGTCCCACAGCGCCTGATGAACTACGCCTTCTATGCGCTCTTTGTCGTGCTCGCCATCCTCGTCTTTCTCACCTCGTACAATCCGCACGTCATCGCACTCCTCACCCTCGCCCTAGGCCTGTGGATGAGCATCAACTGGTAAGCCCTCTTTTCCTCACTTGCCCCATCACCCAGAACTTGGCATGCTGATCGGTCCGCTTGTCGACACAGGTTCATGAAGGAGCTCGCCAAGATGCCCGCTTCGTCCAAGCAGGTCCAGCAAATGCCCGACAGCGCACAAACCGAAGCCAAAAAGGACCTCTAGCCATCACACTGCCATCAAAGGATACCCAATTTCACCCCAGGTGCACGCTCGTTCTCGTCATAGATCTGCATGAATCGCAATGAAAGCATCACCGAGGCTACTTTTGCGGAGGTGGATCTCGTCGCGAGCTAGCTCTATTAAGCCTATCTGGCTTGGGCGATCCCACTCCCGAGCCTTTATCCTTGAGCAAGGACTGGAAGAAGCTGTGGAGCACTTCGCTCTGCTTTGGTGCACCTGGCGATGCCGCGCTGGGGCTCATTGCTGGACTTGCGGGTCTGCTTCTCTCGCCCGTCATGGCTGCTACGGCCGCAGCGGCTGCAGCCGAAGTGCTTTCGCGCCGAACCGGTTCGATTCTCGGCTTTGCCTCTGTTGGCTCCTTGCTCTCCCTCGCCATGTACTTTTCCACCGAGGGCAGCGCAGCACTCGCGCCTGTCATCGGACCAACGACTCCGCGCTTGCTGAGCTTCGCCCTCGGATCGGGGTCCTTTTGAAGCGTTGCGTGGTGGCCACCCAAAAACGCCTGCTCGTCAGGAATCCGCACCCTGTTGACCGTATCTTTGCCCGCAGGTCCTGCTTGCCAGTCGGACACAATGTCCTCGTACAGCTTCATGGCCGACTGAACCTCCTCCCCATCGCGACGCTCCAACTGCAGTTCCTTCTCGAGTTGATCTTCGACTTCCTTGGTGCGTGCCAGACCGCGCGCGCGACGTTGACGCTCGATCTCGCAATCGCTCTCCCACCCCTTGCCCAAGCTTTGGCAGTCAAAGGGCTCGCGCAGCGCACGGATCTTGCCCCAGCTATCCCAGCCCGCAGGCACAAGCAGCGTATCTCGATCCGTCGTCGACGCGCGGTACGCAAAGCCAAACGCCGCCGCACCCCCCGCCGCAGCCCCATTCGCCACACCACCGGCTGAAGCGGATGCGCTCGTGCCCGTCTGCTGCTGGTGTTGGTGCGACGGCGTAAAGAGTCGGTGGAGGAGGTAGGAACGCAGGATGTCGATCGACTGCGCGCGCATCGACGACGTGTAGAAGAGCGCTGCGCCGTACTTCATGCACACGGTGCGCAGCACCTGCTGGATGTAGTCGAACTGCTCGTCTTTGAACTCGCTGTCGCGCTCGAGCCGCGCAATCGCATCCGCCTTGGTGCACACCACCACGATCGGAATGCCGAGATTGTCGGTCAGCATGCCGTCGGTGAGTGGATTGTCGTCCCCACCCTCGAGCTGAACGTTGACCGTGGTGATGGGTGGCGCCAAAGCCGATGCCTCCGCCGATGCGTCTTGTTCCGAGGCGGCACCGAGCGCGCTTGCATCCGCACCAGCGCCTGCGTCGACCGGCTTGGGCGCAGGCTCGACGTACGCGCGAATGTACGCCTCGAGACGCTCCCTCATCTCGTCGAGCGCCACACGCGTCTTGCTCCACTTTGCATCTCGCTGCTGTTGCGACGAGAGCGCGCCGTCCGAGGCGCGATCGATGAGCTCGCGCAGGATGCTGATCCAGTTGCGCAGCTGCTCCAGAAAAGTCCATGGCTGCTCCCAGTCGAGCACGATAACGACAAGCGAGTCGCGGAGAGAATCGATGGATGCCTTGCCCAATGGCCCACGGTTCGGGTCAGGGGACGAAGCTGGGCGTGTGGCCGAGGACGAGATAGTAGCGGAAGCAAGCGTCGCCATTGCAGCAGCGGTGTCTTGCTCGGTCGAACTGAGGTTGGACTCTGGAAACGCATAGGGCAGCAGAGATGTGTACGCAGCATGCGACGAGTGGATCGTGTAAGCGCCCACACGAGCCACGGTCTCGTCTCTATCCTTCTCGTCTGGCACATCAAAGTAGGCGTAGGCGAGCCCGAGATCGACGCTACGGGAGGTGCTCCTCGAAGCCGCTGCCGCGGTCGTCTTGTCATCGACAGCAGTAGTGCTGGGCGCGTCTTGGGCGTAGGAAGAGCGGCCGCTGACGAGACCCGAGGGGGAGGTGGAGGCGAGTGCGGTGAGGAGCGACGACTTTCCGGACGCGGGCTCGCCCAGAAGCACTACGTTCTTCGTGGAGATGGCCTTGGAGCTCTTGACGCTGTTGAGGATGCTGGACCACAGATCCTGCTGAGGCGCCGCATCTTGATCTATTGGCTCCGTGGCCGAGGTGTGGCCGTTTTGGAGGCCTGTCTTGAGCGGATTCGCTGGCGAGGCGAGGACGTTCATGATGGGCAAGCGGCCGGATCCTGCGTGGGCTGCCTAGCGGTGTAGATCCGTGCAGCGAGAGTGATGGTGGAGGTCGGAGAGGCAGAGCAACACCGCGAGTGAAGCGGGTTGTGAGCGTGGCATTTCGAGCCCAAAAGTAACACGCGCGCCTCGCTTTCACTTTGGCTTGGGTGCTGCATCGGGCATTCAGCCGTGCCGATTGCCTGCGATTGGCGTACGCACGACAGCAGGGCAACAGCCGCCAAGGCCATCGCGGCGTTCAAGAGCCTATCTTAGCAGCCGTGAATCAGAGCAAGGCCACCCGATCCAGAGCCTCGCTGAATGGCAATCTTGGCTCGGTTACGCTTTTTGGCTCGGCTGGTCAGTGCTGAGCAGTGCGGACACGGCTGAGCCGCCTCGGCCGCCGCGGATGGCCTCCACTCGCTGGCTGCTCAGTTGCGCTCCCTGGCAGCAGCAGCAGCGGCGGCGGCGGCGAGGGAGCAGCACCCGCCTGCCCTCTCCACCACCACCACCACCCCGCCGAGTCAACCTCCAATCATCCTCTATACCCTTCGCCTCTCCGCCAAATCAACAGTACAATGTCGAGTCCGCGACACTCTCCGCCTCCGTCAGCTGCGGCTCCCAGGCCCAAGGGCATCTTGAAGAACGCAGGCGACCGCAGACCGTCGCAGGGAGAAGCGCTGGGCCAGGACGAGGATGCTGCCAACAGGTGAGTCCACACCGCGCAACGAAGGATGGGAACGGCAGATGACTGACCATTCCTCCACTGCATGCTTGCTCAGACTCCAATGGGACGAAACCAACCTGACGCTGCACGAGATTGAGCGCGAACAGCAGGAGGCGCGCATGAAGATCGACGAGCCCAAGACTCCCTTTGTACATGGCACCTCGATCGGCCCAGTCGGAGACGACGATGGTAAGTGCGCTGCCCAAGTTGCTTTATCCGACAACATGCGAGACTGACTGTCGAACTGCCCTTTGTTTCGCAACAGTGTTCGATCTCGATGGCGCTGCACCGAGCTCCAACGCGGGCGGAAGCCGTCGTGGATCTTCGGCCGCAGAGCAGCTGGCGGCCAACACGTCGGCCAACGCCGGACGCAACCCTGGCGAAGGTCTAGGCATCGCTGTCGGTCTCGATGCTGCCGACCTGGCCAGAGGTGCGAGCGCCTCGGGCGAGGGCGATGTGCGACCGGTATCGGCTCGATCCACGTCGCGCTCTCCGTCCTTTTCGCTGCCTCCCAAGAGCCCGTCGTCGCGACGCTCCAGCTCGCGATCGGCCACCGCCATGGCAGACGACCAGCGAAGCGACGTTCGCCAACAGGCGCACGACATGGACCTCGACGACGGCGTGGATGGCGAGGTGGAGGAGGAAGATCCGGATCCCGAGAGTAAGTTTGACGATCGCCGACACGAGGTGCGCTGAGTCCGCTGCTGACCCTTGTCTTGTTTGCGTCGTTTCAGCTCAAGCCAAGCACGCCGCCTTTGCCGCCAAGCGCAACCAGCATTACGGCAACGAGGCCGAGGCGATGAAGATCGCTGCAGCGCTCGCAGCCCACGACGACGACGACGATGAGGACGAAGACGGAGTGCCACCGCTGCCCAAGGCCCCCAATGGCACAGCAGCGCGATCGTGATCTCGGTCACTGCAGGCCGCCTTGGCTACGTCGCATCTGAATCGACTGTTGTTGGCACTGCCATGCGATGCGGGTGCAGTGCCTGTGTGTAAGAGAGCTTGCCCCTGTGGCGGTTGCTACTTGATAGTGAGGACCCCTTTGGTTGGAGCGGGTTGGAGCGGTGAGGAAATGTGGAGGCGTCAGGCTCTCAGGCTGCCGAGGGGTTCATTTTGCGGGAGCATCACCACCGCGGGCGGCTCAGTTGAGAGTCCAACGCGCTCCGACGCAACGGCCCAATCAACACCTGCCGGCTCAAAAGCTCGAGGTTTTTGGTTTTTGGGATTTTTCCCTTTGAGCCGCTCCACCTCACTCGAGTTGCGGCCCTACGAGTGGCTTTGTCACGACCCACCACCATCACCACCATCACCTGCATTGTCTCGACTCTTGGCCCCATAGGATACCCCTTTTCACCTCACGATCTCGATACGACACTCTCACGCACACACCACCCTACACGGGTCCTACTTGGCCGCCACATCACGCATACACTGACTCGACGCAGGGATCGCGAGCATGGACCTGTCGAACTTGCGCGCGAGTCTGCGCGAAGAGGAGGCCTCGACGCGGCGGCGCACGTCGCACCTGCGTGCGTCCGAGGACGAGCTGAACGGCGTCTTCCGCACTTCTGCACTGGGGCTGACGACGCTCTACAGGCAGGCGGTGGCGGCGTCCAAGGCGTCGTATGAAAAGGGCTATGCGCACGCGCTCGCGCATGTGCTCGAGCTGTGCGACAACGACCGCGACTGGCTCAAGGGCTACCTCCAGCGCAGGATCGAGGCGATCGAAGCAGTCGAGGACGAGTCGGACGACAGAGAACCCCCTCCAACGCAGCATCAAGATGCCGAGGAGATCCATTCGTCCCCCGCCGTGGCCCGCAATCACGCCAGCACCTCGCAGCCTCGACCTACATTCGAGGCTTCGCCAAGGCACAACAAACGCACACGAGGCGCTACCTCCACCAGCCGTACAGCCGCCGTCGATGACGAGCAGCACGATCGACGCATCTCGAACCGCGGTGCCAGCTCATCGCGCACCCGCCCCACCACCACCTCCGCCTCAACCTCGGCCTTTTCGGCCAACTTTGACTTTGCCGCCCCCATTGCCTATCCTGACGCCAGTGCTGGGCGGGGTGAATCGAGCGCATCTCGAACCCCGCGCACCACCTCCCGCACCGAGACACCATCGATCAAGACTTCGAATCCGGCGGCACAGCGTCGGCGACTGCACAAGCTCAAGGGGCTGCGTGCGGGCAAGGACCGCGTGCTCGAGGTGCACGCCGACCGTGGTCCCGACGACATGGATGATGGCGAGGAGGACGAGGGGGAGTGGACCGACGACGACGAAGAGGCGAGGGGACGCAGGGTTGGATGGGCGGACAAGGAGCGCGAGGATGAGGCCGAGGCAAGGGTGGTAGAGAGGCTCGATCGAAGGAAGAGAAGAAGGACGTTTAATACCACCGCGGCGGCGGGAGAGGAGGGCATGCATGCGTAGTCGTAAGCAAGAGCAGGTAAATGCAAGAGACCAATTGCACTGTGCTTGCACCGAGTCTTGTTTGGTTCGCAAGCTGCGCGAGTTGTGAGACAAGTTGCAGGATGGGTGTGGGAGTGGATGTCGGACTTGAAAGCCGCACGGCATTGGTATTGCATCGTCCGCATGCTCAGCTTGGTATCGACAGAGTTGGCATCGATCGCACTGCTGGGCGCATCTGCACGCATCTTGGGCTGCTATGCTCCGACACTTGTCAGCGTGCCTACCATCAAAGTGTGCGCGCAAAGGCGAGTATCTCTGACCAGAACAACAAGGCATGGCTTGAGCTTTATGTCTGTGATGCTACAAGCGTGCATTTGTGTCACAATTCCCGCATATCCACTTTAGCAGCCCCGTGTTTCCCTACAGCATCAGGACCGGGAGTGTGCAGCACGAGGGTCAAAGTCTTTACCTCACAATCATGCTGAAGAGGCGCAAAGTCAGCTCGGCAGGCGTTTTGAGTGGGTGATAGCTGGTGACGATTCAGCTGCCGAGATGCGAGTGTGGCAAGTTAGGCTTGCATAGCAACGGCATTGAGATGCGCACATGGAGTTGGGTCCACAAGAATTGCCTTTAGCACTCGCACGCATGCACATGCCGCCTTTCCACAGTGTCACCCGATCCGAGCCTTGAAAACATCGCTAGATCCCACGCCCAGCTGCAATGGCTCGAGCTATGACCGTCATATTTCCATCGCATTCGGCAGTGTCTGGGCCCTTGCACTGGATTTCGACAAACGCCCTCGCTAAGCGGTGAGAGCACTTGGTCCTTGGTCCTCTTGGTGCATGTACTTGCTCGGCCTCGCCTTTGCTCTGCGCTCTTGGTCCGCGGGCAAGGCCAACGGCTCATCGACGCGTGTCGTAGGATCGCAACGCAAGGTGTTCCGTCCCACTCTGCCTCCCGCACAGAGGACCATCGCAAACACCGGCTGTGAGCCACAACTTTCCACCCACCCTTGCAACCAGCAGTAGCTTGTGGATTTGGGCATCTTCTACACCTCCCACTCGAACCTAAGCTCGCCCGTCTCGAGCGCGGACGTCTCCATGACACACCTCTCCACCGCAACTTGCAGCTCGAAGAGCATGCTGCATCGCACGTCTGTCAGCTTCACCACTCGGACATTGGGAGAAAAGCACATGAAGATTGCAAGCTCTAGCCCTTCCACTCGAACCGAATCTCGCCCGTCTCGAGCAGCTCGTCGTCGTCCTCATCATCGTGTTCGTCCTCGCTCGGCCTCTGCTTGCCCTTGCGCTGATCCTCGGCTTCGAACGCGAACGGCTCGTCGTCCGACGCTCCGAGCTCGCTCACGTCGTCGTTGTCATCGTACCCCTCCGAGTCGTAGAACACCTGGCCCTCGTCCTCGCTCTCTGGCTCTGCTGTAATCACCGCGCCCACCAGCGGCGATGTTGCACGCGGCGAACGCGACATCTCGTCCGGCGACGCTGCCCGCCGCCTCCAAGGTGCAGTCCATGACGATCCCGAAGGCGAAGTGCTCATCCCCTCGTCGGGGTTCGACTGAAGTGCCGGTTCAGCCGACGTCGCCCGCTGTTTTCGATCAACCTCCTCCTCCTTAACCGACCCTTTCCGCGACAACCCCAACGAGCCCAGACCAAACCGACTCAACCGGCCCGGTTTCTCCTCCACCCCCACCGCCGTATCCGACGTGACCGACCTGACCGACCGCAACGATCGCCCCGACCGCGCCGACAGCGCAGGCGATACCGGCGGTGTACCCAGCAGCTCGTCATCCGGCGGCAAGTCCACCTCGACAATCGCCGGACGCCAGTAGTTGAAGTCGTTGTACTCCGGTTTGCGCGGCTCGCGCTCCTCCTTGGCCGTGATGGGCGGGAACATCTGGTCGACCAAATCCGTCATGTGGATGTACGACGACTTGTACCCCGCCAGCTCGAGCAGCTCCATCTTCACCTCGCCGTTGGTGTCAATCGTAAAGATGCGCGACGAGGGGATGTTGACACTGCGGTACGACAGGGCGTCGGTGATGCGGTTGCCAAAGCCCGCATAGAACGGCGTCGGATGCTCCTCCTTCTTCGCCTGGGCTGCGTTGGGTGGGGGAGACAGAGCACGCGCGCCTCCTAGCGTGGGCGACGACAGGCTCGGACTCAGCTGGCCAGATCGCACGCTGCTCGCATCCGACACCGAGGCCGCCTCGCCATTCTCAGCCGGCGCGGCGGTTGCGGCGCCCGACGACGGACTGTCCTCCGCCCCAGCTCCGGCCTCGGCCGACTCGACCGCATCCCCGTTGGCGCCCTTGAGATCGCCGCCCGGCTGCGAATGTGCCGTGCGCGGATCCGCGCCAAACAGACGCGCGATATCGCGCAGGCACGCCATCTTGAACACCTCGGGCTTGCGCAGAATCACCTCCCTGTGCAGACTCGCAATGAGCCTATCGGGCGACATGATGACCGGTCCGTCCGGCAGCTGGTATCCGTTCTGCCTAATCCCCTTGAGATAGTCGCGCGTCGAGTCGGCCTGCCCGATGGCGCGCGAGGTGAGGTACATGATGCGATACCCGTTCCTTGCAATGTCCGTGTACAGCTTGGCGACGCCAATGTGCGTCCAGTCGCGGCCGATCATGGTGAAGACGTGGCCGAGCGCGTCCGACTTGGTGATGGTGCCGTCGATGTCCGAGACGACGATCTTGTGGTTCGACTCCCACACAAAGATGCGCGCCGAGCACGTCGCCACGCCCGAGTAGGACGAGGTGACGGAGAAGGTGATGCTGTTGGCGCCCTTGCGCAGGTTGAGCGACTTGAGCTGGTCCGACGTGAGCCGCAGCGTCTTGGCGTACGTCTTGCCCGCTCTCTTCGCCGTGCTTGCCGCTGCTGACGCCGCTGGACGCTCGCCGGTCTTGGCAGCCGCCGCCGCCGCCTTGTCCGCCTCAAGCAGCACCGAGTCCGTGTTGGAGCGCTCAAGGCCTGCGCTGTTGGCCGTGCCGACGTCCACAGTGAGCGACTTGGCGGGCTTGGCGACGTCGAGATCGCCCGCGATCGTCTCGGCGTCCCTGCCGGCGACCGTTTTGAGATCGGGGATGCTCTTGCTGCTGCGGCGGAACCAGCGCGACCAGTAGCTGGCGGTGGAGATGCGATCGGCGCCGTCCGCCTCCTCGTCCATGTTGGTGGCCGAGGTGGAGCTGGACAGCGTGCCACGGTACAGCGAGAGCGTCGCGAGCACCGCCGACGCATTCTCCCACGTCAGGAAGCGGTCGTGGTACCGAATGACAAGCCGCTCGTCATTCACCACATCCTCGTCATGCGCAAAGCGCTCAAACGACACGCGGTTCTCTCTGAACGCGTACTCGTCCGCGGCGTCGTCACTGCCGAACTGCGCCGTGTAGCACAGACTGAGCTCAAACGAGTGGGACGACGAGTCCTCGAGCTGGAGCAGGAACGCGTACGGGTCCGCATCGGAGCTCGTGAGCTTGCCCGCGGCCTCGCCTTGCTCGGTCTGGCGGCGGAGCGCGTCGAGCGCCGCGGCGTCGGACGAGCGTGCAGCCTGGTAGCTGTCGGTGCTGGCGAAGCGGGTGCGGCGTCGGCTCGGCTTACCCGTAGGCGTCGAGGCGGACGATTCGGCGGCCGGGTCTGCCCATTGCCACCTGGAGTTGCTCGAGAGGCCGAGATGCGCAGCACCCGCATCGTCGAGATACGCTGGCGCCTCTTCGCTGGGCAGCCTGAGGTCGCGCAGGCTCGAGACGACGCCCGAGACCGAATAGGACGACGTGAGCGCCGCGGTGGAGTTGTCGACCGAGTTGTGTCCCGACGCCGACTTTGCATGCGGCACTTCGGCCTCGGTGTCCGAGAGCGAGAATTCGTGGTGGTGGCGCGAGCCGTGTGCGCTGGTGCGGCGTCTGGCGCCTGTCGAGTTGGCGTCGTCGGCGTGTCTGTTGCGGCTGGTCAGCGAGGCGTGCCTGCGGAGCGACTCGCTTGCCTTGGGCTGACGCCTGCCGCGCTCGGCACGGTTCATGCGCGCGAGCCTGGCGAGGTCTCTGGACAGCTCGAGCTCGTCGCGATGTGCGCTCTGGGCGGGTGCGGACCCGAGGCGCGGCGAAACCTGCTGCGAGCTGAAGCTGGCGATGTTGGTGGCGGCGGAATCGTCGAGGCTCTCGCGGCGTGCATCGCGCTCGCGGGAGTGCGAGTGGGAGGAGCGCGCCGTACGGTAGTCGACTGAAAAGCTGGGTCTGTGCGAGCGCGAACCCGAGCCGCGACGCAGGGAGGCGGACGAGCCCGGGAGCGACACCTTGTGCTGGTGACCGGGACCGTTGAGGCGCTCCGGATGGCCGTGTCGGCCCTTGCCGCCATGGCGCCTACCGAGGGGCATCTCGTCGGCGAATCGATGCCCCTCTTGGAAGGCGAGATCCTCGCCGTCGGCGGTCATCTTGTATCCGTCCATGTCGAGCATGTACTGCAGATCCTCTTTGCGCTGCTTGACCTTGACGGGAGCCACGGCATCGTCTGCAGCGTCGTGAAGGTGGTCGTCGTCGTCGTCGACAGCGGTGTCTTCGTCGTCGTCGTCGTCGTCGTCGTCGTTGTCG
>AWNI01000013.1:476431-495110 GCA_000517465.1 Moesziomyces aphidis | reverse complement strand
TCGTCGTCGTCGTCGTCGTCGTCGTTGTCGGTGTGGTGTGCCGTCTTGTTGTGCTGCTGTCGCTGCTTGTGCATGCTTAGGTGGGTCGATGCGTCGGTCATTGCCGGGTCGATGGTCTTGTTGCCGTCGCCTATGGGGACGGGCTTGAGGCGCTTGCCGGCGAGGTACTCAGAGTGGTGGATGGAGGCGACGCTCTCTGTCTTGCTGCGGTGTTTGCTGCCGGCGCTGGAGCCGAAGGGAGCGGGATAGGCCTCCTCGGCCGAGTCGATGCTGCGCAGGCTGTCTGCATCGTGGTCGCTCACCACCTCGTCTTGGATGACGCTGAGCGCCTTGTCGCGGAGCTGCTTTTCGAGCTTTTCGGTTTGATTGGCGGGCTTGGACTGGGGCGTCGAGTCGTCCTGAGCCTGTTGGCGCTTCTTGCCGTCGGGACCGCCTTGCTCGGGCTCGTAGCTGTGTGCGTCGTTGTGGTCGTCGTCGACGGGAGCGCCGGTTTGATTATCGGTGGGGTCGTTGCGCTGCGCCTTTTCGGCGGTGTGGTCGAGGCGTGGGTTGTTGGTGCCGCCCATGACGGCCCTGCCAGCGGCGCCGATGACGCCACTCGCCTTGGAGGCAGCGGAGCCGACCTTGTTGAGGAGCGAGTCGGAACCGGCGGCGGAACCGGAGCCGGTCCTTGACGAGTCGGAGGGGACGTTGAGGTCGCCCTGCTCGTCGGGCTCGCCACTGCGTTTGTTTTGTTTGAGCTGCTGCTTTGTGTTGGTGTCGGACTCTGCATCCGTATTGGTCTGGCCGGGGAGTTGGTCAGGGAGAGCAGGCTCGCCGGCTTCTCCGAGTTCGAGCGGCTCGACCTCGGTAGCGTCGTTGTTGGCAGCCTCGGGTGAGGTGATGGGGCTAGCAGCGGCGCTGAGGATGGGGCTGGTGACGAGGTCTGCGGGAATGTGGTCGTCGTCCTCGTCGATCTCCATGACGAAGAAGGCCTCTCCGGAATCGCTGACCTTCATTGCAAAGGGGAGGGGATCTGTAGAGTTGTTGAGATGGAGCGTGACCTTCCTCTCGCCTGGTCTGAGCACGCTCATCTTTCCGAAGCGAACGTGGAAGGGGGTGCTGGCGAGCTCGGTGACTTGGCGGGTGACGGTCTTGTACCTGCGTTCGTGCTCTGGACGCAGACCGAGCTGCGAGTCGGGGAGCACGTTGCCGTGCGCATCGACTTCGACTTGCTCATGCTTGTCCACCGTGCGTTCTACGACGATGACGTCGATTGCGCCGCTGAGGGTGGCCGGGTTGATGTTGGGTGTGATGGTGTTGTACACCGTCGAGACGAGCTTGCCGACGTACTGCATGGTGTACGTGTGCCTCGGGACTCGCTGCTGCTGCCGCTGCTGCTATGGACCATGCGCAGACGTCGAATGGCAAGAGGAGGAGGTCGTTGGAGTGAAGCAAGGGTCCCTCCCTCTCTCTGCTCGATGAGGGGCTCGACGAGGGGCTCGACGAGGGGCTCAAAACGTGGTCCACACTTGAAAGCGTGATTTCTGGCTCCATTTTGGCTCCATTTTGGCTCTCTGTCGGCTGCATTTTCACGTCCGACTTGGCTTGACTGTCGACGTGCACTGTCCACCCGCCCCACTGCCCGCATCTCTTCGGCCCGGCTGTGCTTTTTTGTGGAGGCGACGCCGTCATCGCTGCCTTAAATACCCCCAAAAAAAATCAATTTCCGCCCTCTTTTTTTTCAGTGTGATCCAGCCGATCCGATCGATCTGGCTCGCCTAACCATTTGTCAGGGTTCGTCGCAGACCCTATTTGCGGGGATGACCCTGGTCGCCCCTCCCTTCCATCATGTCTAGTATCACAACCCCACTGCAATGGTGGACAAGTTACTGGCAAGCATCTTTCACGAGAGAAGCCACTCGGCATTCGGATGCACATCGGAGGTTTTGGCGGCGCGCGTATCGATGGGCGTGGGCGCGATTCGCGCCGTAAATTCAGACGTTTTTTTTGTTTCAATGATTCCGGCGATTTAGCCGGCGCACTGACCACCACCGCCTCACTCTGCACCACCATCCGGCATCGCCTTGACCATGTCCGAAATCCCCCTTGTCGGCAGCTTTGCTGCGTCTGCACACGCTGGGTCACCCACCAAGTCGCTGCTCACTCAGCAGGGGGAGGCTCGGGATGCGCTGCTGCACATTGCCATGGCACAGGTGCTTCCCGACGATTCTGGCCTGCATGCCATCCCGCGCTCCGGCCTGTCGAAGCTCGAGAACTGGGCAGCCAAGGCGGCACAGGAGGGCGCAGACGTAGTCGTGTTTCCCGAGTACTTTCTCAGCGGTGCAACGCACGAGCTGTGGTCCAGCGTTCGTGGCCAGCAGTCGCAGGCAGAACAAGGCGAACAGGCTTGGCTTGATGTCATCCTCCACGTTGCTCGCAAGTACAATGTCGACGTTGTAGCTGGTACGGTTGTAGAGCTTGATGCCAAAGCCGAGTTGCCGCACAGGAAGGATGGTGGCGAGCTGTACAACACCTCGTACTATGTTTCGCGCGCGGGCGAGGTGCATCGGTACACAAAGCAGAATCTGTGGCATCCGGAACGCGCTACACTGTCCAACTCGCATCCCGGATCGCATCCGGACCAACACGAACTGGCAACGTTTGTCATCGAGACCAAGCGCGGTACGAGGGTGCGTGCCGCAATGGCCATCTGTTGGGACCTGGCGTGGTACGATCGCTTCAACCAAATGCTCACCCCACCCTTTTCCGCCGCTTCGGACCTCGATCGAGACGGCCAAGTCAAGGGTCCCGATGTGATCTTCGCCCCGACTTGCTGGTACGCTTCAGACGGCGGTTCCGCTGCACTGGCTTGGAATCCATGCGCAGAAGCAAGACTACTCGACTCCCTCACCCAGGCCCGTGCGGTCGAGATCGAAGCCCTAGTGGTCATGTGCAACATCGCAGGTCCCATCTTTTCCCCCGACCAAATCCAATCCCTCACCCAACAGATCAAAGCCAACCCAGACACAGACCTGCCTCTGATCGGATTGGGCAGAAGCACAATCGCTTCACCCTTCTTGGGCATCGCAGCACAAACACCCGACGCAAACGAGGCACTCCTGCTCCAATCCATCGACCTCAACGTCCTCCTAGACGCACGCCAAGTCTACCGCATGCGCTACGACCATGCCCTGCGCTGAAGAAATCGAGACTTCACATTGCGAAATGTGCCCCTGTTTTGGTCCGTGTGCTCTGCTTCAACGCTGTGGCTTATGCGGCTGTTCGTCGCTATTGCTGTCACTCAGCTCGTCGTCACCCACGTCAAAGATCGCATCCTCCTCGTCTGGCGACCTCTTGCTGACCAGCCGCTCCAGCTCGTGATTGTCTCCATTCTCACCACCCGTCGCCGCCTGCGACGCGCCAAACTCGGTGGTGGTGGCGAGCCTCAACGCCCCGCCACGGCCGATCCGGTTGGTGTCCATGCGACGTCGTTTGCGCGCACGCAGCAACAACCACGTCCCCACCGACACGGCGATCAGCAAAATCACCAGCGCCAGCGAGCCAGCATCGTAGTACGCTCGCCAGCGCGCCTCCTCTGCCACCTCGGCCTCGGTCTTACCCGAGCCAGGGATGACGGGCGAGCCGTCCTTGCCGATCTGCGCCACGCCTCCGCCTCCGCCCGTGACGAGGATGCGGTCGGGCTCGTCGCCGACACGCGAGGGGATCATGGCATTGGGACCGGCCACCTTCATGTAGTCGATGCCCATGAAGCGCACCATCATGTCGTGGCTCTCGATCGGCTTGTCCACACCGACCATGTGGCTGGCGCCGCTGATGCCGACGTAGGTGAGATTGCGCGCCGTACGCCACGTGCCCGCCAGGCTGCCGTTGACAAACCACTGCTGCGCCGGATGGTCGCCGAACCCCTTGCTGCCGCCCCACTCGAGGTTCTCGGCGGTGCGTCGCACGCCGATGGCGTTGCAGATCAGGTCCTCCTCGCCGGCGAAGAGCAGCACGCGCACTCCGCTCTCGAGCAGCTCGGGCAGCAGCGACACCGAGGCGGGCGAGGTGGTGTCGCTGCGCATGGCCGAGCCGACGTTGGCGTTGCACTCGACCCACGCCTCGGGCTTGTGGTTGTCGTCGACGTGCAGCGCCTTGCGCACGTCGGGGCGTCGGAGGTAGTCGTACATGGCCGAGAGCGTGTTGGGCCAGTTCATGCCGCACGCGGGCGAGGTGTCGCTGAGACGCACGTCGTAGATGTTGATGCACGTAAAGGCGGACGAGCCGGGCGGTTTGGCGGTGGTGGCGGCTACGATGGTCTGGAGGATCTCGTCGCAAGTGCCGATCTCGCGCGGACTGCCCGAGCTGGTCGTGAGCCTGGCGAGCTCCTTGTGGCAGCGGTCGACGATGTTGGAGACGCGCTTGTAGTCGTCCGAGGAGGTGGACCAGATCTTCTTGTCGATCATGGTTTCCAGTTCGGTGCCGTACTGGTTCTTGGGGTCGATGAAGCCGTTGCCGATGGCGATGCCTTTGAGAGTGACGGGTGGATTGTGGGCCTTGACGATCGCTTTTGCGGTGTAGGGGATGTATTGGCCGGCGAAGCTCTCGCCGGCAAGGTAGACGTCGACGCCGCTGCCCTGGCTGCCGAACTTGAGCTCGACGTCGCGCGAGTATTCGGGAAAGACCTGAACGAATTGGTGGAGAAAGTGAAACACCTCGTCTGCGGCCTGGGGCAAGGAGTTGGCGTAGCCGTTTGTGTTGACGTAGCTGAAACCGGTGCCGACGGGTTGGTCGAGGAAGAGGATGTCGGCATACTCGTTCCAGCTTGCGCCGTCTTTGACCCAGACGAGGCCGCCCTTGCCGTCCATCCTCCAAGCGCCGACCTCCATCATGGCGCCATCGAAGGAGGAGCAACCGGGCCCGCCATTGAACCAGACGATGAGTTTGCGCTTGGCGGGGACGTGACGTGCTCGGAGCAGCAGGAAGAAGAGGTGTGCATTGTCCTTTGGCTGTCCGTCTGTGCCTTGGGTGCGTGCAGGCAGATAGCCGGCGGACATCTGGAGCGGGTGGCCCACGGCCGACGATGAAGATCCTTCGCCGTGGAGGTCAGGCAGCCCAGGCACGTGGAAGGATGAGGCGGCGGGGATGGGGATGCCGCGGCGCAGCAGCACCTCGCGCGGGTCGAGGAGCGGCATTTCGATCGAGTGGTGGTGGCGTGAGGGCAAGGATCGAAGCGCAGCCCAGACGAGTGACAGTGTGATTGAACGGGAAGAGAGAGTGGGTGACTTCAGGGTCGCCTCCTTGCTTGAGCTGCTGCGTCGGAGTGAGTCTTCGCAGCGTGACAGCAGAGAGAGAGTGTGTGTGAGAGGCGCGCGTGTCGGTGCGTTGGGGCCGGGCGGGAAATTTAAGCAATGTTAGATCGAACCACGCGTCTGGCTGCAGTCAGTCAGTCAGTCAGGGTCCAACTTGCTCTTTGCTCTTTGCTCGTGCTCTTTGCTCTGGCTAACAGCTGAGCTCGACTGGTGGCGCCTCCTTCCTCTCGTCCATTCGCATCGGCTTGGCATCGGCACACGAAGCAATGCGCCGCTGCGCTCCAGCTGCCTCGCCAGCATCGCCACCATGGACGGTCGCTCGGCCGGTCCAGATCCACCGCCAGATCCGCATGCCGTCCTCCAGCAGCTCATAAGACAGGCCGAAGCGCGCACATCCTCGTCGCCTTCCAGCTCGCAACGCAACGGTCAAGACCACGACGATCACAGCAATGTCCCATCTCCATCCAGCGATGCTTCGTCGCCGCAGGCAGCCGAAGAGCCCCCACCTGGGCTGCTGCCTTACGAGCACATCTCTGCCATCATAGCCTCGCTCTCGGCCGATCGACGCGAGCTCACCACTCTGCTCCGCCAACGCAAGCTGCTCCACACCGCACACCAGCGCAACACGGCGCACCAGCACTCGCTCGAGCGCTCACTCGCCCTCCTCGCCAAGACGCGCGACGAGCTCAAATCCGCGCTCGGCTCGCTCGACCTCGCCGACATCGTGGACGCAGAGGATCAGTCTCTCGAAGTCATTCGCACGCACCGGCTCGCCGAAGACGCTGCGTCCGTCTGCCCTCTGCCACCCGCAGCCGTGCAGCAGATACCTCTTTTACGTTTGCAGTCCATCGAGCGCGCCGAATTCGACAACGCCCTCGCCTCGAGGATGTGGATCGACATGGAGGACCAGCAGATCCGCGCCGCCGTCAAAGCATCCGCGCTCAAGGCGCACACCATCGAGCTCAGCACCGATCCCAACTTCCACGGCGACCCACTCGCTGCTGCAGCTGGTCTCGACGACGATACCGTCTTTCGCCTCGCAGAACAGATCGAGCTCTCGGCTCAAACTGCCCCTTCGCGTGGGGCGACAGCAAAAGGGCTCGACTGGGCCACCATCGCCGGTCGCGTAGATGGGCGCACCATCGACGAGGTGCGCACCCGATGGAACGGCCATCTCCGCCCGGGCGTCAACAATGCACCATGGCCGAAGGAAGAACTCGACCAACTCATCAGTATCGTCATGCCGCACTTGAGCGCGCACCTGAGCCGAAACAAAGACTCGAACTCTGGCGTCTCGACACAAGCACAACCACCGCACGAGCTGCCCGTCCCGTGGCAGAGAGTGACAGATGAGCTTCGCACAGGTCGCACCGCCTATTCCTGCTTTGCCGCATTCTGCGAGGCGTTGGTGTCTCGCGATCAACCCGAGGTGGAGCCCGTGGAAGACGAGGAGAGCAAGGTGCTCTTCAGCCTCTTCCGCGGCGCCTGGCGGCTCATGACACTGCACAGCTCCGCCACTCCCAACGCGTCTGCCTCGGCCTTGCTTCCCCCCACGGCGTCGGGATCCGACAACAAGGCGGGTGCGTCGTCTCGCTCGGCGTCGATCTTGGGCAAAGTGGCCCGGCATCCGCAATATGCCTACCGGCGATTCCGCAACACCATCGATCCCGCCATGGCCACGGGCAAGTGGTTACCGCACGAAGACCTGCTTCTCATCGAGGCGGTGCGTCTGCTCGGCGCGGACAACTGGGGTCCGGTGGCAGCACGTGTGCCCGGTCGCACCACACATCAGTGCCGCGAACGCTGGGTGCGCAGGCTCAAGCAGCTCGTAGCCTCCGCCGACACCGCCGCGACCACCCACGCCCAAGCTGGACCCAAAACGACTCCCGCAGTCCACGCGCAGTTCGACGTTACGCAGCTCAAGGACCTGCTGGCAACGAGCCGCAAGGTCAAGTGGACACCGGAGATGGACCACGTGCTGCTTGGCTATGTCGACGCAGCGCAGGATTACCGGAGCAGGGACGCGTCGACGTTCGGACGCATCGCGCAGCTCGTGGGTGCTAAAGTGGGCGTGGCGCTGTCGGACAAGAACGTCCGCGATCGGCTCGTCTACTTTCGCCGTCAACGCGATTCGGCCATGCAAAAGACAGACACGGCGTCCGAGGCGGGCAGTGCAGCCGCTGGGCCAGCTAAGCGCGCGGCGGAAGGAGTTGCGACAGAACCACGCGACGAGGCAGAGATGTCCAGTGGCAGTCGGGTCGGCGCTGGTGAGGCTCGTGACGAGATGCCAGCACGCACCGCCATCATGCCCGGTAGCAAGCGGCAGAAGCAGGTGTGACCTTGATGAAGTTGCAATCGATCGGGGGTGTCGCCTCATTTTTCCGATGTCGATTTGTGAAAATCACGTGAAGTAGCGGGAGAGAGAGAGGCTTGGGAAGGCGAGGGTGGATTTTTTCCCTTCGCATCTCGGAAGACCATCTCTCCACCTTTGTCACTCTATCGCACACCACCGGTCCGCATCGATCAGCGTTTCGTGCCTCACGAGGGCTGAATAGAGAAGTACGACGAAACGGCACGACTGTATACGCATCGCAATATGGCATCACTCTTGCGCAATGCAGCGGTGCGTCGCAGCGCACTGTGCTGCGCTGGACCTTCCAACGCCTCCCTGTCCGCCGCGACATTCGCCACGTCCACACGCAGCCTGATTGCGGATAAGAAGACGGATGCCACGCCTGCACGGGTCCACCGCTCCCAATCTGATGCTGCGGGTGAGGGGCAGGGTAAGACGCAGCGCGAAGCCATCGCCTCGGCCATGGGAGTGCTCGACACACTTGCGCGCGATGTAGCCTCGCAACCGCCTCGTCCCCCCTCGACCGAATCCGTGTCCACCCCATCCTCACCGGGGCTGGAAGCGGTCTACGACACCACCGGCCCCGTCTACACACCATCTACACTCCCACCTCGCACGGATGCTACACTGGAGTTCCTTACGAACCTGCTCATGAAGGCGGGCAAAAAGGCACAGGCGCAGAGGTTCACCACGCGCACCATGTCGATCCTTGCGACGGTGACCAACTCGAACCCGCTGCCGCTGGTGCACGATGCGATCGAGCGCACCGCCCCACTGGTGAAGCTGCAGAGCAAGAAGCAGGGCGGCAAGTCGCTCCAGGTGCCCGTAGCGCTCACCCAGCGCCAAAGCACGCGCAAGGCACTCACGTGGATCATCGAGGCCAGCAAGAAGCGCCCCGACCGAGAGATCGAGAAGCGCCTCGCCGCCGAATTCCTCGCCGTCATCGAGGGCACCAGCTCCGCCATCGCCAAGAAGGAGGAACAGCACCGAATGGCGACCGTCAACAGAGCAAATGCCGCCGTCCGAATCTAATTACTTCCTTCACCGCCGCGCAAAAGTGTAATGTAACTGTACCCCGCCCACGCTCGAAGAGACGCACGAGAGCATCGCATTCAAAGAACCGAGTGAGTGTGTATTGGCTCTTTGAGGGTTTGGGGAATTGGGATCGGGTGAGGGTCGGAAATCGGGGTGAGATGGGGTGCCGATGGTGAAGCTGGGGGCGAGGGAAAGCGTGCGTGCCTCTTAAAAGGCCAAGCGAGCCGAGCCGCGTTCGGAAAAGAATGCTTCTGTTGCCACGGCTCGTGCAGCGGAAACGGGCCCAAAATAAACGCGCGCATTGACCCGACCCACAGTGGCAAAGTGCCAGAGTGCCAGAGTGCCAAGGTGCAGTGTTGATCTGCAGCGCATGCATTCGAGGACCAACACGCCGCTCTCCAAAAACGTTTTTTATTTTCCAAGCCCCGACGCACGAAACAGCGTTTTCAGCCTTGTTTTAAACCCCCCCAACAGCCGCTCTGCTCTGCTCTGCTCTGCTCTGGCCAATTTGGGATGGCTTAAACATCGACCTGGCGCATTCGGATTGGCATCTTGACATCCTACCCCCACCATCCTCGCTAACAATGACGCGTCGCTACCTGTTCCCCGCACTGGCTGTTTCGTTTGTGTCGATGGTGCTGCTGGTGCTCGTCACCATCAGCACGCCCACGACGCTGTCGGACAGTACGCCGTTTGATTTCGTGCGTTCCTCGCGTCTCGATGGGATCGTCGATCTTAGCCCGGGCAGCAACGATAAGCGTCCGCTTGGCGCACTCAAGTTCGGCACCTGGGGCTACTGCTCGTCGCTCAACGGCACCGACAACTACGCTTGCTTCAAACACTCCCATGGCTACAGCGCCACGTTCGGCATCAATCCAAACACCACCGCTACGGCGGCACGCGATTCGGTCACCATCGGCGCCTCCTGGACCCGCGGTCTCGCCGTACACGTCGTAGCCTTCGTGGCTGCTATTGCCGGCCTCGTGCTGACGGCTATCCCCAAACAACCGGTTCGCCTCGCTGCAACCGTCGTCAATGCCCTCGCCGCACTGCTCGCCTTGATCGCTTTCTGCATCGACATCGCCCTCTTCGTCTACGTCCAGAAGCAGATGAAGAAGGTCGCAGACTCCCCCAACACCATGCCTGGCCCTGCTTTCTACATGGCCCTCATCGCCATTCCCATCGCCATCATCGCCACCGCTTTGACGTTGCTCAACTGGAGATCCGAAAGCCTCGACAAGGTCGTCACCTCCGGCTACGACTACCCCGCCCAGACCGAGTGGAACTCCAACTCGCACCAGATGCAGCCCACCACCACCTCCACCGAACACACCCAGGGCGCCTCCTCCGCCAGCGCCCAGAAGGTCCTCGACGCCTACGAAGAGAGCAAGAACTAAGCCGCTCCCTCCCTCCCTCTCTCTCTCTCTCGCACGTCCTTTGTAATCACGCGCTGCTCGCGTTTTGTTGTCAAACCTTTTTATTTCCCCGTGCTTAGGGCTGGGCTAGGCGAATTCGGTGCCAAAGATCGTGTTGACCTTGTTGGCGGTATGCCAGCCAGCGAGGGCTGCGGCTATGGCGGCGGCTTGGGCGAGTAGCGCCACGGTGGCGGCAAGCATGAAGCGCGGCGTCCACACCTTGAACAGCATGAGGTGGCGGCTGAAGAGCGTGCCCGCCAGTGCGGCCGAGGCGGTGAGCAGCAGGGCGTTGTAGAGCGCCAGTGTGAGGAGCGCATGCAGCATCACGGAGGGTGTGGGCATTTTGCGGCCACTTCCGCGTGGGAGCGGGGTGGCATTCCACACCACCGACAGCACCACCAGCAGCGGCGGGAGCAGCGAGACGGCGCCAAACGAGTTGAGTGCCACGAGCAGCGGCGAGAGCGGATAGCTGAGCGTCGGGCTCGTGAGGAAGGCTACGCGCCACTGGATCGATGCCAGTGTCGCCTGGTGACCGCTTCCGAACAGCCCCATGTAGCCCAGCAGCGCAAGCGACGCAACCTCGCCCGCGCAAAGGTGCACTGCCCCGGCGGGAGTTTCGGTGCGCTGACGGTGCAACACCACCCGATCCCTCTCGGCGTCCCCCAACTCCATAGCCGCTAGCGCTGCAACCAGCACGGCGGCCAGTGCAAGCTGCCCAGCAGGCTGCGTCACCAGAAACAGCACCGCAAACACCGCACCCACCAGCAACACATAGCTGCTGCCCAGGCTATTCGAGTATCCGAGGATCGTCACTTTGGCCTTCTCTCCCTCCGCCTCGGCTGCCTCGCGTCGGATCTCGAGACACAGCGGTGCGAATACCCAGAACACCACCGCGACCCCGGGCAGTCCGAGCGCCACCACCGCCACCCACCCTTTCACCCACTCGACACGCGCCGCCTCGCCGCTCGCCTGCACCGCATTCAGCGCCACCGCCCAGTCCAGCACCCAGTACCCGGCGCCCAGCATGAGCGCCGGCCGCAGCGCCCACGTAAAGAACATCGGCGCCACACCCACGTAGCTCCTGCTCTGCGCCAGGAACCACGCCACAACGCGGGGCAGCGCATACGCGGCTGCGTACGATCCCACCATGACGTACGGACTGTTCAGTGCGGCTGTGCCCGCAAAGAACGTCGAGGTGCAACTCGCACCCTGCTCCTCGCGACATACGCGCGGCATGGATGCGGCCCGAACGAGCAACAGCGCAACTACCGCCATCAGACCCAATCGCACCTGCTGCCGCTGCGTGCTCGCTGCACCCACAGCGAATGCGCCCCGCAGGAGAAATAGCACTGCGGAGGCGAGCAGCACGAAGCGATCCTCGAAGATCAGCAGCGAGTTGCTCGCAAATGACCCCGCGTGCAGCAGCAGCACTATCCATCCCGCTGCATCGAGCGCCCGGGTCGTCGTCGGCACCGCCGCCGAGTCCGACTCTTGGCTGCGTATGCTGCGTCGCAGGTTCGCGCTCGACGCACTGAGTAGCAGTCCGAGCTGCGAGCCCACTGCGCTGCCCGCAAGCAGTCCGTCCAGCAGCGTCAGATTCGCCACGCCCGCAGGCACTAGCTGCGTAGCCACCGCCGCAGCCGCACCCGTCGCCCCGCCAACGAGCGCAGGAGTGCGCACCGCCGCATACACCACTCTGCCCAGCTCCTCCGCACCGCTGCTGGCCCTCTCCACCTTTGCGTCTCCATCGGCCGGGTCGGCATCGAGGCGGCCAATGAGGCCGGCACGTGCGCCGGAGCGGAGCACCCACGCCGACGCGAGGCCCAGCACGAGCACTAGCAGCCCAAGCCCAATGCGGACCTGGTCGAACTGCGCCCACACGCTGCGTGCGCTCACGAGGCTGACGCGGTTGAAAGCGTGGTAGGCCTGCGCAGCCTTCCTCCACAGCGCCTCGACGTCCGCCTGCGCCGCTCGGCCGTGCAGTGCAGCAGCGAGCTCGGCGTCCGCGCGCACGGCGGCCAGCCAGCGCGTGTCGAGCTCGGGCCGGAACGCCGTCAGGTCGGGCGACTGCGTGGCGTACGCTGCGAGGTAGGTGCGCATCTGCGTCGCCGTGATGCGCAGCGCACGCAGCAGCGTGTCCGGATGTGCAAAGAGTTCCGGCACAACACTGCCCAGGTTGCTGTACGGCACACCCACCCCGAGCAGCAGCGCCAGCGTAGGCACCAGATCGATCTGGGGGATGCTACGGTGGCCACCGTACGGCGGCGATGGCAGCGGCGAGAACGCGATGCGGCTCGGAAGCAGCGCCTCCAGCTCGGGCGTCGAGATGTACTCGGCCGCGTCCATCTTGCCACCGCGCGCCGTGTGGCCGAATCCAGACTTGGCATACATCCAGATTCCCGCACCCACCTCGAGCTCTCCATCGCCGCCGTGGTCGCCGTGCTCGTCCATGCCGTGGTCGCCCAGCACGACCAGCAGCGTATCGTCATCCATGGCGTCCGTCACGTTCTGCAGGAAGCGCTGCATCTCGCCCAGCTTCGTCGCCATCTTTTCGTGGCTCGCTCCAAAACGGTGCCCCACATGGTCGACGCCCAGGGTGTGTCCGACCAGCAGGCGCCAGTGGTCATGCACGCCCGCCTTGCGGTCAGGATGCTGCGGCTGCAGGAAGGGCAGCAGGCGCGATTCGACTCCGCGGTCGACCGTATCGAGGTCCTCGACGTTGAACGAGTCGTACGTCCACATGGTGTCGTTGTCAAACAGACCAGGTAACACCGTCGCCCACGTGTCGTCGCCTGCAAACACGAGGCCGGCGCGCGCGTCCGCACCCCGCTGCGCCAGGATCGAGGCGCGCAACTGTGCGATCCACGTATCCTCGTGCACGCGGCCGACGCCTGTGCCCGCCGAGCCAAAGTTGGCGCCCGCCTCGAAGAATGTCGGCAGCGTGCCTGCCGTGAGCCCCTTGAGCCGCTGCAGCGTTGTTGTGGGTGGATCTGCGACGAAATGCGCCAGGAACCCAGCAGGACCCGGCCGCTTTGCATGCACGGGGCTGCCATGCTGCGCCGTGAGCTGCGCCGGAAGTGTGAGAACACTGTGATAGTGCGGATTTGGCTTCCATGCGAGATCCACCCTTTCGGACACCGACCCCGCAGCAGGCGGTGGGGCGATAAAGTCGTACCGCAGTGCATCGACCACGATAACGATTGCCTTGCTGTGCGTCGGCTTGAGCCTACATTCGCCCACACCCGTTTGCGGATCGAGCATCTCTGCCCACTTGAGGAGTGTAGCATCGTCGAACGCAGTCGGTGGCGCAGGAAGAGTCCACGCCGAGTCGGCAGGCCGGGTGCAGTTGTTGGCGCCGAGCAGCTCGTGACGCGTGAGCAGGAAGCCCTTGACAAAGAGCCAGAGCCCGGCGAAGGTCTGCAGCAGCACAAGCGCGAGCACACCGATCACGGCGAGGAACGCGCGATTCGGCGACGCGGCTTTGGGAGGTACGCGGTCCGGATGGCGTGCGGCGTACGACGAGTGCGACGAGTGTGACGACTGCGACGAGTGGGAAGAGTGCGAGGAGCGCCGTTGACGCAGCGCCGAGCCGCCAAAGGCCGGATGCTGCGGCGTAGCCATGTTCACCTCGGGCGCTGGGTTCAGCGCGGAGGTCGGCATCGTGCGCACAGGTTGAATGGTGTTGGTGTTGGCGTAGGAAGGCGCGAGCCGACTAGATCGATGTCTGTGCTTTCGGCGATCCCTCTCACCTCCACTCTGGAGATGAATTTGGGGTGTTAGACCGAATATCCTCGATTCATCAAACCAGCAGACCTTCCAACACCCCTGGACAGGATCTTTGCTTTGCTCAAGGCGCTAGCAGGCTCAGACTATTCACGCAGTATGATCAAGCAATTCCACAAGCACCACAATGAGATGGAGAACGACGGACGCTGGCACGCTGCCGTTGACCCGTCCTTACTCGAACATCTTCAGATGTTGAGCGGGCGGTTCCACTCCTCACTCCACTCACAGAGTGCATTTCGGCTTGCAAAAGCGCCTCTTCCCGCCATCCTCGCCTTGGGCACGCTGCTGGCAAGCCTCTCACGCCTGCCCGACACACACCGCGCGACCTGCGTTTGACGATGCATTTGGCTACGCTCCTATTCTACATATATACATGACGACCTATATACAAGGCTATTTACAACCTCCTTGTCGGGGGGCTTACTTGCTGCTGCTGGCAGACTTGAGTCTCCTGAGCAGATCATCGTCGTCGCTGGTCTCTGGATGGAACGTCAACTTTCCGTCCTTGAACAGCGTGACCGTGTCCACGGTCTCGCCATCCTGGACGACCTCTTTCTGCTGGGTCTTCTTGGTCTGCTGTTGCGGTTCGGAGCGCCAGTTACCGCCGATGCTGGCAACAACAAAGCCGGGGACCATGGCGAGGATGCTCTGGTGGTGGATGTTGGCCGACTTGAGCTGGTGTGCGCGCGACTCGTAGATCCTCGGCGTGGCGCGGATGCGGCCGCTGCGAATGCCGCGGAACGAGTTGAGCTGCTCGCCCACCTGACCCACCGCAGGAAGCCATTCGGAGAACGTGCGTGCGCGCGTGTCCTTCTTGCCGTCGTCGGATCCATCCACATCGCCAGACGTCGCAGGAAGCGCGTTCGGGTCCGACATGATCCTCCACCTAATCAGCAGATCCTCGATGGGCTGCGTGGGGATCAGTCGAATCAGCACCGCCAGCGGCCACGAAACCGCGCCGATGACGATCGAAACCGCCCAGTCGCGTCCAGTCAGCTTGATCACCGAGAACGCCGCACCGCCAACAAACATGATGAGGATCTGGAATCCAATCTCGATCGCCATGATGCCCAGGAACCACGGGTTCTTGTGCAGGTTGCTGAAGATGTTGAGCTTGCGGTTGAGCGAACGCGAGTTGACCTGGTTGAACAGCTGGCACCACACGAACGAGTTGAACACCAGCGCAGAGAGTTCGGTATCTTCGCGCGCGATCGCCGCCTCGGTGGTACCGTTCATGCCCAGGATCGACTTGCCGGCAAAGTTGAGCACAAGGATCACGGTGAACTGGTAGATCGACTGGCCCACGATCATCTTCCACATGTCGGTCGAGATGAGCGGCGCAGTGCGACGGTCCGGCTTGCGGTCCAGCAGTTCAGGCGTGGCAGGGTCGGTGGCGAGCGCAAGTGCAGCGAGCGTGTCCATGATCAGGTTGATCCAGAGCAGCTGCACCGCCTTGAGCGCCGATTCGCCCTCCTCGGACGCGACGGCGGTGACAAAGGTGACAATGACGGCCGAGATGTTGACGGAAAGCTGGAACTGAAGGAACTTGCGCACCGCATCGTTGACACAGCGGCCCCACATGATGGCGCTGACGATCGAGGCAAAGTTGTCGTCCATGAGAATGATGTCCGAGGCCTCCTTGGCCACTTCGGTGCCGGCGATGCCCATCGAGAAACCGACGTTGGCTGTCTTGAGCGCGGGACCGTCGTTGGTACCGTCGCCCGTGACACCGACGACCTCGCCGAGGCTCTTGAGCGTCTCGACGAGGATCTTCTTGTCCTCGGGCGAGGATCGGGCGAGCACCTGCAGCTTTGGCACCACCTCGAGCATGTCGGTTCGGCTGAGCTTGCGGAAGACGGGGCCTTCCATGACGATGCCGCCGGGAGTGTAGATACCACACTGGGTGGCGATCGACTTGGCGGTGAGCACATTGTCACCGGTGCACATCTTGACCTGCACACCAGCGCGGCGGCAAGCCTCGACGGCGTCAGTGACACCAGGTCGCAGTGGGTCCTCGATGGCGGCGATGGCAACAAGCGTGAGGTTCTGGGCGAGCGAGGCGTACTCGACCTCGCCCGACTCGTCGTACTTGGCGTCGGCGGGCGGGAAAGCCTCGATGTCACGGTAGACGAGGGCGAGGGTTCGGAGCGTCTGGTTGGCGAAACCGGTGATGGTGGAGTTGACCTTGTCGAGCTTGGCGGCATCGAGCGGCTCGACGTGAACAGCGTCGGCATCCTGGCCCTCGACCTCGACGTGGTGAGTGCAGAGGCGGGTGAGGACCTCGCTGGCGCCCTTGAGGTAGACGCGGAAGCCGCCCTCGGGGCGCTTGACGACGACACCCATGGCCTTGCGCTCGGAGCTGAAGGGGATCATCTGGACGACCTCGGCGCGCTCTCGCGAGGCGCGGTAGTCCTCCCAGCGGAGCTCCTTGGCCATCTTGAGCAGCGCGGTCTCGGTCTTGGAGCCGACAAAGCCGATGTCCTTCTTCTTTCCCTCGGTGGCGGCCTTCTTGCTCGACTTCCACTTGAGGAGACCAGAGATGCCGTGCTTCTTGACAGCGACGACGGGGCTAACGGCCGCATCGTCGGAGGCGGATTCGGCGTCCTCTTCAAAGGCAGTCGAGTTGATGGCGATGGAGTCGTTGAGGAGCTTCTGGAGCGGCGTGCTGATGGCGCTGTTGAGCTCGTTCTGCTCGACGATGCGGGTCTGTCCGTTGGCGGAGGAGTCGTGCTCGGTCTCGACACGCTTGCGGTTGGCCTCGAGGCGGTCGGCAAACTTGAAGTTGACGCCGATGCTGCCTGCGACGACGCTCATCTCGTTCTGGGTGAGCGTGCCGGTCTTGTCGGTGCAGACGACGCTGGCGTTGGCCATGGTCTCGCAGGCGCCGAGCAAACGGACGAGGAGGTTCATCTTTGTCATGCGCTTTGTGGCAAAGGCGAGGGCGAGCGTGACGGCAAGGGGCAGACCTTCGGGCACGGCGACGACGACGACGGTGACGGCAATGATGAGGATCTGGATGAAGTCCTGCGCCTTGTCGTTGGCGGTGCGGTCGGGCTCCTGGGCGAGGTGAACAAAGAATCGGATCATGAGTGCGGTGAAGAGAATGATACCGGCGGAACCACCGAGCCAGGCGATGAGGTCGGCGAGGCGGTTGAGCTTGGACTGGAGCGGGGTGTCTTCGGCGTCGCTGCGGAGGGAGAGCATGAGCTTGCCGTTGAAGCTGGTGGGGCCGACAGCGATGACGACGTACTCGCCGACGCCCTCGAGGACCTTGGAGCCGGAGATGAGGAAGCAGTCGCGGTTCTTGGGCTTGGTGTTGGTGCGGCGGGCCTCTTCGAGGTCCTGGATGCACTCGTCGTAGGTGACCTTGCGGATCATGTCGGACTCGCCGGTGGCGCCAGACTCGTCGCACTTTACGTTGTGGCCGCGGAGGAAGATGCCGTCGCAGGGGACGATCTCACCGGGCTCGAGCTGGAGAATGTCGCCGACGACAACGTCGTAGACGGACATGAGGGCGGGCCTGCCCTGACGGATGACCTTGACGTCGCGCTGCTCCTTCTTTGCGTTGAGCTTCTTGAACTGGCGCTCCTTCTGGTAGTCGTTGACGGAGCCGACGAGGTCGACGATGACGACGGCGACGAGAATGGCGACGCCCTCGACCCAGTCTACCTGTGCGGCGTTGCAGATGGATTCGACGCCGTTGACGGTGCATGCGACCTGCTCGGGGGGCGTACCGAAATCTGTGTAGAGACCAAGGGCGAGCGAGATGACGGCGGCGATGCAGAGGAGGATGAGGATCTTGTCCTGGAGGGCGAGCCACATGAGGAGGAGGAGGCTGTTGGACTTGCGCTCGGGCAGCGTGTTGTTGCCGAATACGCGGACGCGGTCCTCTTCGGAGGCGTTGACAAAGTTGGGGTCTCGGTTGGTGGGTTCTGCGGTGGCGGGTGCGCTCTCGATGTCGTGGTGGGCGGCGCCGGACTCGATGGCCTTGACGCCGCCGAGGTCGAGACCGCGGTGCTCGTCTGTGCCGAGGGATGCGAGGACGCCCTTGACACCGCCCATGTCGCGGAGCTTCTCTACGCTCTTTGGGTCGAGGAGATCGGCGAGCTCGATGGGACGGAAGGGGAAGGGGCGCGGGTCGACGTTGCGCTGACGCTCCTTTTCGGCGGCGAGCGCCTTGGCCTGCGCCTCGCGTCGGCCGGAGCGTGTGGTGCTCTTGAAGGCCGACTTGACGCGGCCGAAGAAGCCCTGAGGAGCCTCATCGGCGTTGTCCTGAACGGCTGCGGCCTCGGGGGCGATTTCGACGTGCTTTTCGGTGGCGGACGACATGTTGGACGATGCTAGCCTATGCCGTGTCGGGCTAACGGGAGCTCGTTGGAGCTTGGTGTCGGGTGATGGGTATAAACAAGGATTCAAGCAGACATGTTCTTGCTGGAAGAAGAGAGAAAGATGGTAGGGTCACGAATGCGACAGGCGAAGAGGGGAGTGATTGGTGGAGACAAGAAGGATGGTGGGTGCCAATGACTATATAGTGGCTCTGGGAGGGGAATCGGCGAGCGAGACGGGATCGAATGGAGAGGCACGAGGCACGACGAGTGGGTTGAGTGAAAGCGGTGCGCGCGTCTGGCGACCAGGGCAGGGCGGGGCGGGGCGCGGTGTGGATCGAGCGAGCGAGCGAGGTGAGGAGAGTAGAGGAGAGAGGAACGTGCTCAGTGGCGGAGCTGCAAGCGGGTCGGAGGCATCGAGGTGCCAAGCCGTCAAAGAGGGCAGCTATGTGTGTGTGTGTGTGTGTGTGT
>AWNI01000013.1:460960-471132 GCA_000517465.1 Moesziomyces aphidis | reverse complement strand
TTTTTTTTTTTTCTCCCTCTCTCTCTTCAGGGCGGCTGGCGGGTCTCCGTCTCGGCAGACGCGAGCGACGCCCACACCCCCTCACTCGACAGGGCGGCTCTAGTCACACTCTAATCGTGCCACTTGGCCGGCGCGTGCTCGTGCCACTTTGCCGCCCGCAGCGCCCAATTCAGGGTTGCTTGCGCTCAGGGCACCTGCGCAGAGAGCAGTGGCTCAGAGCGCAGATCCAAACGCTCTTCTCTTGTTGATCCACGCCTGGCCACACGCATGCACGCAACACGCTCCAACCGCCGCTGCCACCACACACGCTCATGCCTCTTGTCGGTTGGCCATCTCCGAAACCCACCGCACCTCTCCATCGCTTCACCCGTCCACAACACAGTAGCAGGGAGCCACTCGACACCCTCCCATCAATCGCAAGGAACCGCACGACCGCCCGCCCGCTCTTCCAACCCCCTTTGTCGTCGCCTCTCGCACTCCCTTTGAGCGTGTGCAACGGCCTTGTCCCCCAACCACCATCCCCCTCCCTACCTTCGTTTTCATCGACATCTTTCAACGACCACGACGCGCGGCGACACCGCCCTCCATCTCCATTGCAACCTCCTTGCGCGCTCAGTCTCGAGAGGAAGTGCATCGTTTACGGCTCCCATTTCATCGGGCGCCCCTGCACGGCATTTTGGTTGGCACCACGTCACTGCTGCCGGTCGGCGTCTTGAGCTGCCACCCATCCTTCATTAAGCTACCTGCACTTGGGCGTCGGTCGCTGTGCAAGCTACGAAAGCCCTGCATCCAAATCCGCCTCCGCTCTTCATCTCATCCCTCTCACCCGCGAATCTCCTTTTCAATCGGTCACCCGCATCATTCGCCTCCATCCTCTTTGTCGCTCGTTACCCGAAGATGGCGCCTTGATTGGCTCGCACCACTGCCTTGATTTCCTTTCGCCATCGCATACTCATCACAGGCATCCACCGCCCTCTGACGACACACCTCTTAGCACCAGCCAGTTGCCTTTCGCACTGGTGACTTAGACAGAGGCATTTCCGCACCACCAGCAAATCCAACCAGCATCCGTACGGAGCATCCGGCCGCCACCGCATCGGGCAAAGTGCCTCAAGCATGCCGGCATCCTTAGAAAACGGCGCCGCCGTCTTGCGCGATGTTCCGTCCTTTGTCAGCGCTCGAGCCGCAAACACCATCATCTCCGAGGATCGTCCCACCCGCATCCAAGCAGAGACGCTTCTCGTCCTCAATGGCTTGCTCGACGAATTGCTCCTCCTCATCCTCGCTTCCGCCAAAAGTCTAGCGACCGACCGCATCAAGTCGGATGGCATGCTCAAAGTCCTCAGCAACAACCTCTTGGCAAAGGACGCCGTGCTCGAGGCAGAGCTCGAGCTTCGCAGCTACGTCGATGGCAAACGCGCAGAAGGCGCAAAGGTACCCTTGGGCCTCATGGCCACTTCCAGACTCGACGGCACCGACGGATTTCCGGTTCAGAGCGCTTTCAAAGCGCTCCGACTGCGTTGTCAGTTCTACTCGACGCTTGGCGACTGCGACGACGATGGCCTCGCCAAGGATCAGAACATTATGAGCACAGACGGCCGCCCCATCGCCACCGTCACCCAAGGCGTCGCCATCTACGTCACCGCGCTCCTCGAGTACATCGGCCAGCACGTCCTCCAGAACGTCTCCCGAGTCATCGAGCGCGACAACTCGGACGAAGCCAGCCTCTACGACCTCCGCGCAGCAATCATCGAGGACGAGCAGCTCAACCCGCTCTACAACAAGATGGCCATCAAGCAGGAGCTCGCACGCCGCATCGACATCCTCGAGGCGCGCAGGCGCAAACGCACCGAAGATGGCGCCAGGTCCGGCGTCCGCTCCGACGCACGCGTCGTCAAACCCTGGCACGTCCCCACCGAGGGCGACTTTGACGAAGCTGCCGGCCCCACTCTTTTCTCGGCCAAGCGCGCCTCTGTGCAGCAGCCCTTATCCACCGCCTCGTCATCCAGGCACGGCCATGCCGCTTCCAGCAGCCTCGGACACGCGGACAGCTCGTCTCTGCGTGCCAGCACATCCACGCTGCGCACCTCCTCTTCCATTGCCAACCACAACGCCCCCGAAAGCTCGTCTCTCGTCTCGTCCACAGGTGGTGCTTCGGCGCAATCGAATTCCCGCTCATCCCCTGCACGCAATGCCTCTGGCACCACTTCTCGCTCCGAGGCCAGCACAGGCAGCATCGGGCGGCGACAAAGCTCGGATCGCAGCTGGTCCGGCATGTTTGGAAGCATGAAGCGACGCGGCAGCTTCAAACAAGGATCGGATCCCAACGGAACAGCAGGTCGTCCCTTTCTCCAGCCCGACGCCGCCTCCTTGCAGGCCAGCCAGTCCGGCTCGGCGCTCGATCCGGACGACGACTTTGAAGCGCTCATGCTTTCTAACCAGACCATGAAGGTGTCGCTCACTCCCAATCGGCTTCACACCATCGAGGTCGCCATGAAGGGCGATGATGCCAATCTCGGATCTGTGCGTCGGCGCCCTGGCACAGCCGGTCTACGTGATGAAGCCGCCCCGGCAGCTGGCACATTCGGCCAGGCACCCAGCCCTTCTGCAACGCTCAGCTCGCAAATGTCCGATGCTCAGTCGGGCGCCGTTAATGGCGCAGCCGGCGTCCTCCCCGAGACAACCTTCCCGCGCCCGAGCTCCCGCGCTTCGCTGCAGACAGCAGTGCGTCCAGAGCGCAGGGCTGCTCCTCCGCCCTCGTCCTACCGCAGCCCATCTCCTGCGTTCCTTGGCAAGACGAATCTGCTGTCACGCGACGTATTGGAGGAGGACGCCGGTCTGCCGGCTCAGATTTCTGCAGCGGCACCGCGCCGTAGCGGCTTGCGCCTTCAGCCTCGCGATGACGAGGCAGAGCGCGCATCCTCGAACGCCAAGGACCTTGTGGACCTCTTCAGATCCACACCGCCTTCGGCGACGTCGGAGCGATTCGGCAGCTTTGGATCGGACACGGCTTCGCTCAACGATGGATCGAGCAAAAAATCGGCGATGGGCGACCGCGTCCGCACGCTGTTTGGACGAAAGTCGACCAGCAGCTCGGGGCATGGCACGCCCGCTTCGCCACAGCAGAAGACCCAACGCTCCATGGCACGTGGCGACACCAAGCCGAGCCTCGAAGGCTCGCAAGACACGTACGTCACCAGCAGCACCAACAATTCGATGGAGCAGTCCAGATCGCTATTCTCGCCCACCGAGGCGCCTTTCAACCGATCGGCAGCATCGCGTTCGTCGACCTCGACGTCCGAACACCCGACAGCCAGCGCAGACGCAGCACCCGATTCCAAGACGACTCCGGATGTCACGGTGGTCGAGCCCGACACCGACGCGCTGAACGGGACCAATGGACTGGGCATCGGAACGACGGCTGCCGCTGCTGCCGCTGCGGCGGCGGCTGGCACGGCCGGTATCATGGCGGCGACTCGCTCAGTCAGCCACGGCTCTCGCTCCACGAGTCACGCTAGCCAGACGCCGAGCATAGCCGAGGGCACCATTCACGACGACACGATCGCTGATGATGCCTCTGCTACATCCAAGTCCAAGGTGACGGAAGAGCTCGTGAGTCGCAAGGTGCCGTGGGGCTACAAGCGCAACTCGACGAACGCAGGGCAGTTGATTGAGCGCAGCGGCACTCCCCTGTCCGACCGACGCAGAAGCATTGGCTACCAAAGCTCCAATGGCCACGGCGTGCTGCCCGTTCGTGGGGCGTCGAGCGCAGCGTTGTCCGACAACGGTCACGGTGCAGGTGGAGCGACGGTGCCGACGACGCCCATTGCTTCGGCTGCCGACGAGCGGGGTGCGGCAGCCTCGGCTAGCTCGGCTGTTCGATCCGCCAATGCGCCGAGCGCGTGGTCTGGTAGCATAGCGCCTGCCTCGTCGCTGACGCGCACGAGAAGGAGCTCGTTTGGCGCGCGGCCATCCACAGCGAATCAGGCGCGTCGGCCGAGCGCGCATCTCGAGACGATCCAGCTGCTGGCGGAGCTGGAGAGGGCGATGCGCAACTGCCACAGCGTCGACGAGTGCCGAGCGCTGGTGCAAAAGGCGATGCACTCGGACGGCACGCCGCTGTCTCCCTCGGCATCTGGCATGAGCGCCGCTTCTGGTGGACAGGAAGCCGATGGCGACCGCAAAGGTCAAGCAAGCGACAGCGCTGCGGGTGCCGTTGCGCCGTCAGCAGACCAGAGCAACGTTGCTCCCGCCGTGACGAGCGGAGAGAAGACAAGCAGCAAGGAAGTGGGCGGTGCCGCGCTTGGACAGACTGGAAGCGGATGTGCGATCACGTCGCTCGAGCAGGCGGAACAAGGATTGGTGGTCGCATGGCTGCTCGGTGGCGATGACGACCCAGAGCCACGTCGCGACAGCAAGGCAGCCGAGCGGGTGGTGCGTGAATCCGTCACATCGTCCGGCTCGGGCTTGACGAATGGCGAGGCGGACGAGACGGTGGTGCGCAACTTTTCTCTCGACTCGACGGCGTCGGGCAAGGATGTGGCCAAGCTGGCGTCGAGCAGCGTCGTGTCGTTGCAGTCCAACTACAAGGACGCGCAGGACGAGGTGGCGGCAGAGTAACGGAAGCGTGCGAGCGCGTGCTATCAACGAGCTCGAGATCGTGGTTTACTCTGCGCGAGATGCAGGAACATATGAAGCGTCGATCATGCACGACTGCCGCACGAATACGAGCCCATCGTCAATGTGTCTTTGCTGGTGCAAAGTGAGCATTGTGGATGTGGGGATTGAGGGTCCAGACCGATGAGAACGAGGCAGCACCACGTGGATGGGCATGGATGTCGGGAACTGGACCGGGGCGGGCAGGAAGACGCGGATGTAATTCGAGAGTGCGGGGAAAGCGATGCAGGGTGTCTTGTTTGGGCGGCAAAACCAAAGCATGCAACACGTCCACTGAGGTGCGGGGGTTTGGTACGTACGGGTGCTGTACTCGTGTTGCCGTGATGGCCGTATGATGGGCGGGACGAGTCAGGAACGGGCGGCAGCGCAAGGTGTGAGATCGTGCCTGCCGTCTTTCAGCTGTCGTTTTGTGCGGATGGTGAGCGCGGCCGCGCACTTTCGCGGACGAACACCTCGGCTTTCTTGAGCAGTTCAGTCTCCGACCATCCGCCCACAGCGAATGCAGCGCGACCTGCATGCAAAAGTTCTTGGCATTTCGCACCTTGCACAACAGGCGAACGTTGAGTGTCGGCCAGACTGTCCTCGTGGCGGTTTGAACCTCGCTTCGAGCCACGAGCGCCCGTCACTTACAAAGCACGAGGCCTCTCGTACAATGGGCAGATCGCCAAGATTCAGTAAACACATGCTCTGCGGTTCCGAAGCAAATTGACCGTCGATGGCCGGGGGTTGCACCTGCTTCTTGAGGAAGAAGAGGTAGGACATGGTCCGGTCCCGTGTCTTCTGGTCCGCCTCGAGCTACCCGCCTGAGCGAGCGCCCGAGTTGGTGGTTCCTGCCCGGTTTTGGTGCTCCGATGCTCCTTGTCCTCCGCCTTTTCCGCCACCTGGCTACCTTTCGTTCCCGAACCACCGACTTCATCAACGCCCCATAGACCGACTTCTCCCACAAGACAGTTTACCCGTCCAGCCACCACATGCTTTTGCCCCCCGCATTTTACCCCACAACGCCGTGCGAGTCATCCCAGCCCCCCCGCTTCAACACACCGGCAAGCCACCGCATTTCAGAACCGGCTTTGGCCAACGGCTTCGTTCCCGTTGATAATCTTTCCGTCAGATCCGAGTCGTCCACAGCCTCACTGCCTCACGGCCTCACACGACGATAAGCGAGCTCGTTGCATCCATCTTGCGTTCGGGTTTCATTTGGCTCGGGTGCGCAATTCACATATAGTTGGAGCTCTCGTCGAATCCATCCGACCACCCCTCTCCCTCGTCTCCTCGTCCTCATCGACCTCCCCTCTCCCCTCTTCCACCCCATTTCCTTCGCTCAAGGCAGTGCCTCCACTCCTCTGACAAAAGGATTAGTGATTACATCCTACCTGGACATTTAGGATTGCAGCGAACCACATGACGAGCACCACCTCGCCGTCGGCAGTCGTCGACGTGATGCAGCGCGACATCGAACGCGCCTCGTCCGAGGACGAAAAGAACGCCGAGTTCAAGCAGGGCTCGGGCGACGTTGCGCAGCTGTATGCCAGCGGCACGCCCAAGTCCGAGCCCAGCCTCATCGTCTACGATGCTGCCACCGAAAAGCGTCTCGTCCGCAAGGTCGACCTCATGATCGTACCCACCGTCGCCATGCTCTACCTCATGTGTACGTCGATCCCCCATCCTTCCCTTCTGCGTCTCGACATCTCCGTTCCGAGCTGACCTCTTGAGCTGATGTGGTGCAACAGGCTTTATCGACCGTGCCAATGTGGGCAATGCCCGTATCGCCGGTCTGGAGAAGGATCTGGGCATGAACCCAAAGTCGTACGACTTCAACATCCTCCTCACCGCCTTCTACGCCGCCTACGCCGCCTTCGAGATCCCCTCCACCACGCTCACCAAGATCCTCGGCCCCGGCAGATGGATCCCCATGATGGCCTTCCTCTTCGGCCTGCTGTCCTTGGCCAACGCTTTCGTCACCAACTTTGCAAGCGCCGTCGCTGTCCGCTTCCTTTTGGGCGTAGCGGAAGCTGGTATGCTTCCCTCCATCGCATACTACCTCAGTAGATGGTATAAGAAGGATGAGCTTGTCTTTAGGCTCGGTCTCTACCTCGTTACCGCCCCTTCGGCAGGCGCTTTTGGTGGTCTGCTGGCGTCGGCTATCCTCAAGATCCCCCATATCGGCTCGGTCAGGTCCTGGGAGATGATCTTCCTTGTTGGTACGTACCCTTTTCCCCGCTTCCGCACCTTGCCCTCGTTCCGCACCCAATTTCCGCCCACTTGACGTCCCACCATGCACTCATATGAAGTCGTGACGTCGCAGTGCAAGATGAAACTAACCCCGCATGTAACCTTATTTTTTGATCTAACATTTTTGTACTTTTGCAGAGGGCCTCATCACCATCGTGGTCGCCATCGTCGGATACTTTACCTTGACCGACTCGATCCACACTGCGCGCTGGCTTACCGAGGACGAGAAGCGCTTCCTGCAGGCTAGGCTCAAGTCGGAGCTCGTTGGACAGAAGCAGCTGGTGGACAAGACGCACAAGAAGCTCATCTGGAAGGGCATCACCAACACCACCTCGCTCGCCTGCGCCATGATGTTCCTCTTCGATAACATCTCAGTGCAAGGTACTGCTGTCTTTCTCCCTTCTGTGGTGCGCGGCATCTTCCCTGCTCCCAAGTACGATGTGATCGACCAGCAGCTGCTTACGGTGCCGCCGAATGTGGCGGGAGCGATTGCGACACTGGCATTTGCATATGCATCGGCCAAGTTCCGCATCCGCTCGGTATTTGTTGTCAGCGGCACGGTTTTGATGATTATCGGATATTCAATGTTCCTCGGAAGCAAGAATCTGTACGTGCGCTATGCTGCTTCGTTCTTCGCCACCTCGGGCGCATTCACCATGGGTGCACTCCTTCCAGCATACGCGGCGGTCAACACGAACAACGACAGCGAACGTACGGGCGCCATTGCAGTCACCGTCTTCTTTGGCAACATCGGAGGCCTGATTTCAACTTGGAGCTACCTCAGCAAGTACGCACCCAACTACGTCCCGGGCAATGCGCTCAACCTCGCCGGCGCCATCGTCATGATCATCATCGCCGTCTGCCTCGTCTCGTGGCAGAGGTGGGAGAACAAACAGCGAGAGGCGGGCAAGAGGGACTGGAAGCTCGAGGGTCTGTCCGAGGACGAGATCCAGATGCTCGGATCAGACCACCCCCACTTCAGACTCAGGTACTAGTGCCACTGCACACACGCACACACTCTTGTATGATAGTGATAAAGGGGTCCCGTTCGATACGGTCAGAATGCACATGGCTCGTCATGCAGAACACACGCGAGAGGTATACAGCAGTAACTTTACTGGCACTGGTGGGATCTAGGAGGACTGGTGATGGAAGCTGACGATCTGTCGTCCCACCATTCGCATCACCTCGCAATGAGCGTGGGGCATGGTGTCGGCTTCGGCATGAACGACCCGATCCTCTGGATTCCGAACCCCACACTTCATGCATACATGCAGTGTTTGTGCACGTCTTCATTGTTTGTAACACCGCACGGTCCCAGTGCCATTGTGCTGGTTCCTGTCCAACCTTATTCAGGGCACTCGAGGCCCGTGCCTCCAGCCCACACGCATGTCTCGGTCTCATTCACGTAGTCCATCTCGCACTCGCCCCGCACTGCTTGTTGGCAGTCCATCATGATTCATATTCGCGACACTCCCTGTCCTTGAATCGGTTCGGCCGCATCGCTTCGTTCTGCCTAGCTTGACATAGCTTCTTCGCCAGCCTCCAGCCAACACACAGTATCCACGGGCTCGAAGAAAACTTCAGACACATGAAGGGAGCGAACGATCGGTCGCCCAGCTTGAACCTCGCGATGCACGTTGTGCCGAGTGAAGGCACCACAGTTCGAATTGCTGCCCCAGCTCTTGGCACGGTAAAGGTCGCTGTCGTTGTCGACGTACATGTGCGTTTTGCCGTCGCCAACGTCGATGTGGACAATTTTGGACTTCGACTTGCCGATCTTGTGATTTCAGTCATTGTTCAGGCTGGATGGTGGCTGGCTCGTTAGCTGCGCAGCCTACCTCCTTGAAGTCCTCCGGGCCGATGAAGTACTGGCTGCTGTACTCTCTCGGGCCGAGCAAGTAGTGGCCCTGGCTGTTCAGCCGAACAGCACTGAGGCTCCGCTTGCTGGCAGCGACCTCCGCACTCGAGCTCACCCGCTTCGATCAGTCTTCCGCACGTTTCGACCGGCCTCCTTTCGATCTCACCATCGTTTCCGGCACGGCCGCCGGCACATCATCACCGCGACCATGCTACCATACTATTAACCCAGTCGGCGTAGCCAGCAGCACGCAGCAGCACGAACAGCACGACAGCACCTTTGCCACCATGGACTCCGGCACCTATCGAAAGAGGGAGCGCTTCGTCGGCACGATCACTGCGATCACCCAGCGCAAGCCCTGGGACGCCGCTGAGATCATCGCGCAGGACCGCGCATCCACGCTCGTCCGCCGTGCAGCGGCCGACCAGTTCATCCGCTCCTTCTGCGAGAAGGTGTACATCCCCGAGGTGCTGGGCAACACCTGCATCACCGCCGCTGATATACCGTCGAGCCCGCCGCGCCACGACGTCTCCAAGGACCGACAGTTCTGGAAGATGCTGGCAACCTTTGTCATTCACCGTTTCCGAGAGTCGCTCGTCAACGACGAGTCGCGCCGCAACATTGCGACGGCGATCAACAACTTTTTCACGATCAAGGCGGCCTACCGCTTCATCACGAATGTTTCGATTGCAAAGTTGAGAAGACTCTCCTAAAGCGACCAAATGTCTCTTCGGACGCAGCGCGAACATGGCGAGTCCAGAATCTGCGATCCATCTTGCTGTGCCAAGCCAGGACATCGTTCCAGGTGACGATGGAGGGGACAAGCTTGATGTGCGAGTCGTGATGGAAGCGCACGATCGGTCGACCAGACTTGAGCTCGAAGCTGACATCGTGCAGACGAGCAATGGCACCGCGATCCCAGGTGCTGCCTTGGAACTTGATGCGATACAAGTCGCTGTCGTTGTCGACGTACAAGTGGGTCTTCTTGCCGTCGCGCGCGCTCTTCTTGCCGTCGCCGCTGTCGATGTGGACGATCTTGAACTTCGCCTTACCGACCTTGTGATTCCAGTCGTTCTTGAGGATGAGGACGACCAGGCCGATGGTGGCGGGCTCGTTGGCTGTGCCGCCGACTTCCTTGAAGTCCTCCGGGCCCAGCAAATACTTGCTGCTGTACTCGGTCTGGCTGGGCAAGTAGTAGCCCTGGCTGTCGACTCGAACAGCACCGTGGGAGGGGGCGGGGACGGGTGCGGGGGCGTGAGCGGTACCGACATGGGCGGCTTCGATAGAACGGCCGCGGGGAGTCTCGAACGTCATCTCATCATCGTCGGAGATGGGCGTGCCCTCGGGGGAGGCGTCCACGCGGGCGTGTTCTCGGCGGCGTGTCCCCGGCGGCGTGTCCCCG
>AWNI01000013.1:440957-456727 GCA_000517465.1 Moesziomyces aphidis | reverse complement strand
AAAAAAAAAACCCCCGCGCAAACACCCCATTTCAGAACGTCGCTAGGGACGAGCAAGCCACCACAGCGAACGTGGGCAGCCTGAAAACTCTTGGCTCGTCTGTCTAGCATCCACGGGTTCCATGGTCGACGTCGCCAGCTCCTCTCGGCCCCTCCCAGCTTCTAAGCAGCTCAAGCAGTGCGGCTCTGCCTTTGCCTCGCCACACGGCCCTAGAGCGCAATCATCATCGACGATGTGAGTGGGATCGAGCTTCAATCGGGATTGGTCCGTGACAAAAGATGCAATAGTGTGTGATCGCAATTTCTGACAGTTTCAACCTGATGCTCTCTAATGTGAGCTCAGGCGACCTGACATTCCAAAAGTTCGGCACTCGCACGGTGCAGCGATTTAGCGATTTGGAAGCTGAGCCGGAACTCCACTTTTACTGCTGAAGCAACAGATGCACGCGTCCCGCATTCGATCAATCGAGACCGCGCTGAGCCGTGCCTTTCGCCTCTGGCTTACTTCCATCATCCTCGACGCCCTTCAGCGATCTTTCCAGAAACGATGGCTTCGTCGTGGGCCCACACGGGCATCGCGCCCCTGCTCGAGCGCATGAAGTCGCAGGACTCCGACTTCCGCTTCATGGCGCTCAACGACCTCAACGCCGAACTCTCCAAGGACTCCTACATCCAGATGGACGAGTCCACCGAGAACAACGTCGTCCGCAAGGTGCTCGACCTCATGAAGGACACCAACACCGAGGTCAAAAACATGGTCGTCCGCTCCCTCGCCATCCTCGTGCCCCGCCTCCGCGAAAAGTCCTTGCAGCTCGTCGTCGACACCCTCATCGACTACATCTCCTCCGACAACGACGAACTCAGGGACATCGCCGCTCTCGCGCTCAAGACGGTCACAGCCCAGATGCCCACCCGTTCGTCGTACGCCACAGCCGCTCTCAACAAGCTCGCGCCCAAACTCCTCAACCACGTCGCCGACGCCGCCGCCTCCCAGGAGCTCCTCATCGACTCGCTCGACATCCTCGCTGAACTCATCGCAAAATTTGCATCGTCCGTCACCACCACCGTCGCCCTCCAGAACGCCATCCTCAAGGCCGTCGTCCCCGCCATGCGCCACACCCGTCCGGCCGTGCGCAAGCGCTCCTTGACCGTGCTCGGCGCGCTCGGCTCGTGCGCCACATCCGACATCTTCACCCAGCTCTCCGTGCAGCTCAGCGCCGACCTCGCCGCGCAATCGTCGCTCGACACGCGCAAGACGGCCGTGCAGCTCATCGGCATCTTTGCACGCACCTGCCCGCGCAGGCTCGGCCGCCGTCTGCCCGAGTTCATGCCCGCCGTGCTCGAGACCGCCCAGATCGTCGACGACGACGAGCTGCGCGAGCTCTCGCTCCAGTCCATAGAGCTCATCCTCCTTCGCTGTCCCGCAGAGGTCACGCCCTTCGTCAACGCATCCATCGAGCTCGCCACCACCCTCGTCAAGCACGATCCCAACTACGCAGGCTTCGACGAAGACGAAGAGATGCGCGACGCCGACGACACCCTCGACGACGACGACGAAGACGAAGACGACGACTATCTCGACGAAGATTACTCGGACGACGACGACATGTCCTGGAAGGNCCCTCGACGACGACGACGAAGACGAAGACGACGACTATCTCGACGAAGATTACTCGGACGACGACGACATGTCCTGGAAGGTCCGCAGGGCGTCCGCCAAGGTGCTCAATGCCGCGCTTACAAGCCGCCCGGAGCTGCTGGCGCACAACGTCGGCGCCGTCGCTCCCATCCTCGTCTCGCGCTTCTCCGAGCGCGAAGAGAGCGTCCGCCTCGAGATCCTCGACACCTTCCTCGCATTGCTCAAGCAGATGCAGCTCTACGGCGGCGGTCCACAGGCGACCGAAGTCATTGGCGCAGCCACCACCTCCTCTGCCAACCAGGCCGCTGCCATCGCCGCCGCCGGCGTGCTCAAGCGCAAACGCCACGAGATGGATGCAGACGACCTCGAGGGCTCGCCGCGCAGCCAGCTCGTCGCGCTCGTCCCCGCCATCGCAAAGGCGCTCAACCGCGAAATCGTGTCCAAGTCCATCCCAACGCGCCACAAGAGCTTCGTCGTCCTGCGTGAGCTCGTCGTCGTTCTTCACGGCGGCCTCGACGCGCAAATCGGCTCGATCCTCGCCCAGACCGAAAAGTCGCTCAAGGGCGCCGAGTCGGCTCCCTCCGGCGGCTCCAACCTCAAAGCCGACATCCTCGGCTTCTTCCGCGTGCTCTTCCTCACCCACCAGCCCAAGAGCTTCGAGGACCAGCTGCCCCAGCTCGTGCCCGTCCTCGCTGCCTCCATCGAGGACAAGCTGCACCGCAGCTGCATCGAGGCCTTCCTCACGTGCTCCCAGCTCGTCTCGGTGCTGCGTCCGCTCGGCGCCACCGCCACCGCGCCTGGCGCCACCGCCGCACGCCCCGGTCAGTACAAGCCGTACCTGCTGCACATCTACGCCGCCACCGTCGCGCGGCTCAACCGGCTCGATTCGGACCAGGAGATCAAGGAGCGCGGCATCGCCTGTCTGGGCGTGCTCCTCGCCCACGGCGGTGACAATCTCGAGGAGAAGCACGCCGAGTGCTTCGACCTGCTCTCCAACCGCCTCACCAGCGAAGTGACGCGCTTTGTCACGGTCAAGGTCATCGCACAGATCGCCAGCTCGCCCGTATGCAAGGGCGCCGCATTCGACGCGTTCCTGCGCTCCGCCATCGCCGAGGTCGCGACGCTCCTGCGCAAGTCCGACCGCCAGCTGCGACTCGCCGCGTTCGACTGTCTCGCCGCGGCGCTCTCGCGGCCATCGAACGAGCTCAGCACCGAATCCTCCAACGCGATCCTCGCCGAGGTGCAGCCGCTGATCAACAGCGACATGGACATGAACCTGCTGCCGCACGTGCTGCGCAGCATCAACCTCATCCTGCTCAGCGACCCGGCGACGCGCGAGTCGGTGCGCGCGTCGGTGCTGCCGCAGATCTACACGGTGCTGCGCCTGCCCATCGCGCAGGGACCCGCGATGGATGCGCTGCTCGAGTTCTTCCGCCTTCTGGTTGGCGCACAGCCCGAGTCCGCTACCGAGATTGTCGACGAGCTGCTGGCTGCGCTCGACGCGGCCAAGGGCAGCGTGAGCGGCACGCACATCTACTCGACCGTCTCGAGGTGCATCGGCGCATCGTGCACCGTCTCGGCGCCCGCAAGCTCGATCGTGGCCGACAAGGCGACCACGACGCTCCAGGGCGGCAGCGCCAAGGACAGCGAGGTGTACTTTGCGCTGCTGCTGCTCGGCGAGCTTGGACGGTTCAACGACTTTTCGACGCGCGCCGGCCTGCTCGAGCGCGTGCTCGCCTTCTACGCCGCCGACTCGGAGGAGGTCAAGATGGCGGCGGCGTTTGCGGTGGGCAACATGGCGGCGGGTGCGCTGGGCGCATTCCTGCCCGTGATTGTCGGCCACATCCGTGGGCAGGCCGATGACAAGGCGTCGGCGCACAGGTTCCTGTCGCTGCATGCGCTCAAGGAGCTCATCACACACGGCTCGGCTGAGCAGCTGAGCGTCGTGGCGGAGGAGGTGTGGCCCGTGCTATTCGACGCCTCCGAGACCAAGGAGGAGGGTGCGCGCTCGATCGGCGCAGAGTGTCTGGCGAGGCTGGCGCTGAGCGAGCCGACCAAGTTTCTGCCGCTGCTGCAGGAGAGGCTGCGTTCGCCCTCGGTCTCGGTGCGCGCGACAGTGCTGGCGGCGGTGCGCTTCACGCTGTCGACCGAGTCGTCTGCGGCGTACGACGAGCTGCTGGCGCCCTGTTTGGTGGACTTTCTCATGCTGCTTGCGGACCCGGAGCTCGAGGTGCGGCGCAATGCGACGTTTGCGCTCAACTCGGCGGCGCACAACAAGCCGTACCTGATCCGCGACCATTTGGCGACGGTGGTGCCGTTGCTGTACGCCGAGACGCACGTGCGCACCGAGCTGCTGCGCAAGGTCGCCATGGGTCCCTTCCAGATTGTCACGGACGACGGATTGGATCTGCGCAAGAATGCGTACGAGACCATGTACCAGCTGCTCGACTCGCTCTGGTCGCGTCTCGACATGGCCGCCTACATCGACCGCGTCGTGGCGGGGCTGGCGGATTCCGACGACGGCATCAAGACGCTCTGCTACCTCATGGTGATCAAGCTCGTCGAGCTCGGCTCGCCCGTGGTGCGCTCGGTGCTCGCGGGCCGACTCGAGGAGATCGCCGATCCGGTCGGCGCAACGCTCCGCAGCAAGCTCAAGGAAACCGCCACCAAGCAGGAGATCGAAAAGCAGGGCGAGCTTCAGCGTTTCATCTATCGCATGCTCGTCGTGGTCACGCGCGCCATGGACGCGGTCGTGGGGCCTGTGGCGACGCCCAAGTTCAGCGCACTTGTCCAGGAGGCCAGGTCAGCACCGGCGCAGCATGGAAACACCACCAGTGCGCCCGGTGCGCTGTGGAGGGAGACGGAAGCTGCACTCGCCACGGCATCTGCGCCATGAGGCTCGAAACTCTGATCCCATTTTGATCCATTTCATCGACTGTGTCTCTCTGTGTGTATGGCTAGGTGGTTGTGATGGGGACGGAGCCTAGGGAGGGGAAGGGATCTTTGGCGCTTAGGACGAGGATGCCTCGTTCGTGGGCGATGTATCCCTTGATATAACCCTTGTAGATGAGGGTGGCGAGGATCCATTCGAGGTCTTGGTAGGCGTACGGCAGGCCTATGAGGTCCGAGGTTGTGGCGGTATGGATGGTCTTGATCGCCACGCGCGTTGGTTTGTCCGGTAGAGCGAGGCAGATGTGTTTGAGCAAGGTGCGCAGCGTAGCCTCGCGTGCGCGTTCGATGGCGATAAACGTCCCGCGCTTGACGAGCCAGGCTTCGATGTCCGGTCGTGCGAGCGCAGCATCAAACGCTTTTACATCGCCGCTCCTCAGCGCATCTGCAAACGGCCTATACGCCTGAAGCTTGTCCCCCACCGAACCCTTAAACAATGCTTCGCACGGCAGGCGTCCCTGCAGCAGCTTGACGGGGATCAGGTAGGTGAGGATGAGTGCCTGGTTGGTGGTTGCGCTGCGATGACACATGGCCAGTGCGGCAGAGAGCTCCGTCTCGGCACGCTCGTACTCCTCATTGAGAAAAGCAAGCACGCCGACGTAGTACCGAAACGTCACCTGCTGGCTCTTTGCAAAGCTCTCGAGCGGCGGCAGTGCAGCCGCATTCAAAGCCCGCAAAATGTTGCGGCACAGCGAGACCGACTTGAGCCGAAAGTACGTCTTGAACACCATGCCCACCACCTCGTACGTGCCCCACTTGCGGCTCTCGTCCATGTCCGCATTACGGTCCGCAATGCACGCCGTAAAGGCCTTGTTCAACTGCCGCGCACACTCCTCCAGCCTCTTGTTAGCTACACTCGACGTCCTCGCTACTGTCGCCTCTCCCGCCACTGCCGCAGCCACCTTCTGGCTCGCGTTCTCCGTCCTGCCCTCCTTGGCATCCAGTGCAGCCTCGTCCGCCTGCACCGCAAGCCAGCGCAGGTTGAGGCACAGGATGCGCAGCAGCGGCAACGCCCACCTTCCGGGCGTGAGCGTGGCAAAGTGGCGAAGGAACGCGGTGACGGCGGCATTGTACGCGTCGAATGCGTCGGCGAGTCGATCGGCGCGCGTCTTGCCCTCCGCATCAGGCGTGGTAGGCGGGTAGGCGGCGAGGGAGGATGCGAGGGAGAAGGCGTAGAGAGAGCCGAGGTGCTGCGCACACATCTCCTCCCAGGGCGACGCAAGGTAGCCGGTACACTTGCGCAGCGCTACCGTGATCTTGTGTGGACGTGCGTCGCCGATTTCGAGCAGCACCGATGCAGCGACCGGCCCGCCGATGGCAAACAGCTGCGCGAGCGTGTGTCCATCCGAGCCCTTGGATGCGGCTATCACCGCGTCTGCAAAGATCGCCGGCCTCATCGCAGCGAAGATTTGCGCCAGAAGCAGCGGAGATCGACCGGATGCCGTGTGCCAAGTGTGTGTTGCGGATCGAAAGATGCCGGACGAAGCAGGATGAAGGTCGAAGGAGAGAAAGAAGACTCTCGAGGTCATGCTCCTCATCTTCCTCCACTCGCGGAATTTCGGGAGCCGGAAATGAGCTCTGTCGCTCCGCGTCCCACCTCAAAGCGACACCGACCCAGCCGCACGCAGCTCCCCCTTCCCTCTCCGCTTCTCTCCACACTCGATTCAGCAGCGAGGTTGTGAGCGGCGCACGTATGCTGCGCCAGAATACAATTAGCCGGGACCATAACAGACAACGAGTACGAAAAAATAGCTACACGACCAAAAAGTGTTCTGCCCGCACTCGCACTTGCGGGCGAGCGGGGGCGTACAAAGAAACGCGAACAGAAGGACATGCGGCACGCAGTGATACATGGGGGGCTCAGGGCACGCCTGCTTCGTGCTGGCCTCCTCCCTGCGTGCGCTTTAGAGAAAAGACCCAGTGGATACCGACACCATGCTGGACGAGTACGAATCAGCCAAAGGCCACGATCCAGCTTGCAAGTTGCAGCAGGGGGGCTAGCGCAGAAGCTCTCCGAGCACGAGCGACGAGAGCGGTGTGGGCGAGTTGTGGAAGCGCGCGACGCGCACCAGCACAATCACGCGGAACACGATGCGGAAGATGGCGCGCAGGAAGACGAGCTGGTTGTACGTCCCGAGCAGCGGCGTAGTCTCTGGCTCCGACGCGGCCACGGCTGCGGCGGCAGGAGAGAGCATTGCGCTCATCAAGCCGCCGAGGCCAGAGCCAGACGACGTTGCCGCCAGCGCTGCCGCAGCGCCTGCCATGAGCAGCGACCCGTTGCCGGAGCTGCCCGTCGTGGGAGACTTGGCCGCGTCCACTGCGGCCAGTGTGGCACCAGTGTCATCACCGCCTGCCTTGCGGGCCGGGCCGCTCTGGGATGAAAGCCACCGCACGGCATCGTACGAGGTGAGCCCGCGAGGTGCCGTCGCCTTTCCGCTCGCACCATCTCCGCCACGAATCGCCTCGATGAGTTGCTTCCGTGGCGGAACGGACGCTCGTGTCGCTTCCGCAACTGCCCTCGCACCCTCTCGCATCTGCTGCTGTTGCTGTTGCTGTTGTTGCTGTTGCAGCTGGATCTGGACGAGCTTTTCGTACCTACCTCTGATGCGGCTGTCGAGCGGCTTGCCCGAGCTCGCCAGCCGCGCATTGAGTGCCTGGGTGCGCAGCCACTGTAGCAGGCGTCTTAAAAATTTGCCACCACGGCATACACGGCGCCGGTGAAGCCGGCAAACACCAGCACGCCCGACAAGATGGCCGCGACGCGGTTCAGCAGCACGTACCGCTCCAGATCGCGCCACGGCGTCGCCACGGCCGACCTGGTCGCCACGGCCACCTGGTAGCCCTGCACCTTGGGCGGTGCCATCTCGTTCGACCGCTGCATGCCGTCGAACTCCAGTTCGGACGGTAGGGCCTGCTCGGCGTGGGCCGCAAAGAGGCGGCTGCGACGCGGCTCCTCGACCTCCTCAACGGGCTCCATTGCGCGGCCGTGCCATGTCGAGCCGGGAGCCGCCTCCGGTACAGCGCGCACGGGCGACTGGAAGAAGCTCACCTGCGGGTTGGTGTCGAGCAGCGAGCCGAGGCTGCGCGTCTTGCTTTTCCGCACCTTGCTCGGCGGCGGCTGGTTGGCATTGCTACTCGTCGTCCTTGCGCTGTTGCTCGTGCCCACCGACGAAGGCGCATACGACATACCCGACGGCATGCCGCTCATCTCGAAGCCCAGTCCGCTCTGCGATGCACCCGCATCGTGCGTCCAGTCATGTTCATAGCTCGCGCCGCCCACAAACGTGGATGAGGAGCCCGGGTTGGGGCTGGAGCTTGCCGAGTGCGGATGCATGCTGGGCTCGTGCTGCCAGACGTCCACCTTGTCGCGCGCACGCGTGTCGCTCGACGGATGACGCAGCTGACCATCGGGCGTTAGGTACCAGCCTCCGATCATCCACAGCCACGGCATGCCCAGGAAGCCTGCCCAGAACATGTTCTTGCTTGGCGTCGTGCCCTCGAGCAGCGATGCAGGCGTAGCAAACAGTCCGCCTCCCTCGCCCCCGCGTCTCGAGCGCTTGTACCCAGCATGGGCCGCAGTCAGTGGCGGCTGCGTGCCCGCACCATGGTGCATCGAGAAGCTGCCCGACGCGCGCGCGCGATGCTGCGACGCCGCCCGCGTGAAGATCGACACTGCCGGCTGCTCGTCGTCGTCGTCATCGACCGCAAAACGCGCGGTGCGCGTGCGCCGGTGCAGGCGCGGCTGCTTCTCGGGGCTGATGCCAAAGTCGCCCAGTTCCGTCGTGGCGACGCGTCGGTGCTCGTGCTTGTTCCTGGCTGCCGCGTCTTGTCCTGAGTACGACCACGGGTCCGCCATCTCGCCCGTATCGGGCATCGGCGTGTGGAATGTCTCGCCCGCATGCTGAGCATGCGCGTCGTTCCATGTCGCGCCCTGTCCGGCAAGGCGGCGCATCTCGTCGCGCGCGCGATCGAGCTCCGAAACCGTCATGCCGATTCCATTCGCGGGGGCCGGGGCCGGGACTGCACGCTGGGCAGGTGCTGCGCTACCGGCGAGCAGAAGCGGGATATGGTTCGCAGGCGTATGCTCCTGGCGCTCATTCGCAGCCCAATCGTGTGGCTCGAACGCCATACGCGGAGTGTAGCCCGACGGGCTCTCTGCCACGCGTGGCGACCGCAGTGCATCGAGCCACGCACGCTCCGCTCCCACCTGCGGTGGCTCGTCGGCTGCCGTCGCGGGCACCGTGTCGGCGCGCTCCTTTCCACCAAACGTGGTCATGGACATCCTCTTGCTGGTGAGGCTTGCGGTCCTCGACAGTCCGCCCTGGCGCAGGATCGACTCGCGCTTGCGGTGTGCCTCGCCTTCAGCACCGTCATGCACGTATGGCAGACGCGTCGGCTCCTGCGCCGACACAATGTAGCCGATGCCCGAGTTGCGCTTGCGCTGACGCTCGACGGCGCTCATGCGGCGCAGCTTCTTGAGTGCATCCATGCGCTCCTTCTCTCGCTCTTCCGCCGACACATCGGCGCCATCCTGCGTTGGAGGATCACATGCCTCCATAGCCTCGGCCTCGGCCGGGGCCGGCAGCCGCGGCGAGCCAGCGAGAAGCCGCAGCGCGACGGCACGGGCATCCTTCTCCGCCACCTCGTCCTCCTCGCCCGGCGTCGGCGAGCGGAACCTCTGTCGCTGCAAATCGACATTGTACCTGCCGCTGCTCTGGCGCTTCTCCACCAGCGACAGCGGCCGGAACGAGCCCCGGGAAGCCTTGCGCTCTTCTAGCGGCGCAGGCGCCTCCTTGTGCTCGGCCTCCTCGGAGGTGTTGGCGAGCTCGAGGTCGACGCTCTGATCGCCTACTGCCGCACCGAGGTTGAACGATGTCCGGCGGGGCGAGGAGACGGCGGTCCAGAGCTTGCTGACCCACTGACCGGCCTTGCCCTGCTCGGCAGCCCTGCGCGCATCGCCGCGGTCCAGAGCCACCTCTGTCTCGAGGCCGCCATCATCCAGATCGATGTTGACGAACTTGACATCGGCGTCGCTGCCGCCACGCATGGGCGCCGCGAGCATGCTGCCGTGATCGCGGCTGCGCCGTGGGTTGAGTCGCCATCCGTTGCTTCCCTTGCCCCTTGGAGGCTGGAGGCTGCGGTTCGCATCTGCGGTATTCGGGCCCGCAGGCGTGGGGTTGTACGCAAACGCCGAGATGGACGAGGCGATGCTCTGGGAGTGGAGCAGGGCGCGGTCGGTGCCTACGTGTGCACGGTTGACGATCACCTCGGCTGCCGATGCAGGCACGGGCCCAGTAAGGAGCGAGTCGAGACCGGCGGGGGCAGCGCTACCCTTGTCGAGCCCGCTTGCAGTGCGCGGTGAGCGGCAGTCGTTGGGCAGAACGGGGCTCGGGCCGGCAAAGTTGAGTCCTAGTCCGAGCTGAGCGTGGTGCAGGTCGTGGCGGCTCGTGCGCGTCAGCACCGCCTCGCGCGACTTGGAGCGCGAGCGACCAAGCGCCTCGGCATCAGGCGACATGGTGATCGAGAGGTGTGGCGAAGCCGAGTCGTGCGGAAACCGCGTCATGCATCGCGAAGCCTGGCGCAGCAGATCGGTGGTGATGGGCGCAAAGCCCTTGGGGGCCTCCATAGCGCTGCCACCGACTTGCGCTGGGTACTCCAAGTCCAGACCCAGACCCTGCACTGTAGATTCATCACCGGAAGCGTGCGTCGCGATCTTGTGGCCATCGGACTCGAGCTGCGGTGTGGCGTAGTTGCTGTGGACGATGGTGGTGGGAGCGGGAGATGCAGCGGGCGACTTGGGGTCGAGAAGCAGCGGCGACTGTGGCCACGGACCGTTGGTGCCGCTTCGATTGCGCGTCATGGGCACGGGCCCTGCTGCGGTAGAGGCAAGCACGCCACTGTGCGACGCGGCCCTCTCCATTGCGGCTCTGTTGTCCGCAGCGAGCAACGACGGCGCGGTCTGCGTGGATCCGAATCGGAACGGCTCGTCGCGCTCGTCTGGCGTCGAGACAGTCGAGATGACGAGCGTCTGCCTTAATCTCGATGGATGGTCATCATCTGTGCTCTCGGTACTGCGCGAGTCCTGCCTCGTCCTGTCCTCGCCGAAGCCGTCCTGGGCTGGCTTGGTCGCAGCGCTCTCGGCCCTAGAGTTGAGGCCGCGGCTGGGGCGCTCGTCTGCGCGGATGGAGAGCCGCATAGCCTCGTGGCCTGCGTCGAGCATCTGCTGGTCGGCAGCAAGCTCCTGCTGCTGCAAGAGTGCCTTGCGTTGACGCTGAGTGAGGATCCACTGTTCGGTGTTGCGCGCTCCCCGACCACCGACACCAGTGTCCATATCGGTCGCTGCCGTGCCAAGCGACGGCATCTCAGCATGCGTGGCTGTTGCCATTTGCGTCTTTGTCGTCGCGCCCGGCGGTACGATCATCTCGGCAAATACTGGCGTAAAAGGTGTTAACGGCGAGTGATGCGTCGATGGGGTTGAGCGATCCGACATGCTCCACGTCATGGTTGTCGCCGAGCCAACGGTGCTGCTCAATGTCATCGGTACAGACGTGAGCGTCGAGGCTGTGTTGATCGAGCTCGTTGCGCCGATACCGAGCATGTCGTTCGACGAGACAGGCGTTGCTCCATCCAGACCTGCAGGGACGGTAGGTGGCGCTGGCGCTGTCCAGCCATTCCCACTCGGGAAGAGTGCCTCGTATCGCTCGAGAGGAGGCAGTGGTGGAGGCATGGGTAGACCTTCTGTCGTCCATGCCGCATGATGGCCGTGGATGCTGCCCGAGCTGGCAGCGCCAGTCATGCCGTCCGAAAGCGCGGTGCGGAAGGAGTCGAGGCTGCTGCGACCGGCGTGCGTAGTTCTGGACCGAATCGAGCGGGCAGGCTCGCTAAAGTCGACCGACGACACCGACGGTCTTGCCGTGCGTGCATTGCTGCGCGACTCGCCAGCGTCGATGGCGGTGTGGTACGCCGAGGTGGAAGGCAACGAGTAGTCGTGGAACGACGGGCTGAGTGCGGGCGACGGCAGCGGCTCGTTGGGCGGTGGGAAGGGCGGTGGCCCCAACGACGCGAGCGAGGCCGATGCGCGGAAGGAGCGTGTCGAGTGCGAGCGCGCCCTCCGCGCTTGCACGGGTGTAGCCTTGGCGGACGATGCTGTCGAGTGACTGGCAGTGGGTGTGCGGCTTAGTGCTTCTGAGCTCTGCCTGGTGCCAATGCGTGCTGCCGAGGTGGATGCTGCTCTACGCACGGCGGCTGAATCGGGCGTAGCTTCAAGCTGGTTCTTCTCGACCTCGAATGCATTGTCGGGAAGCCTATTGATGGCCGCGCCTCGGCGTGTTGCGCTGAGCGGCGTTATGGGCAAGGGTTCGAGCTGAGGATGCGAACCGAGCGCTGCAATCGGTGGAACGATGGCCGTGGCGGGAGTGATGGGAGAGAAGATGCTCTGACCCACCAGCTCGCCGCTAGACGGACGCAACTCCGCAGCCGGTCGGGCGTGCGCGGCCGCACGAGCATCAGATGCGGTCATGGCGAGCTGACGCTGGCGTTTGGCCTCGGAACCTGGCGTCAAGTCAAGTGGCGCTGGAGGAGCCTTCCTGCGCTTGTCCCAATCGGCATCTTGGCGCATGCTACGCATGAGCTTGCTGTTGGGCGACGGTGATGTGCGTGCGTCGGGCGACGCGGACAGCGATTTATCTGCGGTCGCCACGTTCGAGTTCTCTTGGCTTGGCCTTGGAGGCGTTGAAATGTGGCTGGCATCATGGTGTGCAGGGGCGAGGATGGATTCGGGCGTGTCGTCTGGCGAAAAGTGGCTCCTTAGGGGCAAGTTGCGGTCGTGCGACGTTTCCAATGCCGAGCCGCTGGAATCGGGCGCCTCGGACGACGACTCGCGGTCGAAGCGCGAGATGTAGTCGAAGGACAAGTCGAGATCCACATCGCCGGAGTCGGACGAGACTCGGCCTGCACTGCTGGCTGGCGCCACGACGTATGTCGAATCCAAGCTGCTGGCGCCGAGTGCCAAAGGGGCGCCGAAGGACGCGCGTGCAAGCTGCGCCGAGAAGTGGTAGACCTTTTTGGCGTGCTTGTGTGTGGCTTGGGCCGTATCTGTGGCCTCGTCGTGGGTGGTGTTGGATGGAAGCGAGAGTGGCGCTAGTGGGCTGGCATCTTTGTCGATGGCAAACGTGCTCGAGTCGGGACTGGGGCTGTTGGCGAGCCACAGACCGGCGCCTGATCCGCTGTGGCCGTGAGGTGAGCGATGCAGCGTGTTGGATCGCGCGAGGAGCTTGGAGGGCTTACGAGCCACGGCGTGCGCCTCGGCGCCTGCTGCTGAGGTAGACGCAGCTGACATGTTGCAGCGATGGCTAGGTGGGAGAGGCGAGTGTGCGATGTTGACAGTTACGAACGGATAGCTCAGGTAGCTAGACTGGCAGCAAGACTAGATCCGCAACTCAATTCGCGAGCCTCGTCATGGTGGATAGCGACAAGTGGTACGGAGGATTAGGTTCAGAAGACCAGTGGCTGAATCAGCAGCGATGTTGTGCTAGTGGGTGCTGCTTGTCGTTGTTTATGTCGACTCGACGATCCGAGGCTGCAAGATGAAGGCGGGCGGCGACACGGTAAATGGATCGTCGGCAATGTGCAGCTTATGAAGCTGAGGACGATGTGTATATGAAAAGATCGGGATGGCTGATGGGCTGGGCTTTCGAAACGTGCGCTGCAGGGTGGTATGAGGATGTCGAGGCGAAGGTCGGGTAGGGATAGTGGTAGTGGGATAGCGTGTTGGCCTCGACGACGCTGGTGGAACGACGAGACAGCGATGGACACGTGCCTGGCTGGGAGCGAGGAGCGCGATGGAGGAGCAGCACGCAGCAGGCTTGAGGGAGACAAGGCAGAGTAGAGCAACGAGGAGAGGAGCGAGGTACACTTGCGAGTTCGATCCAACTCAGGGTCGCCAGCTGCGGGGTGGCGGTAAGGTATGTCTCAGATCGAAGCCTTGCTCATGCTGACCATCTCCAAGCTGGGCAGGGCAGGGCAGGGAAGGGCGATCGAAGGGGATGCTAGACCGAGCAAGCAGGGTGGCCCAAGGAGGCATGAGTGACGATGTTTTGGGTACGCTCTCGTTGCACTCCCACTCGACGCTGCACTCCGCCAGCCGCGGCCATTCAAGCCGGCGCTACAGTAAGCCAAGTTTGCACCTCGGCCAGTCCTCCCCTGCTACACTGCTGATGTGTCACGACGAGCCACGGAGCGGGTGCGCATCGAGGTGAAGCATGCAGGAAGCAGATCACGAGTGCATGAGGCTGCAGACACTCCACCAGGGCAGTCGGGACCGTCGCGCTGTAGTAGGCATGCCAGCTCCAAGCCTCCTCCTGACGAGGACTAGGCTCGGGCTCGGACAAGTGTGGCCCAAGGTGGAAGGTGGCTCCGAGCAAGGGGGCTTTGCTGGACGGCTGTCAAAGGCGCCCAACAGAGCGGCAGCTGAAGTGCTGCTGCGCTGCTGGGCTGGGGAATTTCGACTGCAGGCGAGGCTCAGTGTATGTCGTCGTGAGGCCGACGTGCAGGAGCGAGCTGCTGGGCGGATCGTTTCAGGCACGCGTCGCCACCACAACAACACCTCCCTCCGCTCAGCCTTCTCCACCGATGCGCATTGCAACTCCGCCTCGGCGATGGAGTCTGCTTGAGCCAGCCAGCCCCGCCCCCCCTTCTTTCTCGCTGCAATTTCTCTCTCAATCACCATTCCCAAAGCTCACTATGTCGGATCGGATCGGCGGGACGGCTACCGGCAACACACCATTGCCGTGGCCCCGCGAGGTGTGAATGCGAACTGGCGAGAGGTAGCATGGCGAGCTTCATGGCCGCGAGAAGCGCGGGGGATGGCGAGGTGACATGGCCTGCGCCATGGGTCCGAGCCTCGGGCTCGTCGAAATCCAAGAGTTTTAGCGCAGTGCTGCAGAGCCGCAGGCCTGGACATTGCATGTGCAGCCTCACGCGTCTGGCAAAAAAAGCAATGTTAGAGTCATCCGCCCTCCTCGATAAGTGTCATGCTTATCTAATGCCTTCCTCTCGAGCTTCTCCACACCAGATGCACGGCCGCCTCTGTGCATGCTTTCTTCTCTTCTGTGCCTACCCTTCGATCACGGCCACGGCGGCATACGATGGCGACGGCATCTGCATCGACGCGAGCGCCTCCCAACTCCGGTGGTAGCTCCAATCCCACGGGTGCTGCCAGCAGCGGCCCCAGCGTCGGTGCTGGAGGACCTGCCTCATCAAGCGGACCCTCGAAAGTCGCACCCGCAGGCGCGCAGCAGCCGCAGATCTCGCTGCTCGGAACGCTACCTCTGCACCTCGTCCCGGCCTTGTTGCGGCGGATCGAGACGCTCGTGACGCTGGCGCCGGAGGTGCTGTGCGAAAAGGAGACCGTGCTGGCGCGCCACGACGACGAGGCCTCCGCCGTACGCGAGACGGGCGACAATGCGTGGGCGAGCGTAGTCAAGGCGCGGCGTGGCGTCAAGCTTCGTGTTCGCGAAACCGCACGCTCCAACGGCCACACCGAGTGCACGCTCTGCCTCCCACTGCCCAGTCTGCCGGAGCGCCAGTATCCCCGTGCTTCGGTGCGGCCGAGCTACACCGTCGAGGTGCTTTCCGACACGTCTGGCGCGGCTCAATGCAAAGCGGGCGATCCACTGGCAGATGGTGTGCTGAACTTTGATCCCGAAAGCTTGGACACGGACACAGCGAATGGCTGGAAGAGTCTCGTGTCGGCACTTGGATGGAGACCGCACTTTGCGCTGCTGCGCTATGGCCTTGCGTACACGCTCAACGCCTCGCTCTTCCGCCACTCGTCCACCGCCACACCGAACCCACTCAACCCATCCCAGCACACGCGCTACACTCTCAACGTTTATCGCATCTTCACACCCGATCCGTCCGGATACACTGCCGACTGGACACCGCTCGACCCACAGGCGGCCACGGTGGTGGTTGAGCTCATCGCCACCGTCGGCGCCCAGCTCGACCAGAGCCACTTCAACCACCACTGCGTCCTCCCGGACCCCGCTGCCACCCCAACGGCAACGGGCGGACTCGATCCCGACTCCACCATCGAGTCCGCCATCGAGTTCGCAGACCACGTCGCAAAACATCTCCGCGGCCTCGTTGACCTTCGCCGAGAAGCATTCGACTGAAAGGCAACC
>AWNI01000013.1:408822-425205 GCA_000517465.1 Moesziomyces aphidis | reverse complement strand
GGGGGGGGGCGACTGGGGCAGCGCCGGGCCACGCTGCCACGGCTCCTCCGATCCGTGTCGACGAGCCAATGCACCCTGGCCTCGAGGGGGCCATGCATCCATCGCATCAATGCGGGCCCAACCTCGGCACAGCGGCTCTTCTCTCTCAAATTCATTCCGAGCAGGACTGTAACTGAGCAGCAGCAGCACCATTCAGATTCGGCTGCCCAAAAAGCAAAACCGCACGGATCGGAAGCCGAATGCTTGTCAACGGCTGTTGCGGTTGCGGTGCGGTGCGGTGCGGCTGGTTGGAGCTGCTTTAGTCGCCGCAATGCTCAACCCACCGCCCTCCGCCCGCTGCACTGCGCAATCATGCCTGCACCGTTCTGCACTCACTCTGCACCAGACTTACCTCATAGTTACGCGCAAAAGCATGTTCTCATCTGCGCTTCGCCCGAACCCTCTTTCGCTCCCTCTCAGTCTCGCTTCGCCGTCATTGCCAACGGCTTCCTGCTCCCCCGCTTCATCCTCACCCTCACCCTCATCCCCCCCTTCCCTGCTACTGCCCCTTGCCCCCTCGTCGCTGTAAGCCGAGGCCTATCCTTCCTCCTAACCCTACATCCACCTCCTCCTCTTCCTTGTTCACCCCTCACCGTTCGCGTCTTGTAGGCTCCTTGTCGATCGCTTGGCATCAATCGTGTTGCCTCTTCACCACCAACCTTGTTCGGCTCCCCACTTCCTTGGCACCCGCCCACCGATACACTCCCGACGGTGTCAACCCAAGCTTATCCTCTAACCGCACCATCACCGCACGCAGCCAGCTCCGCCCTGGTTACGCACGATCAGTATACATAAAGCCAATCGCCCTGCCCTGTGCTTCCTCACCCACGGCACTGCTTTCGACGAGCATCTCAAAAAGCTCTTTGGCGACCTCTCGGATGCAAAGCTGGATAGGATTCTTCAGCCCGTAGCCCGAAGTGCGCTTCCGCATCTTTCCGCAGCCTCTTCCACCTTGCGCTTGAGCTTGTTGCCAATTCAACGCCTTGCGCTTCCGTATCGTCGCATCCCCTCCGCGTCTCGGTCGTCGTCGATCGCTCTTGCATCACCCGCACGCAGCAACCTCTTTTTCCTTGGAAACCGGCTTGCATCGCATCGAATCTCTCACCCTCGTCCCGCAGCCGCACCGGTAACAGTGGCTCTACTTCATTTCGCCCTGCCCCCTTTCCCACCGGCCGACAAAACTCCCAGCCCGCCAGCCCGTCGGCCCCACCGCACAACCACAGCCTCGCTGCCGACATCTCCATCAACCCGCATCTCGGAGACCGTCAACCCACCATCTCTTCCACCCTTCTTCCGCCACGCTACCCACTGCTCGGATTGATGGTCGCATTGCTGTCTAGATAGCTCCCCAGCCCCGCCCACAGTCCCTCCCCAACGGCGACACGAACCCCTCCCACCCCGAGGATCTCATCAAGCCGCCACCCCCTATTCATACAATGCGCTCCTTCACACAGCCTCCATTGCTGTCCACAGGCATGCAGGCATCAGCAGGTGTGCGCCGCACCGCTGTATGGCTCTTGGCCGGCGCAGCTTGCGTTTCGGCATTGCCACTGCGCGATGGACCTTCTGTCTTCGCTCCCAGTGCGGCGCAGTCTTTGCAGCGTCGAGCGATCATGAAGGGCGACAACTACGTGCCGCTCGGCAACACCACCGTGCCGCTCTCGCCGCTGCTGCTCGTATTCGGCGGCCTCGGTGCCGCAGCGGTGGCGCTGGTGGTTGCGTTGATACGCATCTTGGTGCCGTCGTGCATGTCGAGGTCGTCGCGCATCGTGCTCGAGGAGCGCGAGCGTGCACGTCAGGATTTGCGCATCCGAGGCGCTGTTAGCCCGCGTGGCAGTCCGGGAGGCAGCCCCGTGCCCGGTGCTAGCACGCCGGTCCATCCGCAGCAACGACGATATCCGCCCAACAAACCCATGCGCAAGGTCGGGCGCAACTCGCGCGGCAGCTTCACTCCTGCCGACTCGGCTTCGAGCGTGTCGAGGAAGCGGTCGTACCGCGGCACGTCCATCTCGCTGTCGGAGGCGAGCAAAAAGGTGGACCGGTCGGTGGCGTCGAGCTTGAGCGGGTTTCAGGTGCCGCTGCTCAATTCGAACGACTCGAGCAGTGGATCGTCGTCCTTCCACCTCAATGCCAAGGAGACCATGTCGGAGCGCGCAAAGTATCCGATCACGGCGACGAACGATCTTAACGTGGCACGCAACAATCCGAGGCTGAGCTTTGGTACGCGACATCTTGCGCGGACTAGCTCGATTGGTAAGGGTGCTGATTTGTACCGCACACGCAGTGGGGGGCGTCAGCAGCCCGAGATTGCGTTGCATCCGCAGCCGGTCGATCCGGCGTATGCGCAGAGATGGGCGAGGCGCGAGTCGTATCAGCATCCGCTGCAGGCGAGTCGGCGCGATTCGACGCTCTCGGCGTACGAGGTGAGCAGCAGCTCGGCAGAGCACAGCTATCTCGAAAGCACAGCCACCAGCAGGATCGGCTCGTTCAGCAACATGTCCGGAAACCCGCTGCAGCCGCTCAGTGCGCCTGGGTTTGGGGCAATGCCGCAGGCCACGCAGCCTTGGGCGAGTCCGAGGTCGATGAGCAGGTCGCCGACTCCGGACTCGTCGTCGCCCAATGCGTCCAGGTTGGCTGTTGTGGGTGCGCCGCAGGTCGGCAGTAGGAACTCGTCGGTCAGTGCGCTGCTCGATTCGGATGGCAGCGATGCCGGCGTGGCGCCCCAGACGGCCGTGCTCATTCCATCGCGCGCGACGTCGTTCACAAAGTGACATCGCAACATCAGGACAATCATCTCGCATCTTTCTTGCTCCATGTCTTCAAAAAGTTCGTGCCGCTCGGGTATGTGCAGCCGAATGACAAGCAGCGCTTGGGCCGATGGATTTGCTCCGCACGTGCTTGGTCGTCGCTGCTTCATCCCCGATACTTTTGGCACGCACGCATCTGTACCAGTATCTTTCGCATCGCAACGCGCTCATTCTGTTTGCCATCGTCTAAGATTGAGGAATGTGGGGGAAGGTTAGGATGTTGATGTGGGATTGGCTTTGTGGGCGGCCGCTTTGTCGCGGATCTGGTTGGTGATGTCCTGGAAAATGGGGAACGAAAGGCTGTCTCTGTATCGGTGTATTGTTGAGCGCGAGAGGAGGGTTCCTGCTGTTGTGAGGCTGTCTTGCTGCGTCTCTGTTGTCAGCGGCTGGTCGATAGCCTGGGGTTTGTCGGACGCTTCGAGTTGGTTGAGTTGCTGTTGGGCGTCTTCCTTGGCGTCGTCCAGTACGCGCACCAGTCCAGGATCGATGGGGATCCTACCCAAAAAGTGAATGCCTTCTCGTTTCGCCAGCGCCTCGCCGCCGCCTTTACCCCAGACATTCGTGCAGTCCTTGCAGTGCGGACAGATGTACCCCGACATGTTCTCGATCAACCCCAGTACGGGCAACTGAGTCTTGCGACAAAAGTCGAGACTGCGCAGATTGTCCGCGAGACTGACGGCCTGCGGGGTGGTGACCATAACTGCGGAAGGCTGGAAGGTACGCAGGTATTCGAGGATCGAAATGTGTTCATCCGACGTTCCCGGTGGTGTGTCGATGATCAGGTAGTCCAGAGCGCCCCATCGAACGTCACCGAGGAACTGCTTGATCATAGCGTTCTTCTTCGGACCCCTCCAGACGACAGAGTCGTTTCGAGAACGAAGCAGAAATCCGACGGACATTACGGCGAGTTGTTGCGACGCATCCGTGTACACGGGCACCCATCCGTCGGTGCTTTGCTTGACCGTCGCACCGTCCAGGCCCAACATGCGTGGAATCGACGGTCCCGTTAGGTCCACATCCAGAATCCCTACTCTGGCCAAACGACCATCTGCAACGGGGGTCGAGGAGAGTGAGAGCGCAAGCTGCGCAGATACGGACGATTTGCCCACGCCACCTTTGCCCGAGAGCACGAGGATGATGTTCGACACCTGCGACAGACGGCGTACGATCTTGGGGTCTGCACCGAGATGCGACGCCGACGGCGAGACCGATGGTCCCGATGCACTCATCGCGCCGGATTGCCTCTGGCTTTGCGTTGCGGCGGAGATGGTGGCAGATCGTTGAGCAAGTGCTCAGTCGGGATGAGGGAAGATGCAGGGAGTCACCTCCACGCCGGCTATCTTTTTTTCCTTCCCCACCCGCACCTGGATCGGGCTATGCATCGGATCACCTGCAGGAAAATCGGGCAGCTAATCTCCGCCCCAGTCGAGCTTCATCATTGTCGGTCCGCCTGACAGCTATTCACGGCACTGCCGCTTACGAATGCATTGTGACTGCATACAAGATCTTCGCCGAGTCGTTCGAAACCTCACGCAGCATTGCGAACCATGACATCGGTCGTTGAAGATTGTACGAACAGCTTGGGATTTCTCGTGCGTGTCTTCCGCGAGAAGGGCATCGGGAGTGGGGTCCACTCGTACGTACCGCGCTCGTACGCCGGCTAGTGTGGAGTTGTGGTGCAGAATGACGCAGACATGTTCTATTAGCCCTTTCCCCCCATCCTCGGGCTTACTTGCCGAAACCCAGGCTTGTGGAATGTCCATTCATTGATGACAGCCCGCATTCGCTGTTCCGGAATGCAGGGTCGAATGTTTGCCCACGGCTTCCGCGAAGTTCCCGAGCTTAAACCTGAACCGGACCACCGTCTTGTGCTTTGTATATTAACCCCCCCTCCCTTCCCGAGCTTGGACATTGGTCGCCCATCGAGACACACAAAGCATCAAGCTCCCCTTACTACAACGATCTCACTATGATTTGGCCACGAGACGACGCTTCGGTGCGCGAGGCATTCAAGAAGGACATTGACAACGTGCATCTGTTGTACGACTACGATGCCGAGAACCCCGAGACGGGCGCACCGGAAAAGTGGCGCTACGAAATGTGGTTCCGCTCGGAAAACCGGATCGTCTACGCCATCCATGGAGGGTAAGCCCATCTCTCCCATCCCAATGCAATCTGGCATATGCTGACTGCTTTGCTGTACAGACCGATGGCGGGTCGACTGAACTACCAAACTGCCGACTACCAGTGCATCCGACCGGGCGAGCTGTGGCAATGTAACTGGCTCGAAGGTAAGCCTGTCGCCTACCCCGCTTTGACCGAAACAATGCTGACTGGGCTGAAAACGTGGTGTAGAGACGGGAACGACCTGCTCGTTGGTGTACGACATCAAGAAGCAAAAGATCACCACCATGCTCAACTTTTCCAAGGGCCACTGGGAGAAGCCGCAGGAGGCGCATGGCGATAAGCGCAACCCAGCCGACTTTGAACGATGGCGCAACCTCGCCAAGATCGGAATCCAGACCGACCGACACATCCTCAACGACCAGGCCACCATCCTCGAATCCTTCCGCGGCGCTGGCGACCTCAAGGACATCGACCTCAACGCACCCACCCTCTAGTCCCCTCGGCACCTTGTCGCTTTGCAAGTGTAATGCCATCCTCCAGTTCTTTCGCAGGCGATGGAAGTATCTGTCGTGTGATTCGAGATGGATGTTCAGAGAGTGCACGAGAGCCTATGCAGAAAAGGGCGCCAACCTCGCCGAGGGCTTCTCGCTCTGCGTGCGCAGGTCGTACTCGCCATGCTGCGTGATGTATCGCACCCAAGCTGTACCACCGGACAAACCGAGTGAGAAAAAGGGAGTGCAAACGACGTCAGTACTTGTTCGTGCACTGGCTCTTAGGCACCTGAGCAACTTACGCAGAGCTTGGTAGCCCGACTTTTCGACGATCTTGAGGTATCGCACCTGGATGCCCGAGACGGTGAAGTAGGGGATTTCGAACTTGATGCTGATGGGTGTGCGGCGATCGAGCGTGTCTTCGCTCTTGACGCTGGGCAGGCCAAAGTGCGCGCGCATCAGGAACTCCTTTCCACCACCGAGCTGCTTGATCTTCCACACCATGGCCGACTTTTCGGGCGCATACACCACCGAACCAATCGCCGCGCGGAACTTGGGCGTGTCGGCATCGTCCGGCACGGGGATGTGGATCTCCACATTGTTGGCGGTGGAGCGACGTTTGAACTGCGCCTTGACCTTGACCATGAATTCGATGCGGCTGCCTTCGTGACGCTCCACGATGGCCTCGGCCCATATGAGCGGCTTGACCTGCGTGCTGAGCCGGTAGCTCATCAGTTCAAACTCGCCGTCCGGTGGGATGAACGAGATGGTGCGGTCGTTTTCGAAGCGCGACAGACGCACGCACTGGTGGAACTTGACGTCTTCCATCTCGATCGCCTTGCCGCGTGCTGCCCTGCCCGTATTCTCAAACATGACCTTGTCGTTGAGACCGAGACGCAGCTCGGGCATGCCGGAGAGGTAGCACTTCATCTTGATGGCACCCAGGATCTCGCTGCGCACCACGTTGCCGTTGGCGCTGACGAGAAGGTTGACCGACTCGACGACGTCGAGGAACACCTCGTTCTTGCGGTAGCGGATGCCCTCGGATCGCCACGAGACCGCATTGGTGACGGCCATGGGCGGACGCACCTGCACCTCGAGCTTGTGCGACTCCTGGGTGATGTACTCCTGCAGGATCTTGGATTCGGTGGTCTGCGGATAGCCAAAGTCCATCATCTCGTCGAGCAGCTCGTAGATGATGACAAAGTTGTCGCGGATCGACTCCTCCTCGAGCTCCTTGAAGTACTCCTCGAGCACCGACGCCAGCTTGTGCAGGAAGATGAGCACCTCGGCGGCGTTCGAGTTGCGCCGTGAGAGCGCGAGCAGATAGAGGTTGTTGTGACGGATAAACATGTAGTTGACGCCCTCGGACGAGAAGCACGGGCTCACGGCGCTTCCGCCCGCCTCCTCCTCCAGGTCGAGCAGCAGCGGCAGGAACTTTTCCACCGCCGACGGCGACACATCGTCGCGATACGAGCGCTGGATGAGCGACTTGCCCTTGAGGTCGACTATGGCGATGAGCGACGTCATGCTGGCCTCTAGATGCTGGAATGTACGTTCGAGTAGCCTCCTGACTGCAGTGCCGCAGTGTCCTCGTCCGACCGACTGACGTACAGAGCGCAAACGGCCGATGCGCTAGGCCGTGTATCTGCTGACTCTCAGGTGGGTGTGTGCGTGCGCGCGTGAGGGTGGTGGCGATGAGCAGAGGCCGGGCTGTAGCGGTGTCGATGAAGCGTGGACGTGGGAAAAGGAGAGTGTGATCTCGCAGGGTGGCCTGTGTTGCACTCTCTCTCTGCTGGCGCGCAGCGGTCGATGGCCCTCGGTGCGGGTCGCCGAACTCAAGTCTTCGCTCGCAACGCCACGGACACTCGAACTTAACATTTTACCCAATTTTCCGCGACCGGTCAGCCTCAAGGAGTCCAGACTCGAGTCCAGACTCAAGTCAAGCTGCGGTCCTCAGAGCATCTGTGTGGACGCAAAGCAGGGGCCAAGACGTGCTATCATCCATCGGAAGCGGGGGCGAGACAGTGTCGATTCTACGGCATACAAAATCACAAAGCGCATCTCCGCATGCGCATCAGTGCACACGGGGCTTTTTGCGGTAGGCGTCCTCGTGGGCAGGCTGACCCTTGAACATGGCGGCCAGCTGCGCGTACTCCTGGTCGTCGTCGACGTGGACAAAGTGCTCGAGCTGGTGTGGCGTGCCGGCGGCCGCCTCGTCCTTGCGCTTCTGCCTCTGCTCGTTCTCGATGCGCGCCTTGTCCTTGGAGGCGGTGTCGTAGTCCTGGGTGCGGATGCCGTTGGCGACCGTCTTCCACACGTTGCGCGACTCCATGGCGCCCTGCTTCTCCACCGGCTCGACGCTCACCTCTTCGCGCTCGGTCGAGGCGTCCCAGAAGACCTCGTTGGAGCCGCCGGAGGGCGACTTGCCCTTGTACTTGCAGACGCCGGCCCACTCGCCCTCGACGGTGTGGAGCGTGTTGCCGCCGGCGCCGATGGTGGCCTTGAACGAGTGCGCCTTGCCCGAAAAGTAGCCCTTGCCCGTGTAGCTGAGCGTGGTGAGCAGGCCGGTGGTGGACTGGATGTACGAGTTGCCCGTGAGCTCGACGTAGGGCGAGCCGTACCACAGACCCTCGATGAGCAGGTTGGGCAGCGTGATGAGGTAGAGCTCCTCGTTGGCGCTGCCGGGCAGCTTGAGGCGGAGCACGGCGTGTCCGACCTGCTTGACCGAGATGGTGCGGCCGGAGAAGGAGGTCTTTTGTGCGCAGTGGCCCTCGAGCGTCACGCCGGCGGTGGCGTTCCCGATGGCGTAGGCGGTGACGGGTGGGTGGTGCGACACCTGCTCGGCGGTCAGCGTGGTCTCGCCGCGGCCGTTCTTGTCGCCCCACTTGCCGAGGAAGAGCTCGCCGAGGATGGGATTGAGCGGCTTCTTCTCGGAGCCGGTGGAGATGTTGCGTGCGGTGAACTGACCCTTGAGCGTGCCGATGAACCACTTGAGCACGAGCGTCATGCGCTCCACCTCGTCCTTGCCCGTGGCGATCGCGGCGAGCGTGTCGGGATGCTCGCCCCAGTACGCGGGGAACTCGACGAGCGACACGGGCGACAGGATGAACGACGGCGCAGTGAGCGACGACAGATCACCGGAGAAGGTGGCGATGGACTTGAGGAACTGGCCCCATCCCTGTCGCTGCTCCTTGGGCACAGCACCGCCGACTTCTTCTTCTCCCATGGTGTTGGTGGTGGATGTAGAGGGTGGGTGGCGAGTACTATCTGTAGAAAGAAGACCTCTAAGCGTGCCGGTGACGACTGAACGACGCGATGCGATGGTGGTGGTCGTGGTGGTGGTGATGGAGAGGAGGCTCACTCGAAAAAACAGGGCCAAGTTGCAACGTGCGTGTGTGTGTTGGACCGCGGGCCAGCTGACTGGATTTGTGTGGAGTAAACTGGCGATGCTGGGTGCGGCTGATGCTCCCTTTTCCGGCTCGAGGTTGGGGCGACGGCCGAGTTGCGCGTGCCTGAGCGTCGGGCACTGCCAGACCTGTTTTTGGGCCACGCGCGACAGGGGGTCAGCTGAGCGCTGCTGGTGGGGGCAACACGTTTCGCCTCAGCTGGCAGTCACTCACCTGGCTCGTGCTCGCATTTTTCCTGATCTTGTTAAGCCGAGTCTATTCTCCGACGAAAAGCTCGCTTCAGCTGGCGCTCTAGATGCAATGCGGTGGTGTGATTCGAGAACGACTAGCAGCAACAGGAGAACTGTGGTGTACAGGATGCAAGGACAGGTGGTATGCGTGTGCGAGCGAGTAAGGAGGGAGATCACGTCGAGATGATGGTGGCCTGGATCTCGGGCCGGCGGCAGAGCTCACGGAAGAGTCGGCGCCATTCGAGCGGGTCGCCCTTGCCCTTCTTCATGACCACGAGCGTCTTGACTGTGTCGTCCGAGACCGGGTCGACGTCGCAGCCCGAGTCGGAAGCCATGAGGTTTTCGACCCACACCTCGCCGCGCAGCGGGCACTTGCGCTTGTCCATGGTGGCGAGGCGGATGCGTGCGCCCTTGGTGCCGATGGCGAAGCGCTTTCCCGTCGTGCTCGCCGCCTCCGCCGACGTGTGTGGCTCGCCGCCGTCGACGATAAAGTTATACGCCTCTTCGAGCTCCTCCTGCTCGCCAATGGCGTTAGTGGCGTTCTGGATGGCCAGACTGTCGAGCACATCGGATACCAACGCCACCATCTGTGACGGCGTGGCAGACGAAAAGAAGCGCGTCAGATGCGGCGAGAACCGATGCGAGCTGCCCGCTCCGACCATGTTGGTCAGCGCCTCGAACTGCGTAAAGTGATTGAGCGCCTGCGTGAACTGCGAGGCGCCCGGGAGGCCCACCTCGGAGCCGGTGGCGCTCGAAGAAAACTCTTGCCGACGCGTCGTGATGTGCTGGCTCATGGCAAGGCGGCGCGACATGTCGTCGCTGCCCGCTGCGATGGACGGCATGGCCGTCGACGACGGAAGCGCCAGTCCACCTGCACCATCGCGCCAGCCACGCGCCGACGATCCACCGGCACCGAGCTCAAACGAGCCCGCCTGGATCGCCTCGGGCTGCGTCAGCGACACGTTTTCCGGCACCTGCGCTCGCTGGCCGTCGGTGTGCAGCTCGAGTCGACGCGCGGCTGCGGCTGCTGCAGCGCCGCCAGCCACCTCGAGATTGATGTCGCCCGACACCGCCAGACCTTGGAGCAGCTTCTCGGCGAGGTTGACGGGGTCGTTGCACTTGCCCTTGTTGGTCATCAGCTCGTTCTGCCGCCTGAACCAGCGGTGGCGACGGATGCCCTCAAACGTGATGCGTCGCTCGGGATGAGGGTGCATCATCTTTTTGAGCAGCGACAGCGCATCCGCGGGGATCTTGGTCCAGGGATCGTACTCGAACAGCGCGCCGCTTCGGTAGGCGTTGTATTCGGGCGATCGAGACGTGGGCTCGTCCCAGGGCGTGCTGCCGACGAGCATCGCAAACAGCACCACGCCCGAGCTCCACACGTCGACGGGCTCACCGCGGTAGGGCTTGCCGTTCATCTCGGGTGCGATGTAGGGCAGCGAACCACAGGCGCCTGTGAGCTCTCGCTCCTTGCCCTTGTACTTGTACACCGAACACAGGCCAAAGTCGGCGATCTTGAGGTTGCCTTCGGCGTCGAGCAGCATGTTTTCGGGCTTGATGTCGCGGTGCGTCACGCCCTGCGAGTGGATGTACTCGAGACCGGAGAGGAGCTGCTGGAAATAGAAATGCGCCAGGTCCTCCTCGACGCCGTAGTCGGGCGCGATCTTGTCAAAGAGGTCGCCACCGGCGCCGAGCTCGAGCACCATGTAGAGGCCGGGCACGTAGTTCTCCTCCATGGACGGCGTGCTGCGCATCCTCTCGCGCTCCTTGTCGCGCGCCTCGATGGACTCCTGCGTGGTGGCGATGGACTCGCCCATGAGGATGCCCTTCTCCTTGCCCGCATTGCCATTCTTGTCCACACCGCGCTCGACCGCTCCGAGGAACTCGAGCACATTCGGGTGTTTGAGGATCGAGTGGACCTGGACCTCCTTTTGCAATGCGCGCCGGTCGATGGGATACTTGTTGGATCGGTTGGGCGCATACGAAATCACCTTGATCGCCGCGACCGGGTTCGACTTGGAGTTGGGATTGACGGCGCGAAAGACCTTGCTAAAGCCGCCGCCGCCGATGAGCTGCACGAGGCGGTAGTCCAGCACGGGCGGGTAGGACTGCCCTGTGGACGAGGTAGGGATGGGCATGATGGGCGGTTCCTCCTCGACGACGACCACAGCGACAACAACAGGAACGACAACAAGATGCTAGGGGGATGGTGGCAGGTGGGGAACGATAGGGCTTGTGGTGCCACAAAGGCTGCGCCCCTCGATCCCAAAAAAATCCAACCTCGCCGCAGAGTGTTGGTCTCCCCTCGACTGAGGCGCGCGCCACCGACCGCCATCGACGCGTCGGGTAGAGTGGCATCAGCAACAGCATCGACTCAGCCAAACAAAACATCGGAAGTGTGCGCAGGATCAAAATCGCACAAATTCCTCAAAAATCGGAGTCGCGCGCCCCACCGCTGCAACGCATAGCGCACGGCTTCACATCAGCGAATCGCCTCCACTTTGGATCGCCCTTCCTCCTCCTCCTTACTCTCCTCACCCTTTCCCTCTCAATCTCTTTCGGTTGCAGCTCCTGACATTCGCGCCAATGACAGCCGTAGCATCCTCTTCGACCACTGCAGCGTCGGCAGCGGCGCCCTCCTCATCCGCATCGCGCCTCGAGCCTCTGCTGCTCGTGGCGCGCTCCACCAAGCCCCGGGGCGCCGCAGCCGCCAAGCTGATCCACCAGGCCATCTCCACTCCAGGTGCATATTTCTTCAGCGAGCTCTTCGACATTCCGGGTGTTGCTGAGCTGATAACTTCTGCCACGGAGTCGGATGGTCAGCTTCGGGCGGCGTCGTACCTGCTGCAATTGTTTGCGTACGGAACGTACGATGACTACCTGCAGCTGCTTCGCGCTGAAGCAATCGAAGCGGTTTCGGCAGAGGAGGTGCAGAAGCTTCGACAGCTGACGCTTTTGTCACTGGCACGGAATAGCAAGTCCCTCGCGTATGGGGACATGCATGCTGCGCTGGGTATTGCCCATACGCGCGAGCTCGAGGATCTCATCATCGAATCCGTCTATGCTGGCCTCATCACCGGCAGACTTGATCAGGTCCAATCGCGATTCGAGGTACACCATGTTCAAGGAAGACACGTTGCACCTCCAACGCACACTGTGCTTCCGTCTCTCAGCGGGAACGAGGCATCGCTACAGCACATCTTCTCTGCGCTGCAGACATGGCAGGCCACAACAGCGTCGGTCCTTTCCAGCCTCCAATCGCGTATGGACGCCGTCCGCTCCACAGCCGCACAGGCCGAAACAGCCAGAACGGAACACCACCAAGCACTACTGCAGAATCTTACAAACGCACAACACCAGCTCGAAGCCCAGCAGAAAAAGTCAAAGCCAAATGCAATGGACCTCGACGAAGACTCGCGCACTGACGCCAGGAAAAAATCCACCTCCTCAGCTGCCAGAGGCAACAAACGATCGCGCGCCTAAGCCCCCATCCTCACATCCCTGCAATGCATCACCATCCCGAAAGATCCACAGCCTGCCACATTGATACCGCTTTCTACATGAGCCTGCGCGAGTGGAATGACCAAACCCTTCGTGACCGTCGGCAAGGCGACCTCGATCGGAGATGATCAAAAGGGAAGGATGGAGTCGGATCCATCGGACGGCTTGGCTTCAAAGGCATCGGCCGCTTTGGGGCAGTGTGCATCGTTGGACGCATGGTCGATCGCATAGCACAGATACAGCGTATCCGACCTGTCACCATCGCAAAGTGAGAAGAGCATCGATCAAGTCAGCGTGCGCGCTCTTCACCTCAATGATCAACCGACACTTACGCATTGCTGAGCACGTCGGCACACAGCCTGAGTGTCCAGTACGGCAACAGCGCACACAGCAGACCAACCAGCGGTGCATCTGCCGGCACATGCAGCTGGTGCGCCGAAAAGAGGAAACCGACCAATCCCGCCAGGAACGAGAGCGCGATCGCCGTCAAGTCGAGCACGAGATTGATCACCAGTCCCTCCATGACGCCCTGCACGCCGCGCCTGCTTACCAGCTGCGCACTCTTCTTGGCTGCCGTCCAAAACCCATCGCCCGTGACACCCACGTACACGAGCGCCAGATCGCTGTACGCCTGCAGCACCGCACCCAGCCCTGCCAACACGCCCACCACATGCGTGAGCGGCTGCAGCAACCGCGGCACCCTGCGCTGCGTCGTTGCGTCCGAAATCCTTCGCGCCACCTCGGCCACCAGCGTGAGCGTCTTGATCACCGCCAGCGCCAGTGCCGACATGCAGATCGAGCCCAGCGCCGGACCCGTCGCACGCGCAAAGCTTACGCGCACCACCTCGGTCGCATCCGGCGCCGCGTGTCGACGCGCCGTGTCGTGCGCATCGTGCTGCTGCGGATACGTACCTGGCGCTCCGGGCATCTCGTCGTAGATCGAGTCATCGTGTGCAGCGTAGGCCACCTTGTCCAGGCCGTCTTCGTCCGCACGGCGCTCGTCCAGAGCCGCTGTGCGAGCCGAGGGCGCGTGGTAATTGGAATGGGCAGCCGTGCCCGACGGTCCTGCAGCATGCGACGTCGCTGCGGCCGGTGCGCCATCTCCGATGCGGTGGAAGTACCAGTGACTCACGACGCCGGCGACGGTGACGCGCTGCACACCGCGCAGTACCGCCCAGGTCCAAAGCCACGCGCACAGCGTAGCCCAAGCCAGCCAAGCGGCCCTGGTGTCGGTCTGCCACTCCATCGAGTCGCCCTTGGGCCGTCCAAAGTGGCCGACGAGGAAGAGCCGAGTAAAGAGGAAGAGGAAGGGGATCGTCACGAGTGCAAACACGCCCAGTGAAGCGAGCGCAAGCACCAGCAAGGCCGGATGCATCAACACCACCGTGCAAGAGAGTTCGAGCACGGCGATGGAGCGAGAGAGCGCCTTGCGCCGCTGCCACACCATGCGGGCGAAAAGCACGGCGAGCGCGAGCGGGAAGATGGAGATGATGCGCAGACCGGTGGTGCTCCACCCGCCTCCCGACCATGCTTCGTCGTCGTAGACAAAGCTTCCTGCAAACGCCCACACCCATCCGAGGCTGAGTACGATGGGCACACCCATGAGGCCCGTGCGTAAGACCTTGGCGCCGCCAAACCGACTCAAGTTGCGGAGGAGCAGCAGGTTGCCTACTCCCGCCGCAAACGAGAGCACGGTCAAGAGGATGAGGATGGGCAGCGATCGCGTGATGGTGTAGTAGGACGATGGTCGTGTCTTGGGCGACTTGGGCTGGCTCGGCGTGCGAGCACCCCAGCTGAGATAGGCACCAACCAGGACGACAGCACCGATAGCGGCAGCGAACGTGGCGATGGCGGTCTTGTCCCGATACTTGCCAAAGGCGAGACGGTTCGCCCACGGTCCCCAGCCTGCCCTGGCGGGCGGCGCAGGATAGAGGTGGATCTCGTCGATGACATCTTGATCGTGGTGGTCACGCGAGGATCCTGGCCGGGCATCGCGGCCGGAGCGTTGGTGGCGAGAGGAAGATCGGTCGTTGCGAGGATGGTGCTGCTGCAGAGAGGCGTCTGAGTCGGTACTGGAGGCTCTTCTGATACCGATGCGCAGCGGACGCGCGTCTCCGGATCCGGATGGCAGGAGAGGTTCGCGCAGCGTCGAGGTCATCTGGCGGGCGCGGTTGCGCGACATGCGACGGTTTCGCTGGGTGCGGCGTCCGTCACCCTCGGTGTCGTAGTCCGAGTCGGTGACGGAAGATGCAGAGACGGAGCCGGAGCGGGAGCGCGAGAGGTCGGAGCGATCGTCGTCGTGCTCTGCGCGCTCATCGTAGATGCTGTACAGGCCACTGGGATGGTTGCGATGCGAGGCTACTGTCTTGGAACGCGGCGGCTTGGCGGATGCTGGGGATTGCGCATACAGCGAGGACTCGCCGAGACGGCTCTGGTCTTGGGTGCGAGTGTGGGGCGAGTAGATGCTAGACTCGAAGGGATCGTATCGGCTGTCCCTGGCAGAGCGTGAGGCGGCCGTGTTGGTGGTGCGCGAGGCGTCTGCGTCGATGGTGGAGCCGTGTGCCAGCCATCCCCGTGCTTTGGCAGCCTCGCGACGATGTTTTTGGGCCGCTGTGGGCACGTGTGGCGAGTCGGATGTGATGGCGGTGCGTCCATCCTTTGTGCTGGACGTGCTGTAGTGGCTGGCGGCATCGTCGAGATCGCCGTCGGCAAGGAAGGGGTCCTGTGCATCGGATGGGGCTGCGGATGATGAGGGTGCTGGCCGTGTTGGATGCTTGGGCAGGAGGCTGTCTGCGTTTTGGGAGCCATCCAAGCTGTCGTCGAGATCGTGGGAGCGGGACGAGTGTGCGAGACGAGAAGCTAGGCCTGGCATGCGGCGATCGTCGCGCCAGAGGTCGACGTCGTCCTCATCGTCGATCTCACGGATGAGCGACTCGCGGATGGCGTGGGTGGCGTGATTGGCTGCAGGTCTGCCTCGACCGGAAGCTAGAAAGGAGGCAGGACCGAAACGGCTGGCGCCTGTGAGGCTGTGCAGGATGCCGCTTTGCGATGGGTGTTTGGAATGCGCGGGAGGGGTGGGGAGGCCGTCGGAGCTGGATAGGCTGTACTCGGGGCCGTAGGGATTGTGCGAGTTGTTGGGATGGGAGAAAGGCGCAGCGGAGACCGAGGCGTGGCTATAGAAAAGAGGGTCGGCTGGATCGTTGGCGTCGTGGTCGGACTCGACGCCCGGGCGCACGGAAGTAGCGAGGCCAGAGGACAGGAAGCGTGAGGCGTACTGCGAGAGCGACGTCATCCTGGCAGCAGGGCTCGATGGAACGACGGGCAGGGAGCTTGAATGGCGAGACCACAGCGGGCGTCAAGTGCGGCCCAAGGCCCCAGCACGCGGTGAGGAGCGGAGATGTCGAGACTCGTTGATATGGAAGAGTCGTATCTGCAGTAGGTATCGAAGCTCGCTGGGAGGAATGGATGGGAAGAAGTGAGCAATCCAGGAGTCCAGGCGTTGGGCTGAGCCAAGCTTTGACGAGCAAGTTGAAGGTGGGACGAGAATGCGGATGGTGATGGGCACGAGCAGCGGTGCGATGGTTGAGCGTGCGAACGAAAGGTGGGAGCCGGATGTGAGAGATGCAAGCAAGATTCAAGATCCCGAGCTTGTCTGTGAGCTTGTGAGCTTGTGAGGATGAGGAGGAGGAGGAGGGGTGACAAGATCACGAGAGCACCAGCCTGGCTCACTTTTTGAAAAAGGGATGCGGCTAGCCAGCCAGCCAGCCAGCCAGCCAGC
>AWNI01000013.1:380876-392117 GCA_000517465.1 Moesziomyces aphidis | reverse complement strand
GCGGCGGCGGCGGCGGCGGCGGCGGCGACGGCACCAGCCACAGAGCCCGCCTCGCTCGCCGATGAACTCTCCGCGGCCAACAACGACGATGTCAACCAGGACGGATACGAATCCAGCACACACACCGACACCGACGACTTTGAAGACGCCGCCGACGGCTCGCACACCGACGAAACCGTCAACTCGGCCGTCGTCGAATCGCAACCCATCATCGAGCCCACCTCGCCCGTCGCCCACCATCTTTCCCTCCAAGACACGCCGGATGCTCCTCAGAAGCTGCGTCGGCCCTCGCTCCTCGCAGACGCAGACGCAGACGCTCAGCTCGCCACTCCCAAGCCCACCGACGCCGCCTTCCCATACTCTGCCGAAGCACCCCCCGCGACGGAGGCCGAATCGACAGCTACGGGTGACGACACGCAGACACAGGATCATGTAGTCGCCAGCTCTTCCGCAGCCACATTCGTCGCCTTGCCACCGCACGACAAGGTGCACACCATCCATGCGCCGCCCGACACGCCGCTCAGCTCGGCCGAGATCAGAGACAGCCAGTCGGCATCCGACTCGCTCGTCCTCGACGAGGAAAAGGCCAAGGCCGCACTGCCCGAGCGCGACGCCGTACCGCCCTCGATCGGCGCAAACTCGATGCTCGAGCCGGAAGAAACGATCTCCAACCCGTTTGCGGCCGACGAACCCACGCAGCCGATCCGGTTCTCGCAGCACGCTGCTGACGCGGCGCCGGGCAATCCGCCCGACACGCCCAGCGTCAACTCGAACCACTTTTCCCTCGTGAGTCTCGGCAGCACCACCGCCTCAGCCGCAGGCGCGGACGAGGCGGCGTGGGCAGCGTCGGCAGACAGGGACGCACGGCGCGACACCATCACCACCAACGGCGACAACAGGTCGGCGGATGCCGCCATGACGCGCAGCGGCGAATCGTCCAACTACGACTTTCTGCTCGCCAGGCTCGAGACGCAGAACAAGCGGCTCAGTGGCGACCCCAAGCAGATGCGCGCCAGTCTCGATGGCGCGGTCAAGCTGCGCGAGCACTTTGAAAAGCTGCGCGGGCAGGGGCAGCGGCATTCGCGCACCGAGTCGCAGAACCGCGCGGATGACGAGGTCGCCGCTGCAGCAACGCAACAGCAGCAGCAGCAGCAGCAGCAGACGAGGGAGTCGGTGGTGTCGACGGATACGACGGCCTGGGAGGGGCCACCGGTGGACGAGGTCAAGGAGGACGATATCGACTGGGAGTTCTGGGGCGACGTGATGAGCAACTACCAGAGTGTGGCGCGCAACCATCCGCGGCAGTTGAGTCGGGCGATCCAGGCGGGGATTCCGGCTGCGTTGCGGGGGATGATGTGGCAGTTGATGAGCAGCAGCAAGAACGAGGAGATGGAGATCATCTATGCCTACTACCTCAAGCAGACCTCTTCGCACGAAAAGGCGATTCGACGAGATCTCAACCGCACGTTTCCCGAGCAGGATTACTTTCAGGACGGCAAGGGGGTTGGACAGGAGAATCTGTACAACGTCATCAAGGCCTACTCGTTGTACGATCCCGAGGTGGGGTATTGTCAGGGGATGCAGTTTGTGGTGGGACCGCTGCTGTTGAATATGCCGGATGAAGAAGCGTTTAGTACGTTTGTACGGCTGATGAAGTCGTATGATCTTCGAGGGCATTTTACGCCGAACATGCCCGCGTTGCAGTTGCGCTTGTTTCAGTTTGATCGATTGTTGGAGGAGATGGTGCCGTTGCTGCATCGACATTTGGTTCGGCAGGGGGTCAAGTCGAGCATGTATGCAAGTCAGTGGTTCATGACGCTGTTCAGCTACCGTTTCCCTCTGGACTTGGTCTACCGCATTCTCGACTCGGTCTTTGCCGAAGGGGTGGAAGCCCTCTTTCGATTCGCCATTGCGCTCATGAAGAAAAACGAAGAGGCTTTGCTCGAGCTATCGTTTGATCACGCGGTCAACTTCCTCAAAATGAACCTCTTTGATCAGTACCTCTCCAACATCCCATCGCCAGACGGTAAGGCGGTTTACAGAACAAACGAATTCGTCAGAGACGCCTTCGAGATCAAAATCACCCCCTTCATCCTCGACACCTACGCCGCCGAATTCGACACCCAGGTCAGAGCCGCAAACGCCCACCGCAGAGAAGTCGACGCCCTCCGTCTCGTCAACCGAAATCTCGCTGCCCGCGTACAGGCACTCGAGAACCAACTCAACTCCCTCAACGCAGAACACGTCGAAATGGTCAAGGACGTCGTCATGGCCAAAATCGCAAAGGAAGAAATGGCAGAAGACCTCGTACGCTACAAGATGATGTACGCAGAAGCCGTACTCGCCGCAGAAGAACAGAGCTCCAACCACAGAAGCTCCGCCCAAGCCATCGCCGCCAGGCAACTCGAACATCACCAGAGACTCTCGGCAAACTCCACCTCCTCTTAACCCTCGCCATCCTCACTAGACACTGCGCAATTCGCATCCCCTTCTTCACCCCTCGGTGCCATCACACCAACAGCCCCTGCTCTGCAGCGAGACACACACAGTCGCGAGTGCTGAATCCGAGTCCACGTGAACAAAAACACTACAGTTACAGAAAGCGCGCCTACTCGTCGTCCGAGTCGTCGAGGTTGTAGCTCAGCTTGCTCGACGCCGTGCGGGCCGTGCGTGCCGTCGCGCGCGCCCGCGGCGCCGGCTCGGGGCTGTCCAGGCTGAACGAGTCCTCCGTGTCCGACGCCAGCGCTGCGGCCTTCTTGCGCCCTGCGCCCGTCGCCGCCTTCTTGGCTGCCGGCTTGGCTGCCGCTGGCTTAGCCGCCGCCTTCTTCGTCTTGGGCGCGACGATCAACTCGTCGTCCGAGTCGGACGAGAGCGAAAACGTCTCCGGCGCCGCCTTGGCCTTGGCCGCCGCACCCTTCTTGGCCGCCGCCGTCGTGGCCGTCTTGCGGAAGAGCGGCGCGAGCTTGGGCTTGGCGTCACCGTCGTCATCGGACAGATCAGCGCCCGCGGTCACCTGCGGCGTCGTGGCGCGAGAGACCGTCGCCGATCGCGAGGCGCTGGCAGTGGCGTTGGCGCGCGGCTTCTTGGCTGCCGTCGCCGCCTTGGTGGTGCCGAGCAGACGCGCCATGTCGTCGTCGTCGAGCGCATCCGCCGCAGCACGCTTGCGCGCCGGACTGGCTTTGGCCGCCGCCGTCTTCTTCTTCGGGGCGGCGGGCTTAAAGTCGTCTTCCGAGTCGTCGAGGCCGTCCATGGCTACGTCGTCCTCCTCTTCGCCGTCCGAGTTGAGCGGCTTCTTGAGCACCCGGCGCGCTGCACCGCCCTTGGGCGCCACCTTCTTGACCTGCTTGCCCTTCTGCACCTTGAACGACACGTCCTTCAGTCGGCGCTCGTCCTCGGCGAGCATCTCGTCCCAGAAGCCCAGGAAGTTGGTCAGGTCCTCGTCCCACAGGTTCTGCGGCGTGCGGCCGATGAGCACCCTGAGCTCCTCCTCCTTGGCATTGCGCTCGTTCAGCAGCTTGTCCACCTTCTCCTTGGTGAGGTTGTAGATGGCCATGTTGAGCAGGTAGTCGTAGTCCGAGTCCGCCGAGATGTCGCTCTCGTCCACCGGCTCGGCATCCTCGATCTCGGCCGCCACCGCCGCCTTGCCCTGCTTGGGGAAGGGGCGGAAGTCGTTCTTGCGCAGATCGGCGACAATGTCGGCTCGCTTGCGGTTCGAAACAACAAGCTGGCGGTTGATGATCATCTGCACGAAGCGCGCCTGGTTCGACAGCCGGTCGTACATGAGCTTGAGCTGGTCCACCAAGTGCTCCTTGCGCTTCTGGTAGTACGACAGACGCAGCAGGTAGAAGTCCTCGAGGATCTCTTCGGGCGTCGAGTACTTCTTGATCTTGCCGTCCTGGTCGAACAGCACCATGTTGGTCGTCGAGATCTGCGCCGACATCTTGAAGAACGCCTCGACGCCCTTGTCGGCGATCTCGGCCTGGCCCTTGGCGGTGAGCTCGACGATAAAGTGCACCGTCGACTCGGTGTGGTACTCCTTGTAGTCCTTGATCGTCGCCGGCACCTTGTCGGTCGACACAATGCGCTCCTCGAGCCCTTCCTTGTACGTCGATGTCCAGGTGCGGATGGGCAGCTCGGTGATCTCGTACGTCTTGTCGTCGATCTGCGTGACGCGGCCGCTCACCTTGAAGCGGCCCGGCGCCACCTCGTCAATGTCGCCGGTGAAGCCGCGGTACCACGGCTTCATCGGCACCACCTCCTCGCCCGCCATGCGGCGTCGGATGTTGGCCACGATCTCGTGCGGGTTGTAGTTGGGCACCGATGTCGACCAACCGGTGCCGATACCTTCGGCGCCGTTCATGAGCACCTGGGGCACCACGGGCATGTACCACTCTGGCTCGATGCTCTGTCCGTCATCGTCGAGGAAGGTGAGCAGCGCGTCGTCCGCCTGCGGGAAGAGCGCGCGCGTGATCTTGGGCAGGGCGGTGAAAATGTAACGAGCCGAGGCGGCGTCCTTACCACCGAGCAAACGCGTACCGAATTGACCCCTTGGCTCGAGCAGATTGACGTTGTTGCTTCCGACAAAGTTCTGTGCAAGACCGACGATGGTCATGGTGAGCGATGCATCTCCGTGATGGTAGGCTGTGGTGCCAATGATGTGACCGACGAGCTGGGCGACCTTGATTTCGCCGTCGCCCCTGCGGTTGAACGTGCCAAAGATGACCTTGCGCTGACCGGGCTTGAGACCGTCGACGGCAGAAGGGATGGAACGCAGGTTGTCGGCCATCGAGAAGAGGATGAGCTCCTTGTTGATAAAGTCGGCGTAGGGGATCGTGTCGATGTTGTGGTCGAGGTAGGTGCCGGGACGGAACTGGCGCAGCCACTCCTTGCGGTCGTCGGCCTTCTTTTTGTTGAAGGCGAGGTCGATGAGCTCGCGGTCGCCGTCCTTGGTGACGTCGAAGGGCAGCATGTGCTTGTCCATGGCGCGGAAGTACTTTTTGGCGTCCTGCGAGTCCGAGGTACCGAGACCCTTGAAGTACTTGATGCGCCAGCCCTTGCCGTTGTTGTGCTGCTCCTTCCAGGTCATGTACTCGGGGATGGTGAAGAAGGAGAGCTCCTGCTTGCCCTTTGTGCACTTGACGATGGGCGTGATGAACTCGACGAGGAAGCCGGGGATCTTGAGCAGCGACGGATAAAAGTGGTCGAGGAAGTTGATGATGAGACCCTTGATGTGCGAGCCGTCGTGATCCTGATCGGTCATGATCATGATGCTGCCGTAGCGCAGGCTGTTGACGTCGAGGTACTGCTTTCCGTGCTGGAGACCGAGGATCTCCTTGATGGCCTTGATCTCGCTGTTCTTCATGATCTGGTCGTGCGAGGCTTCGCGGACGTTGAGCAGCTTACCACGAAGCGGGAAGACGCCGTAGTTGTCGCGACCAACCTCGACGAGACCGGAGACGGCGAGCGCCTTGGCCGAGTCACCTTCGGTGAGGATGAGGGTGCAGTCGCGCGCCTTTCTGCCGCCGGCGTTGTTGGCGTCCTCGAGCTTGGGGATGTTGGTGATCCTGGTGCGCTTGTGACCGTCGGTCTTCTTGAGCGCCTGGTCCTGCTTGTAGCGAGCAAAGCTGACGATGTTGTCGACGACGCCCGACTTGATGACCTTGCGGGCGAACTCGTCGGTGAGCGTCCACTTGCTGCCAAAGGCGCTCTGCTTGAGGGTGAGCGTCTCCTTGGTCTGGCCGTCAAAGGTGGGGTTGACGATCTGGCAGTTGACAAAGACCCAGAGCTGCTGGCGCACCTGATTGGGCAGCACCTTGCCGGTCTTCTTGTCCTTCTTGACGTGCTCGATGAGGCGCGTGATGACCTGGTCTGCGACGTGGTCGACGTGCTTACCGCCCTTGATGGTGGCGATGTTGTTGACGAACGAGACCTGGCGGAACTCGCCGTCGGAGACGGCAAAGGCGACCTCCCAGTTGCGGCCCTTGTCGACCGTGGACTCGTAGATGATGGCGGGCTTGGCGGTGGCACCGACGGGCATGTCGGCGGCGCCGTTCTCGCCCTGGTCGGCGCTGCCGCCGAGCTCGTTGATGGCGGTGACGTACATCTCGACGTACTGCTTGAAGCTTTTGATCTTGAGCAGCTCGCCGTTGAGGGTGACCTTGATGCCTTTGACGGTGCCTGCCATGTCGTATACGCGCTTGAGCATGAGCGCCTCCATGTGATCGTCGATCGAGTCCATGCCGAAGAGGGCGAGGTCGGGCTTGAAGGTGATGGAGGTGTACTCGTCCTGGCGCTTGTGTGGGGTGATCTTGGGCTTGCCCTTGTCGTGCATGTTTCGGGAGAAGGTCTGCTTGTACTTGCACTGGTTCTTGCTGTCGGCGGTCTCGACGGTGAACTCGGTGGAGTAGATGTTGGCGAGCTTGGCACCGTAGCCGTTCCTACCACCGGTGACCTTGGCCTCGTTGTCGTCGTAGTTGGACGAGGTGAGGAGGTGGCCAAAGATGAGTTCGGGGATGTAGACGCGCTCCTTGTCGTGCATCTCGACGGGGATACCGTGGCCGTTGTTCCAGACCATGATGGAGTTTTCCTCTCGGTTGATTTCGACCTTGAGGTGGTTCATGTTGGGGTCGCGCGCCTTGTTGTCGGCAGCATTGACGAGGATCTCGTCAAAGATCTTGTAGAAACCGGGGACGTAGGTTGTCTCGCGGTAGGCCATCTGCTGCTTGGTCTTGTCGTAGACCCAGAGCTTCTCTGTATGCTTCTCGACACTTCCGATGTAGGTATCGGGACGCTTGAGAATGTGTTCGAGTTGGGAGAGCTTCTGGTAGGTCTCGGAGGCGCTCTTGGAGTTGGCCGACTTGGTAGGGGGCGGGGGCTGGAACGAGACGTCAGCCTCGCTGTCCATCATGCTGACGTCGTTGTCGCTGTCGGCGCCATTGCTGTTGCGCTTTGCAAGCGGCTGCTTCTTGGGCTTGGCGACGCCGTTGGCCTTGGAGGCGGCTGGCTTGGCGGCACCATTGGCAGCAGCCTTGGGTTTGGCGGCAGCGGTCTTGGCCTTTGCGGGCGCCTTCTTGGTGGGAGCTGGGAGCGCGAAGCTGTCGGAGGCGTCGGACTCGTAGTCGGACATCTTGACTGTGGTGGCAGCGAAGCCGCGGAACGAGGAAGGCGACGGGAGCGCGGGGAGCAACGCCGAGACACTCGGAGCAGCCCAAGGGTATACGGAGCTCAGGTGCGATGGAGACGCGGGCGGCAATAAACGCGAGAGCCAAGCAGCGCCGACGCTGCTGCCGCGACGGAGGGTGAGTTTGGTGGTGGTGGAAAGAAGCGAGGCGGCGCCAGGCAGCCAGGAGTTGAAGGGAATGGTGAAGGTCCTCTGTGAGTCGAGGATGCCTGCTGCTGCGTTGGGAGTGACAGCAGCTGGTCCTAAGATGGGAAGAAGAGACACGCGAGGAGGGAAGGAAGGGGGAAAGGTTGGCGGGATCTTGAGGCGGTGGTGGGATGGAAGAGTCGGGCAGGCGCGAACGACGCGCGGAAAGTCGCAGGTGTTGGGCGCGCCGAGTCGAAGTGGCGGAACGAGTGTTGCCGCCACCCCTCAAGGCGCAGTCACAGAGGGCGGCACCAAGTGCGGAAGTGCGGCGGAGCGAGAGCAACACTTTTTTTTTCTTTTCTTTCCCGCACCTGCTGCTGCTGTCCGCCAGACAGGAACCGCAGCTGCAGAGAGCTGCACAAAGCTTACGGGTCTGGACGAGACCCAAAAACACACCGACGCGCCTCGCATGGACTGAGCATCACCGCTCTGCCATTTCCGCACCCGAATCCACTCGCGGGCTCGATCCAAAACCCGTTTGAACTCAATCTGCTCAGCGGCTGATCAGTGTCGGCAACTCAGCAACCAAGCTCAGGCTTCATTACAAGCGTGCAGCGGAAGAGCGGGCATGATCCGAAAGCGCGATGCGGATGCGGATAACTCAGCTGCAGGGTGCGCGTGCAGAAGAGTGCTCTCGCGCCGCTTCGCAATCACCTCCGCCAATTTGCGGCGCAAACGACGCGTCTTCACGTGACAACTCATCATCCGCCCGCCCGTCACCTGTCGCAGGCTGATCACACCTCTGCGTCTCTCGTCGGCATCGCCGAATACGACCGGATGCATGCAATGAAGGTTGATGAGTACGTATGCGGATGCGTGTCTATGTGTGTTCATGCTCGCGTTGGAGTCGCGCGACGCCTGAAGATGCGGCGTGTGACGCCCTTGAGCGGCTCAAGCACGGTGCGTGAGAAGGGAGCGGCGAGCGCCACGGAGGCGCCGATCCGCAGCGGAATCAAGGCCTTGACCAGGATGTAGGCGGCGACCATGTTGGCAAACGAAGCTGCAACGCGACTCGTGTCGCCGACGTCCTGAGCCTGCTCGATTGTCTCGGCATCTTGCTTTTCGAATCCAAGGTAGCCCTTCCTTCGGCAGTAACGCTCGAAGCGCTCCTCCTTTCGTCGAGCCCAGGAACGAAGACGCGCTCCCATGCTCTCGTCTTCGGCGCTTGGATCCGCATCTCCCAGCAGCCACTGCAGCACTGCCGTTCCTACGCCCAGCGCGCCAAACACGTAGAAGAGCACCACGAGCGGAACCAGCGCGGTGAGTTCGTGAAGGATGAGGAACGAGGCCATCATGGTCGGTGCATCCGTGCCGTTCTTCCGGGCGATCGAGCGCACGCGCATCAGCGCACGCTGCAGACGCGACCGCGGCGGACCTTTGAGCTTGCCCGTGTACCGCCACGTGACGTTGCGATCGTGCTCGCCTGCCAACCAGAAGGGCTTGAGCGTGTCCGGCAGCACCAGCTTGCCCTTGTCCAATCCGTGATTCTCCAGGATCGCCACGATCAGGCGCGGAATCGCCGCCGCGGTCGCATTCAACGTATGCAACGGGTAACTAGCGCCTTCACTCGGCGGTTGTGGGGACGCCTTGTCCAGCGAGCTGTCGGACGCCTTGTCGGACGCTTCGTCGGACGCCCTGTCAGCCGGGTCGTCAGCCGAGGTGGCAGACGACGCGGGTGGCCCGCGCTTCTGCCGGATGCCGAGTCGCAACGCCTGATACGCCGTGCAGTTGGATGCCGACGACACCTCGCCCCACGAGCCGCGGCCGGGCATCCACACCTCGATGTCGTACTTGCGATACGCGCTCGCGCCCAACTCCTCCGTCGGCATGTCCAGTACGCGGTACGGCAGACCCAGCCCGCTGATCACCTCCTCCTGGATGTCACGCAGCTCCTCCAGCATCTCGTCGCTCCTGTTCTGGAACCCCTTGGTCACTACAAACATCTCGACCTTGCTGAACTGATGCACGCGATAAAGTCCGCGCGTGTCCGAGCCGCGCGCTCCCGCCTCGGCGCGGAAGGCGTGTCCAAGCGCAGCCAGCTTGATCGGCAGGTAGGTTCCTTCTATCAAAGACCTGTGCGATTTGGCGGAGCTCGTGGTGCGCACCTTGCTGAACCTTTCAAACAGACGTCCAGCGAGGAGACCTGCCAGCGGGATCTCGGCAGTAGCCGCCAAGCAAAGCTCGCCGCTCGCGTTTGACGCTTCCTCGTCGGCCTGTTTGGCAGATGCTTCTTTCTGGAGTTTTTTGCGTGGGACTCCTTCGATAAAGTAGGTCTGCCTGGCTTTCTCGTCTCGAGGACGGAATCCGCACCGGTCGGCCAGATCCGCACGCACCACATCCGGAGGCGAGACTGCCAGGAAGCCTTTCTTCACCACCTTGGACATGGCATACTGCGTCAGCGCATGCTCGAGCATGCTGAGGTTGCCCAGCAGATACGGCCACGAGCTTCCGGTGGCCAACAGCCCCGACATTGTGTCCACCTCGGCGTGTCTAGCATACTGGGCGACCGTGAGATGCTCGCGTTTCGGATTGGGCGGCGGCCCTGATGGAAAGTCCTTGATCTGAATCGCCGACTTGTTCCACGACTCCTTCATGGCATCGAATTGGGTGGGCAGCAAGTTGAGAGGATCCTTCACCGACACCACCACCGCATTCTCTTCTGGTCCGATGGGTACGTCCGGATGGCAGTTGTTCGGCCAAGACAGACGAATTTGCAAGCTTCGCTCACGCAACTCTTCCAGCTGCTTTGTTATCACCACCAGCTCGGCCTTGACCTGTTTGGCGCGATCACGCAGCTGCCTCGTTTTCTCTTGGGCTTCTTCCATCATCTTCTTCGCCGGGTCTTCGTCTTCGGCCGAAGCAGGAGCAGATTCGGAGGTTGCTCCTTCGTTTGCATCCTCTTCCTTGTTTGCGGCGCTCTGGCTCTTTTTGCCCTTCTTTTGCTTTGGCTTCTTGACCGCTGCGGCCGCGAGCTGGAAGGTGCGGTTGAGCTCGGTGGTGAGGGCCTTGTGCTCGGTGGCCAGCTCGGTGTGCTTGAGATTCATCGTGTAGATCTGCGAGCGTGCCTCCCGCAGCCACTTGAAATCGGCCTCGTCGTAGACCATCTTTCGCATCTGCATGTCGCGTCGAGCCTCGTTGATAAAGTCGTCCGATACGCCTCTGCCCGGCACCAGGGGTGGAAGTTTGCGTGGCTTCTGCGCAGAAGGCGAGCTTGGTCCGTCTTCCATGCTCGTTTCCGCTTTGTCGCTAGAAGAAGCAACGGGCGTCTCGCGATCCGCGCCCTTGTCGATCCCATGTTTGTGTTGCTCTCGCCATTTCGAGGTGGAAGCATGCCGCAAAGCGCTGGCTTGAATTGTCCAGGCCGGGCGCATCGCCCTTGACGAGCCAATCAAGGCGCGCCATATTGGGCCAGTCGGATGTCGGTATGACATGATGCAGCTTCTGGAGGACCGAGGGTCAAGCTGCCTAGCCAGCGAGCGATGCGTATGGACGACAGCAAAAGTGGTCCTGCTGCTCTTCGTCCTCTTGTGGGCTGCCCATCCAAAGCTGCACAAAGGGACCACCTTCTTTTTTGCTTCACAGGGTCTGGGTGAAGCCAAGGTGGAGGCTAACGTTCTTCCTGAAAGACCGACTTTTCGCTCGCCTGGGTTCAACGCCTCCGATCTCGCATGCCGATTTTGAACGCGTGCTCTCGTGCGGAAAAAAATGCAGACTCAGGGCAAGCAAGGTGCGCTTACGTTTTGTGCGCGGCCTTGGCCGTTGCTCAGCACAAGCCAAGGCAAGACCAATGGAAGGTCGGCTGCTCATCGTCGCCTACACCGCTGCTGTTGCCTGATCACCGTCACCCTCTTCGACACACACACACACACACACAC
>AWNI01000013.1:357691-380776 GCA_000517465.1 Moesziomyces aphidis | reverse complement strand
CACACACACACACACACACACACTGCTCCTACCTCCCACACGCACTCTCACAACATGTCGAACTTGGCGGCCCGCTTCGCTGTGCCATTGGGCCTGGGTGTGATGGCGCTCCAGGCGTCGCTCTACGACGTTCCCGGTGGATACCGCGCGGTGATGTTCGATCGATTCCAGGGTGTCAAGGACCTTGCTACGGGCGAGGGCACGCATGTGCTGGTGCCGTGGCTGCAGAAGGCGATCCTGTACGACGTGCGCATCAAGCCGCGCAACATCTCCACCACCACCGGCTCCAAGGATCTGCAGATGGTGTCGTTGACGCTGCGTGTGCTCAGCCGTCCGGACATCCAGCACCTGCCCAAGATCTACCAGTCTCTCGGCATCGACTACGACGAGCGTGTGCTGCCTTCCATCGGAAATGAGGTGCTCAAGGCCACCGTGGCGCAGTTCGACGCGGCCGAGCTCATCACGCAGCGCGAGGTGGTGTCGGCGCGCATCCGCGAGGACCTGCTGAAGCGCGCCAAGGAGTTCAACATTGTGCTCGAGGACGTGTCGATCACGCACATGACGTTCGGCCAGGACTTCACCAAGGCGGTCGAGCAGAAGCAGATTGCGCAGCAGGACGCTGAGCGTGCCAAGTTCATCGTCGAGAAGGCCGAGCAGGAGCGCCAGGCGAGCGTCATCCGCGCCGAGGGCGAGGCCGAGGCGGCACAGACCATCTCAAGGGCGCTCGAGAAGGCCGGCGACGGACTGCTCACCATCCGAAGAATCGAGGCGTCCAAGGATATCGCCTCGACGCTCAGCAACGCAAAGAACGTCACCTACCTCCCGCACGGTCAGGGCATGCTGCTCAACATGCAGACCTAAGGCGCGGGTAGTCGCAGCCTCTGTTCCTATTGTAGTTCTATATCACAGCGCAATCCATCACCACTATCTCACGACCATTTCCGCGTCAAGGCACGCACGTGTAGGACTCTTTTCCAAACCATCTTCTAGCGGGACGGGTAGCGGGACGGGAACAGAAGGGTGTACGTCTAGGCGGACTGGTTCCAGACGCCGGAGGGGTGGAGTCGCTGTGGGTAAAAACGCAGGAGCGTGAAGATGGTGAGTTGGTTGAGTGCGACTTTGGTGCTTGGGTGCGTGCGGACTTACTTCGTTGGGAATTTGGATGTTGGCAAGCGCAGTGAGCACCGACTTGCCCGCCCAGTGTTCGAGCGTCTCGCACTGTTCGGGCGAGATGAATGCCGAGGTGTTTCGGTTTGCAAAGCTGTTCCGAGCCAAACTTCTGTCAGTATCTGCTCGCGTGTTGCTGGCCGGGGAGTTTGGAACGCACATCATCTGAACGGCACCGGTCCTGATCTTGCCCTTGTGCACTGGCTGTTCGCCGTTCTTTTGCGCCAGGTCAATGGCATCATTCGCAGCGGCAGCAAGGTGGTTGAGGAGGAAAGTTTCCATCTCGAGCGTGGCCACACCAGGTCTTCTTTCCCTGATCACATCGATCAGATTCGCGTTGGCATCGACGAATGCGGGGTCGATCCTGCCCTGACTTCCGTAGAAGCTATCCGCCGATGCATTCACCGTATCGCCAGCAGCCTTGACCTCCTCGCCACCGAAAAGCTCGGCGCTGTTTTTGGGTTTATCAGCCTCGAGTGCGGCGAGCAGTGCATCGTGGACCTCCTGATCCGCGTCGAGAGGCTTGGTGATCAGATACGGCTCGAGCGCACCAGAGCGTCGCTCATCGGCAGTGGTGTCGTGGTGAAAGTAGTCGTAGTTGCGCGAGATCCCAAACGATGCCTTGGGGACGACGACGGTGCCGATGCCGTATTCGGGCTGAAGCGAGCCGCACGAGCCAAGACGAACGATGATCATCTCGCCCTCGACAACCGCACGGCACTCGCGCACGAAAAAGTCGACCACGGAAAAGCCCATACCGATGGCTACGATCGAGATGGGCACGCCCTTGAACGTGCCCGTGAGCGTAAGGAAGTTGCGCTGCGAGTTGAACTCGAACAGCGGCTTGCCTCCGTCGAAGGCCTTGGCAATGCGGTGCGCGCGCACCTGGTCGCCAACCGTGATCTAAATGCATCCAGCACAATCGGCGAGAGGGTCAGCTTGTGCTGTGCGCGAGCAGTTGACACAAGCAGAAAGGATGAACTTACGATACGGTTAGCAACCCTAGTCCGATCCAAGAGCGAGCCACAGATAAGAGTGCAGCGTGAGCACAGGGGCATACGGCAAGATCATTCTACATCGCCCACAGCACTTACTGTCCAGCCTTGGTGGCTACGTGATACGTTCGGCCTTGGGCATCTTGCTGTGATCGTCCGGAAGCGAAAGCAAAGCCGTACCAGTCAATACCTTGTCGTCACGAGGGCGAGACCAGTGCAGCACGAGGTCGGGATTACATACGGGGAAGTTGGCGTTGCTGAGGACGTCCTTCATCTTTGCTCTATTGTGTATGTAGCAGAGTGGCTTGCAGGAAGGAGACACGCTTCGGATTGAGAGTCGGAGGGAGAAGGCTATATAGTTGGCCGGTTGCGGGGTCGAGAAGAATGTGCGGGTGAGGTTCGGCGTAAGCGGTGTCAGAGGATCCGGGCGCCGAACATGTTGGCTCCTGCGAGCGGCCACGCCCAACTTGGCCTTCCGAGGATCCGAGCACGCGCGGAGATGGCCGAAGCGGTCGTTTCCATCGCCGCCCGATGATGACTCTATCGGGATGATATCGGGACTCTATCGGGATGCGAGGCGCCTCCACACCGAGGCCAGTTTCACACGGCGGGTTGACAATGCGCCTCGATGCGGAATGCGCGCCGACTGCAGCTGGGTCCTAAAGCTCGCGGTGCCAAATTTAGATCCCGCGCCTGGAAGGCTGCCTCTCGTAGCTCGCTCGCTCGCCTCTAACTACCATCTCACCCTGGCTGTCCATCCGCCACCGCAGCTACTTCGACATCATGGTCGACCCGGTTTCGTACGTCAAGATGTTCTTCCGCTCCGTGTTCTCGGTGTTCAGCCCATCGACGACCACCGTGTGGCAGAACAACATCGCCTATTCGATCACGCTGCACAATCCGCGCGTGCTGCTCTACCGCGGGCCCGAGACGTACCTCACCTTCTCCGTATACGCACAGGCGTACTCGGCCGAAGCGCGCAAGCAGCTCGAAGCCGTCTCGGCAAGTCAGATCGCCGACATTGTCAAGAACACCAATGTGCAGCTGGTGCAGAAGGGCTGGATTGCCGGTGCGGTTGGATGGAACGCTGCCGGCTACCTCGGGGTCGCCACCAAGAAGGGCTGGGACGTGACGCCCGCTGGACGCGCTGGGTGGAAGGATACCCAGGCCGAGTCGGCGTCGCTGTCGCTGCAGCAGCAGGAAGACGAGGATTACGGCGAAAAGCCTCAGCAAAGAGCTTCGAACGAGTACGAAATGAGCACGCTCAGCAACAACGGCTCGTCGGCTTCGCTCGACTCGCAGCAGACGCGTCATATCGCCACCAAGCGCAAGGAGAAGATCGACAAGCAGATTCGCACCCAGTCCACTTCCCAAGACTCGTCCTCCACGACTCGTGTTCTGGGCACCTACAAGTGCCGCGTGCCCGTCGAGACCGGCGATGGCTACTTCCGTCTCTGGGTCACACTGCCCTCCGTCGTCCGCGGTCAGGTCGGCATTGGCAGTCCGACGTTCCGTCTGTTCTCCTTCTCGCTCACCTCGGCCTCGCCACGAGGAGCAGCGCTACTGCCGGTGCCCGTGATTGTGCCCGAGCTCGCGCTGCGCTCCGTCTCGATCGCACTCACCACGCTCGTATACGGCCTCTTCCCCGTCGCCGCGATTGTCGACAAGCTGCTCCCGCGCTGGATGTCGCGTCGCTTCATCAACTGGATCTACAACCGCGTAGGCGCAAAGGGAAAGACCGACCAGCTCCGCCAGAAGTACAATGTGGACGAGAAGGTCGAACAGGCTAAACAGCAGGTCAGAAAGGTCCCCTTTGCCAGTGCCGGTATTCGCACCGACTGGGATCTCCACAGGGATGCAAGCCGCGGCAGAGGCGGCTGGGCTTACCACTGGTGATCCTGCCCCAGCCCTGGATATCTATGCTTGGAACCGGACTCGGTGGGTGTGCGTCAGAAGCTTGCATCGCGCCTGTCTTAGCTGCATCTTCCTGAAACGAATTCCGCCTGCCCTGGTCAATTGCGCACATTTTCATCTCTCGTGGACTCACTGACCGAGCTTGAAGCTCACGCAACGTGATGGTGTACAAAGTATGATTGCGATCGTGTCTACGCGTGCGAAGGTGTGTCGAGGAATCGTTTGGTGCGTGCGATGAGCTGTCGGAGCTGGTCGACTGCGCTTCCTCCCGTCTCCTTGACGTCCTCGGGCGCCGCGCTCGGTGGCGAAGCCTCGCTGCGCACGCGCTTAGCCCCACCTGCGCCCGCAGCCCGCGCGTCCTTGGCGATCCTCCTTGTCTCTGCTGCTACCTCGCGCACCGCCGCCGCACACAAGTTCGCCATGCCCTCCACGGCTGCACTCCAATCCGCCCCGTGCAGTGGCGCAATCCACACCCGCTCTAGTGCCCCCAGTGCGATGCGCAACATCCCCTCGGCATGCATCCGGTTCACATGCGCCACCGTCGCCTCCAGCCCTCGCTCCGGCAGTGTCGACAGCAACCGGTAGCGCAACGCCTCCCGCTGCTCCGCCACGCCCTCGGGCAGCGCTTCCAGCTGCTCCAGCGCCATCTCCACCAGACCCTTGCGAGTCGGAACCGCAACCTCGACCACCTCGGCGTCTGGCGTGAGCTCGGAACGACTGACAATCGCTCGAACCACGTAGTTCGCCAGTGCGCTCAGGATGCACAGCGCCTTGCATGCCGCGTCCTCCGCCTTGGCTGGTAGATCCACTGCGGTGCCGGATAGTACGCTTGGTGGAAAGACACATACGAGGTCGCAGAGCAGCACGCACGTGCGCGACCACTGGTCCACCAACTCGCGCGCCACCTCGTCCAGCGTCACGCGCCGAGCGCCGTCGAGGTCAAGATTCGGCGCCAGATCAGGCATCGCCCGCGCTAGCAGCATCCTCAGCGAGCTCTCGATCGATACAGATGCGTCGGCTAGCTCCAGCACCCCGACACGCTCGAATGCGCGCGAGAGCAGCGCCGACCCTTCGTGCGAGTCGCGGCCGTCCACAGCTCCCGTGCTACGCACGGTCTTGGACGGATCAAGCCCGAGCGAGGTGATCAGACTTGCGGTGGCGTCTTTGGCAACAGATTCGGAGGCGGTGCCGTCAGCCATCTCGACATCCTCGATCGCACCGTCCGAGGTCGCGCTTCGTGTCGACTGCGTGTCCGTGTCGCCCCACGTCACCAGCAGCAGGCGACAAGCGAGACGGCTCTGCTTGACAACGCGCGACTGCGCAATCTCCTCGAGCCTGCTGCGGTCCTCTGTGACCATCGCGCGTCGCTGCGAAGCGGAGCTCGCTCGGCAAGCAATCGGATTGGTCTCAAACACGACGAGTCCAACCTCGCTGTGCTCCTCGTGCTCGGCCAATACCATCGATTCGAGCGTCGCGCCGTCGCCGCTGCGAGTAGCATCCACCAGTGCCAGATGCGATCCGTCGGCCAATCCCACCTCGAGCACATCTCGTCCGTCATCTTTGGAGGCGGGCACCGAGGGGGAGAAGCCGAACTTGACACGCAGCCAGTTGGACGCGACGTGCTGACCGGGCGCGCCAGAGTACAGCACCACCAGTCCGTCCAGGTCAGCGGGGCGGAAGTGCAGCAGCAGCTCCTCGACGTGGTCCGCGAGCCGATCCAGCAGCGATCCCTCAGCCCAGAGCTCGCCGCGTTGGCGCCGCACACGTGTCCACTGCGCCGATAGCTCCGCATCGTCGCCATGCGCGGATCGCTCGCCCGCCAGCTTGCGCCTCTGCGGCGAGGTGACCTGCACGTCGCGCCCCGACGACGTGCGTCGCACACCCGTCAGTAGCGACTGCGAGATCGACGCGCGTTTGCTGTGAGTGCCTTGAGCAGAGCCGTTGGAGGTGCCCGAGGCATCGACCTGAATCCGGCCCAGGACGTTTCTCCGCTTGATTTCGCTTCGAATCGTCTCCAAGCGCTGTTTCTGGTGCTCGCGATCGCGTCGCTCCTCCAAAGCGTCCCGCCAGTGCTGCCATGCCCTCATGGTCCCGCTTCTTGAGCGCAAGACCTCCGCAGCTGCCTTGCGCGCCGCGTCCTCCGCTGCAGCCGCGACCCGCTCCTCGGCCAGCTGCGCCCACATCTTGTCGCTCAGGCGCGTCAGGAGCTCGTCTCGCGAGGCGGCTCTGCGACGCGCGCGCTCTTCCTGAACCGCAGCAGCAGCGGTCTTGGCGGCGGCGGACTGGATCGCTTCGCTCGAAAGCGTCTTGAATGCCCGTTCGACTGCTTGCGCACGTGCGGCTTCTTTGCGCTTGACTCGCACCTTGGCTTCTGCCTCGGCGACAGCCGCAGCCGCGGCGCGAGATGCTGCGGCCGCAGCAGGGTCAGACCCGCGACGCTTCTGAGACGTAGCACCTGGCGCAGAGGAGCCAGCGTCAGCATCGGCCAACTTGGAAGGTCCAGACGCGGCATCTCCGGGCTTTTCCGTCTTGCTGTCTTGAGGTTTGGACGACGAAGAGAAGAAGGACGGCATCGTTGTCTTGCTGGGCTCGGCATCTTTGGTCTGCGAGGGTCCAAATGTGAAAGGCGAGGCCGGCTTCGCGTCAGTAGTCGCAGCAGCTGAGGGAGCTTTGGTGTTTGGCTGACCGAACGAGAAGCTGGGAAGGGACGAGGGTGTCATCTGCTTGGCGGCCGACCCAAGCGAGGGGATGGGAGATTTGGTGTCGGGCGCAAGAGTCGTGGCAGTCGGTTTTGAGTCAGTGGCAGGCTCCTTGCCGAAGCCCCCGAATGACGGCAAGCCAGACTGGGCGGGCGATTCTTGCTTCGTGGCGTTGCTGCCACCAAACCCACCAAAGCCGCCAAAGGAGCCCGCCGGTGCGGCTGTCGACGGTGCGCTGCTCGCAGAACCCGAGCCAAATGCGGAAGGCATGAAGCTGGTGGCAGCAGCCGACAGCTTCGATGGAGAAGACGCCGAGAATGCCGAGGTACCCTGGCCACCTTGGCCTGCCGTTGATTGGCCGAATTTGAGCATGCTGATGGAGTCGAGACTACCATCGGCTTGTGAAGGCGCCTTGAAGTCCAGACTGGATGAGGTTGGACCAGGCGCCGGCTTCGCCATGGATGATACCGGAGCGAAGCCCTGCGCCGCATTGGGCATATCTAGCAAGATCGCACCTGCCCCCGACGCACGACCGTCGATCACGTCGGCGCTCTTCCACGAGCCACGCTTGGCTTCGACCATGGTTAAGCTGAATGGCGAGATTAGCGGTTTGTCCTCTTTGACCGCCGCGGTCTTGTGGATCTTGACAGCCGCAGGCGTTGGTCCGTCATACTCGAACTCGAGACCAAGATGCGTGCATAGAGCGATCACCTGTTCGTCAGAGTCCATGGCTAGCGCATTGCGCATCGTCTCGATCGGCAGACCCCTGTGCTGCGCCATGTAGGCTTTTCCCATCGCTTTGACCGCGCCAATGCGCACGGAGCTGAACGAGTTTTCGGCGAGACAGGCCATGAGGTAATTGACGCTAGGCTTGCGCAGCTCGGCGAAGAACTTGGAGAAGAAGTTGAGCGTGGCCTCGGTGTTTCTAGGCTGACCGCGCTTCTCGAGGTTGTTGGAGCGTTGTGCCAGCTGTCGTAGATTCAACGCAGTTTGCACAGCGGGAGCGCGGAAGATGTCGCCAGGTAAGAGCTCGGCTTCGCGCAGCGTCTCGGGATCTCGAAGGTGGAGCAGGAGATTGTATGCGCGGAACTCAGCCTCGTTCGGAGATGGCTGGACAACAGCGCCCGCACTTGTGGCTGACTTTCTGCGGTTGTCGTCGTAGAACTCGATGAGACTGCGCATCGTCTTGCGGAGCTGCTCGAGTTCCTGTTGCTCGCTCCATCCTTCTGCGCCGGGACCTCCTCGCCAGTGCAGACAGAGGATGTGGTATCTTGCGATGCGCTCGTGGCATTCGATAGCAATGGCACCGCCTTCGCTTTGCACGATAAAGTCCTGCCGCACCGCTCGGGTTCGATTCCAAAGGAAGCCCTGGACAGCCGTGAATCTTGGGTCGTTGGGATCCGCCGGAAGGAGGTCGTGAAAGAGGTAGTCCAGGGTGCGTTTGAGGACGGGCGGCGGACGCACGTCTTCGGGCAGAGGCAGCTCGCGGCCAGCGGCGGGGCGACGGTAGATCTTGACGGCGATGCGGGGATCGACTCGGTCGGTACCCGGATACACTTCGAGCGGGTCGAGCTCCTTTTGAAACTCTCGCTCCTCGCGCTCGAATTCGGGGCACATATCCTGGCATGTGCCGACGAGCTTGACTGCTAAGGCGAGGTCGGTCGGCTTGTCCGGATCGGGAAGCACGCCGGACTTGATGTAGGCGTTACGAAGAGCTTCCCTCCCGCCCTTCATCTCGAGGAAGCGATTGCCCACTTTGGGAGCTTCCTCGAAACGCTTCTTGCGCAGCTCATCCTCATCTTCCGCGCCCTTGCTTCCGAAATTGGCACTTGGCATTGGCGAGCCGGACCCTTCAGCTGGCGTCGAAGTGCCGGTGCGGTCTTTTCTGAGGAAGTTGGAGAAGGAGCTCGTGGGTGCAGCGTTGGCAGGAGCAGGAGCAAAGGTGGACGGCGGAGCTGATGCAGCCGGAGACGGCGCCGGAGCGGCAGTGGTGGCAAGAGCAAGTTTGGCTTGAGTTGCGGCAGGCGTTGAGCCGAACGCTGTTGAGTTTGAGCTACTTCCAAAGGCGGAAGAGGAGGTCGAGCCGAAAGCGGAAGAGGACGAGCTCGCGCCAAAAGCAGAGGCCGAGGCAGGAGCGGCTCCCTGCGGCGCTCCGAATAGTGATGGGGAGCCAGAGGTGGGGTTGGTTGAAGAAGATCCAAATGCAGAAGAGCTTTGACCAAAGCCATTGCTTGGCGGTATGCTAGGGGTAGAAGCACTCATCTGTCCGAAACCAATCGATGCGGGTTTGGGAGCTGGAGCTGAGGCAGTCTGAGAGGAGCCAGCGGCGCCGAAGGCAGAAGGAGTTGCGGGAGCTTGTGCAGCCGACTGGCTACCAAAAGCTGATGGCGTCGCGGCAGGCTGTGTGTTGAAGGTGGTCGACTTGTTAGCGAATGGTCTCGGTCGAGGTCTAGGTTGGTAGGCATGGTTTCCGCTGGCGCCTGCTAGATTGGGATTTGCGTCCGTCGGTCCTCGCTGGCTGGTGTCCCCATCCACGTTTGACACGAATGGCCTGCCAGGTCGCGCAAGACTACCGCCTCTACCGCCTCGAAAGGATCCGGACATTGGCGGTCTTCCGTCCTGTCCAGGGCCCCCCGGGCCTGATGGCCGTGCGGTGAAGGGTCTTGGTCGGTTCCCGAATGGTGACTGTTGCTGTTGCTGTTCCTGCCCCTGCTGGTGTTGATGCTGACCCGGATTAAAAGGACGCGAGTTGCTGAAAGATGACTGCTGCTGAAACTGTGGTCGCGGTCTGCTGGTGAATGGCCGAGGACGGCCGAAGCCAGTCTGTTGCTGCCCGCCTTGCGAGAAGCCGGACGTGAAGGCAGATGGTGCATTGCTGGGGCCTGAAGGAGGTCGAGAGAAGGTGTTGGGTGGCGCACTGCTTGTCGATGCCGATGGAGGCTGTGGCCGGGCGAAAGAGCCGAAGCTTGAGCCACCAGCACCTGGTGTAGATTGGCCAGAGCCGGGTCCGAATCCAGGATTAGATCCCGAGGCAGCACCGAAGCTGGAGCCAAAGGCGGAGCTAGATCCAAAGCCAGATCCGGATGCAGCCGCAGAGCCGAAGGCGGAGCCGAATCCTGAGCCCGAGCCCGTACCTTGCTGCTGCATGATGGACACCGCTGCAGCCTTGTATGAGCGGCTGTGTAGCAGGAGATTGGTGATGAGGAGACGACAGGCGATCCGGTGGTCTTTGCGCCCAGACACGGCCTCACTCACCGGCTCAATTCGACAATTTTCGGGAGTCGGAAATGTCAACTTAGGCCGTTCGACGTCTTCACCAAGCATGACCTCCAACTTGGTGTCATCCCTCGACTCGTATAGACACGCCTTGCTGCGTTCGACTATGTTGACGATGAGTCTGACAAGGCCATCAAGCAGCCCAAGGGAAAGCACCTTGTCGTCTTCGGCCACGTTGTAATCGACCGTACTTGCAGGCAAGAATCGCGCTCGCTTTCTTCATTCAACGTAGCGTTTGTTTTCAACTCTTGTACTCACCCTTCCTTCCGTAGCACGACCTTCAGCTCTCTTTTCGTATCCGCCGGCTCTTCTCAACAGACCAGCCTACGACCAGCCTATGACCAGCCTATGCACCATTGGAAAGAGTTGGTAACCTTCATTATCCCCTATGCTCTCCGGGACGCTGCCGGAGAGCCACTAATCATACATGGAAGCGTAAGTCAAGAATCGTGATGCGGAGCGGCGGAAGCGGACACAGCAGCAAAGCAAGCATCCCTCTATGCGAGGCCAAGCGGGCGTCTAGTAGCGGTACTTGAAGTAAGGCGACTCGTCACCCATGTCGGCGATCTCCTCCTTGGACAGACGAGCAGCCTCGCCCGAGTCGATCATGCGCTGCTTGCGCTTGTTGGCAAGGTGGAGCAGGCCGGCGAAGGCGAGCGCCGACGAGAAGGCGACGGCGTTCATGCCGATGTTGATGTAGTGCGCGCGGTGGTAGTAAGGAGCCTGCTTCTTGGGGAAGATGTTGCTCGAGATGGTACCGGCCAGACCACCAAAGCCAACGATGATGGCAATGCAGACGGAACGCTTCGTCTTACCACCAATCGTCTGGGTCAACGAGGCGACCACACCGGGGAAGGCAGCGTACGAACCAGCAGCCGAGATGAACTGCGCACCGTACGCCACCTTGGGGTTGCTGTTGCTGAAGTGAAGCGACAGCGCCCAGCCGATACCGGAGATCAGGGTGCCGAGGCAGATGAAGGGGAAGCGAATACCGAGGCGGTCCGACGAGTAGGCGAAGATGACCACGGTCACGGCGGCAACGGTGTACACGGGCACGGTGTACAGGTTCGAGTCGATGGCGTTGTACTTGAGCGAGTTCTTCAGGATGGAGGGCAGCGTCAGGGCGATCGAGTAGAGCGGCGTGATGGTCGTCACGTAGCAGATCAGCGTGAAGAGCGTCTTCCAGTCCTTCAGACCGGCCCAGACGAACTTCCATGCAAACTCGTCGTTCATCGGGATGTCGTTGCCGTCGAACTGAACGCGGTCGCTCATGTACACCTTCTCGCTCTCGGTCAAGAACGGCGCCTTCTCGATGCCGTCGAAGAGAACGAAGTAGGCGACAATGCCGGCGACAATGGTGAGTGCACCCTCGACAAAGAAGATGAACGACCAACCCTGGTACTCTCCAGACTTGGCCTTGGCAAGACCGAAAGCGAGGAGACCACCGAAGGCACCAGCGATGGTGGCCGCACTGAAGAAGAGACCGATACGCAGCTGGATCGACCTGCGCGGATACAGGATCGTAAGGTAGTACGAGACACCGGGGAAGAGACCAGCCTCAGCAGCGCCGAGAAGAATGCGGAAGGCGAGGAGCGACTCGAAGTTCTTGGAGAAACCGGTGACCAGCATGACGAGACCCCAGACGACGACGATGATGGGCAGCCAGAGCTTGGCGCCGATCTTCTTGAGCACGAGGTTGGAGGGCACCTCGAGCAGACAGTAGAGGCCGAAGAAGACCGAGAGTGCGGCGGCGTACTCCTGGTCGGTAAGCTTGAGCTGCTTCTCCATGCCGAGCACACGGGCGTTGCCGATGGCCGTCCTATCGAGGAAGGAGAAGAGGTAGAGCACCGAGCAGATGGGCAGCACGTGCCAGTCGAGCTTGCGAATCAGGCGGGCCGTCTCCTTGGGGTCCTCGATGGTCGTGGCGACGGCGTCGGCAGCAGTGGTACCGGCGGTCAGCACAGGTGCCATGACGACGCCGTCCTCGAGGCGGGAGTCATCCTTCTTCTCGATCGAGGCCGAGTCGGGAGAGTCTCCCAGGCTACGGCTGTTGTAGTAAGGCGAAGACATGATGCCTAATGCAATCGCTTGCTGTGAAGCAGTTGTTTGTGGAACGAAGCGCGGCGCGGGTAGGGAGATGTGCGAGAAGGCGTGGAGGAGAGAGTCACGACAGAGGGGGGAAGGGTGGCCTGTAGGGAAAAGGACGAGGGAAGAAAGGTGACGATAAGCAACCGAGCGACGACCTCTTTATACCCTGAGAGGGGAGCGAACGGCTGGGTCGGACGCAAATGCGGGGGTACCAGGGGCGACGAAAGCGGGGTGCAGGAGGGAGGCTGAGCCAACCGCATCCACGTTGCCAGGCGGGCACAGGGTGTTGGAGAGGAGAGCACGGCGACTGTAATCAGCGGTACTCGTCTAGCCCTGAAGCAGCATGGTGTCTGCAGTCGAGGCCCAATTGCGAAGCGAGCGAGGAGCGGCGTGGGGCGAGTAGGCGAGCAGCATGCGGCCGTGCAGAAAGAGAGACATGCAGTCAGGGCGCTGCATGATGCACCCCGAGAGGCGCACACAGGATCCGGGGCGAGCCAATGAGATTAAGCCGCTGAGATTCGATGGGACCAGCTCAGCTCATTCGGAGCGCTTCACGTTGCTCCAACGTAAGGGAGTGGAGCAGCCTCTGCCATCGGTTGATGGGGGGACGAACAGCGATAGCAAAGAGTCGCGTCCAGCAGTGCTGACGTGCTCCAGCCATCTTCCGCCCTTGGAAGGCCGGCTAAACGGCGCAGGAGACAGATCGGGTTTCCAAATGCACACTGGCGGGGAGCGGGAAGATCAGAGCAAGGCGAAAAATGGGCTGAGGATTGGAAGATTGCGAGTCGTCTCGGCGTCGACGGCGATCCAGGAACTCTCGTGGGCTCTGGATCAGGGCAGCAGATTTGTTACTGGATGCCACGCGGCGAGTCTCGACACAGGCAGAGGGGCAGAGGCCGACGTTGATCAGGGTGGGCGACGTGCGATTGTGGATTCATGCCCCCAATCTCTTGGCATGACGAGGCGGGGGAAGGGGACCACAGCCATGGATCTGCTCGGCAAAAGCAAAAGAAAATCGCGAGCTTTGTTGCAGCCGAGTTGCCTCGACAGGCCATCGCTGGTATGGGGGCACCGAGCTGCACAGGGCTGCAGCCAGCGCTAAAGATGGCCTCGCTTTGCAGGCGGGGTTGTTTTGGGCATGTGCAGTCCTGCTGCGATCCGGTAGCGAGGCGACACCAAGATCCGCGCCCAACAAATGCGAGGCCCATCGCGCTAAAAGCCTGCATTCTTAGGAAATGGCCCGCTCAACTCCGCCGCGATCGTAAGCAGAGCTCAGGAGCAGGTACCGCGACAAGACGGCGAGGGCCTAAGATGGCCCGTTCCTGGAAGCCTGCGGTTTGAAGCCGCAACGGAAGAAAGCCAACAGGCGCCAACGGAGAGGTTGGAAGAAGAGTAAGCGGGCGGGGATAAGGGCACGGCGAAACGTGGAGAGGAGTAGGAAATGCTGCGTTGGAGCGTGCGAAAATTCGAGCTCAGCACGGCCGAATGCCCGTCCGTCCGCTCAGCCGCCGTCGCGGCCATTGCTCCCCGCACGTCTCGCCCGCCCGCTTCTCCGCTACTGGCCGTTCCAAGGCAGCTCAAGCCCGAGTCGAGCCAAGGGGAAACCGGGGATCGCCGCATCAGACAAATGCCCTAGGCTTCCAGAATCCCCTCGTACGCCGTCGGAAAGACGTTCCAGGCTCCGACTGGATGTCCATCCTCGTTTGGCCGTCAAGATCAAGTCGTTTGCAATCAACGCAGCCACACCAAAGCAGAGATGGGCACAGCTGCGAAATCGACAAGAGCTTGGATCGAGCTGCGACGTCGAGATAGATCCGGGTCGATAAGCCCGGCGCGGAGGGTCGCCGGTGGTGGAGGGCAGATCGGTGCGGGACACGGACGCCAAGGGACTCTGGCATGGTTTTGCCGGAGCAGTGGCGTGGCAATGAGCACGGAGATGGGCGACGACTGTTGGTAAGCACGCGAGACCAAGGAGCTGCATGGGGTGCATGTCGCTCACTGCAGCAGCACACCAGTGTGGAGCCCAAGGATACAAACCGACACGGTCGCCATCCGACCCGGAAGGTGCTTGCTTCTTCCGTCACCTAACGGAAACATCCGCGCCTCATCGCACGCCCCACACAACACTGCTTTGTCCCGATGAGGCTGTCGTATCTCGCGGTGCAAGATAACACACGGGCCACGGCTGAACCGCTGCAACTGCGCTACCTTGCCGCTCATGTCCCGTTTGCATCCATTCTTCTGATTCCAACTTAGCGCTTCGTCTGTCCTGTATCAGAGCGACTGACGCGGCGTAGCTAGAAGGCCGATGAAGTGTTGGCGGCAAACGCGCTTCGGAGCGACGAGGCTGTGACGGCCAAGCGTCTGCATGAGTCGCCCAGATCCACGCGAGCTCTGGGCACGACTGACGTGCTTGTCAACCCCACATCCGAGCCTGGCCACGTTGCAACAGGCGATGCGGAAAAAGACCAAAATTGGAAATTGCCCAAATGGCCTTGGAGTGGGCGGGTCCAGGCCTGGCGCCTCTCTTTGGGCAAACAGAGAGCAATCGGACGCCGTGTCGTGTCGAAAAGCGCCGCCATCGTCGCACAGGGTCGACGCGCGTCGACAGGCAAAAACGGTCGGCGCAGTCTGAAATCATGCACCTCGGAGTTCTTGGCGCTGCTCCACTTCCCCGCACCCGTTGTAGGCCTGGAGCCTGTCACTATCGCTCCTTGCCTCCTGCACCGGTCAACGATGCCTTTGCGCTGCACAGGCTGCCAGGCTCACACTGTGTAAGGCGTCGCAAGCGAGTCCTTGGCGTGGTGCCCCAACTCGACTTGGCAGCGTGCTGCTTCCTCGCCCGTGTGTCAGCCTCGATCCTCTTCGGCGAATCCGTTGGTATCTGGAGAGAGAAAGACAGGCACGACCGTTTCGGTTGTTCGCGCTTTCGGCAAATCCAAACGCTCATCAACGCCTTGCCCTGCAGTAGTGGCCTTTCGTGCTCGAGACTGTCTGCTCTCCGGCTCCGGGGGTGTCTCACGCCCTTCTCAAGACTGTGTGCTGGGACTCTGCTCTGCTTCCGGCTTAACGGTGCAGGATGGGCAGCCTCAGCTGAATTTCAAACCGGATCCGCACCACGGACTCCGTGCAGAGTTGGCGTCAAGCCCTCGATTCACCTCGTTGGCGAGATGCCGGTGACTGCAACAAGGCTCCAGGATCGCCTCCAAAGTCTCTGTGTACGATCACGGTCAATGGATTACCCGAGTGGTCCCCGTTGCCGGCAAGTGTGTTCCGATGCATGTCCGCGCCATGGTCCACGGGAGTCGAGATCGCTGCATCCACAAAATGCGGGGCCCCGTCGTACCCCGCTCTTCAGGATGGTTGGGGTTGCGGATTAAACAGGCTTTCCATCTGACGAGCTGGCGGTGAAGCTTGGGTCGGTATCTCAGACAGCCGGCATCCTGGTGTGGAGCGCGAATAAGTTCTGGCCTCGCCCTGACGATCCACAAAATTGCGGGGGTACGAGCAGCCCCGCCCATTCATGCAGGCACACAGCACATGCACAAACCGAAAGCGCTAGTCGAGCGAAACGAGCCGCTTATCCCCCTCGCGTCATCTCGCTAGCCAGCTGCACCCGCATTCTTCTTCACGCAGCTCCTCGTTCCTGAAGCAATCGAGTCGACTGTGTTGGTATGAGTGATGGTCACGCGGGATAGTTTCCAGACGCGGATGTCTCCGGGCAAGTCTGCTTTGCTGGCTGCTATGATCAGGCGATCATAGGGTACAGATTGTCGTCGTCCGACTCAGGATCAGGCAGTGCGACGAGCCTGCGTAGGCGAATCAGTGCTTCCTTGCGCAAATCTTCGTTGAGATGCTTGGAGATCATCGGGTTCCTTGCATTCTGCGCCGCTAACCCTTCATTGCCCATTCCGAGTTCCGACTGTGAAGCGCCCGTCGCTGCTCCTTGCCTCCCACTTTCTTCTCTGGAGACCGCCGTGACGATGGCGCGACGGACGCTTCGCAAATGGCCCACGGCCTCCTTGACCGTGCTCTGCAGCTTAGCAGTCTCGGCGGTGAGCTTCTTCTGCCGCTCGAGACTGGTGGCGATCTCGCGTTTCAGATAGGAGTCGAGCGCCTTTGCCTGCGCATACGACGTCTCGAGCGACTTGTGCAGGCCGCGCTCGTCGACTGCGTTGGCATTCTTGCTGCCCGGCATGTGGTGCAGCTCGATCAGTCGGAACTCGGGCGGAGGACCGACGAGCATCTGGCTGCCCCTTGCTTTGGCAAGCGTGGTGAAGAGCTTGCCCGAGCTTGTCTTGGCCCGCAGCACCAGCGGCTGCGTGGCACGCACCGTCGAACGTGACGTGTTGTTCGTCGTGAGCTCCCGGGTGTACTTTTGGTTGGACGCTACGCCCGATTCGATGCAGAATTGCAGCGCCTTTTGCACGTCTTTGAGCACCGACGCGAGCAACGGAGAGGCCTCCTTGAGCATCTGACGCGCGCGCTTCTCTCGGTTGGATTCGGCTTGCATGAAGGTCTGCACTTGCGTCCACACCTTGACCTCGAACTCGGCCACGTCCTCTGCGGGGAACTCGGGGGTGACGCCGTCGAACAGCGTTCGGTCGATCTCGTCGAGCTCTTTGGCTACGCGTGTGTACTCGACCAAGTCCCCTTCCAGCCGGCTTTTGGCATCGAGCTTGGAGGTCAGCGCTGACCGGTTCTTCTCGAGTTCCGCTTCGTGAGCGGCTTGGTGGGCTGCAGCCTGTTCGGCCTCGTCGTGTGCTTTAAGAAGCAGGCGCGATCGGGTTCCACGCTTGTTCATGATGCGCTTGGCCAGCGTGCTGCCCATCTTGGCGTGGGCCTGGCGCTTCTCGTTCGACACAGCTTGCAAGGTCTTAAGCCGCACTTCCTGACTCTTGACCTTGCCCGTGATGGCAAAGATGTCGTGCTGCACCGCGTCTAGGCTGGCGACAACATCGCCTAGGGCTGCAAGTGTGTCGGTGAGCTTGGTATGGCGCTCGTAGAAGCCGACGACGCGCTGACGGAGCGGTGGTGCGTATGCAGGAACCCCGCACTCGGAAGCAGCATTGCTGCCTACATTCCCGTGGGCCAGAGCGAGAGTAGCAGCCGTAGTGAGGGCGGCAGCGGAGCCGGCGACGACGAATGGTGGAGGTGGGACTGAAGGGTCGGCATCCTCTGTGCGCAACAGATCCTGCACATCGTCAAAGAGCGCATTCCGGGCCCCACTGTACACCCTTGGCAGGGTGGGTCGTTGCATCTTGATCATGGCTGGGCCAGGCAGGCTACGCTGCCTCCATCTGTGGATCTGTGCAATGTCGTTTTTTCCTGCAATCTAGGGATTTCGACAGCGCGTTGCTACATTCGAGAAAGATGATGGCGGCATGGGATCAAGCGTGGATATCAGCAGCTGGAAGCATCGACGATGAGCAGCCAAAACATTGCGTGCAGGGTCCAGGGCCGCGGTTGTCAGCATCCGAGCATTCCGCGCGCATCGCCACTGTCGCACCCAAACCTGAGAATTTTGGTGAAAGCAGAGCAGCATCATCTTGCAGTGACGCCGCGCCAAAAATGTGCAAATTGCAACCTGAATGAAACTGTCGGTCTCACACTGAGAGGGCTGGAAAATTATCGCACGAGAAAAGGCTAATTTTCGGCAGAGGCTTCCACGTCGATCCATGGATACGGCGCAGCACAGCCCGAGGGTCCCGCACGCATGCAGGGCGGGCGCAGCTGTCGACGTGGCACTCGCAGCCCCACTCGCTCTGGCTCCAGCTCACTCTGGCTCGACTGCACGCATCCCCAAATCCCCCGCAACTCAGCCACGTCCGACACACCTCTCCACCACCACCACCCGCCTCCTCCCCTTCCTTCTCGACCGCGCCACCCTCGACCTTCCACGTACTCACCTTCCTCTCTGGCAGAGCGACTGTAATCAACCACCATCGAACACTGCATCTCTCTGCCGCCCCCTCTGCTTCAACGCTTAGGGTCCCTACTCTCCTCTCCCTTCCACGTCGTCACCCTCCCAACAAGTCGTCGCGCCATCGCGCCAACTCATCCTCTGGGCCATCTCCTCCTCTTCGCTGAGCGCTGGAGAGCATTCCCTCGTGTCGTCGTCCGTCCTTCTCTGTCTCGCGACCTCCTTCCAACTCATCGATTCGACCAAACGTTTACTGTCATCGTCATCACCACCAACTTCCCCCCCTCATCATGTCGGCTGTAGTTGCATCGCCATCATCCCTTGCCGCGCACACGACCCCGTCGTCGTCGTCAGCGATACCATCCTCCTCTCGTCTCCCTGACTCGACATCGAGCGCAAAGAAGCGCAAGATGGACGATGCCCACGACGACGAGGACAACGATGACGAAGAGGACGACCTGGACGAATCTTCGTCCGCTTCCAACTCGCCCTCCAAAGCCGCCAACACTGGCGGTCGCAGAAAGGCCAGCGATGAGGAGCGCAAGGCTCGTCTCGAAGCCCGCCAAGCCCGAAACCGTCTCTCCGCACAGTATTCGCGCGAACGCAAGAAGGCTTATATGGAGCAGCTTGAAGGCTCCCTCAACGCGCTCAAGACCGAGAACACCCTCCTGCGCCAACAGCGTGACCAAGATCAGCTCGTCCGCCAGTCCCTCGAGTCCAAGCTCAAAGAAGCCCAGATCCGTGTACACACGCTCGAGACCATCCTCCGCACCGTCGCCCCGTCCCTTGTTCCGCTACTCATGTCGTCGTCATCGTCATCTTCTGTCTCCCTCCCTTCCGCTTCATTGGCTAACGCCACCTCCTCCACTTTGTCGACGGCTCCGCAGCTTGCTGCAGAGTCGTCCGTCGATCTCGCGTCTGCACTTCTGCAGAATGCAGGTCTGGCCTCGCGAGATGTTCCCTTGTCCGTGCCGATTGCAGCGCCGGCATCGACCACTTCCTCTACCCTTTCGCCCGGCACTCCTGCCCAGCAATCCTCGAACGAAGACGTTCGCCTCCCTGCAGCGGAGGCGACCTGCTCTGACGCACCATCTCTTGACCGAGATGCCGAGCTCGAGCAGTCCCAGCAGCGGATGTCTTCACTCAGTTCGACGGTGTCGCTGGCAACGGAGCAGCCGTGCCCAAGGTCGGAAGCAATGTCGATGCCAACGGCAGCAGCATCGTCGCACAAGGATACCCGCTCGCCAACCAGATCAGCGTCCCCGCAGCAGAGCAGCCGTCGTCGATCGCGGCCGACTCCCGCAGCGCTCTGTGTGAGCCTGCCGCCGAAGCGAAGGCAAGCGGCGCTGCCGTTGAAGCTGAAGCTATCCTCTCCCACTTTATCGACCTCGACGCCAAGTTCGCCAACAGTGACGCGGCGGCTGCGGCTCAAGATCAAGGTGCCTCGGCGCCTGCCACCTCGACTCCATTTGTACCTGTGGGCGAGGTGCATGCAGCAGCAGCAGCAGGCGGCGCTCTGCGATCAGCAGAAGCCCCTGCAGGTGGCCTCGAAGGCCTGAGCACCGTCTTCGCGGGTGCGCATGACGCGAGCAAGGCCACGGACATCAGCCACGGCGACACGTTCAAGTTCAACACGATCACCTTGGCCCCAACCCACGTCGATGGCAGCAAGGAGCAAGATGCGCAGCAGCGATTCGCGCTGCTCAACTCTGCCCTGCTGCCCAGCGAGAGGAGCGTATGGGAGCTCGCCACCGACGCGATGCTCGAGGACATCTACGGCAAGGCGCAAGACACTGAGGCGGACAGCGCCGACACGAGCCTCGCCGCCACGGATGCCTCGTCGCACTCGGAGGGCAGCGTAGGCTCGTCGCCGTTTGACCTGGTCGACCTTGACATTGAGATCGAAGAGCCCATGCAGCTGCACATCCAAGATGACAGCGCGTCGCTCGATGCGTCTAGCATGCTGGCTACGGGCCACCATGTCAAGGCCGAGGCCGGCATGGACTGGCCCGGCCTGCTCGCCTCGTTGGTTGCCTGATCTCGACTCCAGTTCCTCGCTCCTTGCTCCGTGTGTCTGCGTTTGTACATTAACCGTGCTGCCGTTCAGCTCTAGCTTCGCTCCGTGCTCATCAATTTAATCCTGCGTAACCCCGATTGCGAATGTGCTCGAAAGTATGTGCTGTGCGAGATGCAGCGTGCGTTGAAAGAGGGTGGACACAGTGTGATATTAGCAAGTGAGCGTGGAGTGTGTGTGTGCAAAGACTGCAGGGATGCTTGCCCGGGGGGTGGAAGGATGGACGATGACGAAAAGAGGGTAGAAATACAGTTGATGAAATGCAAAAGTGGCAGGGAGGCAAGTGGACTATGTCTGGGAGGGGCCCACTTCGAAGCTGGACCAGTACCACGAGTCGATGATGCGCCAGACGTCCGAGTAGCTCTGGTCGACCTTTACGAAGGAGGTGGTCTGTGGTGTTTCGGCTGCTGTTGGAGAAGCGGCCTTCTTCTCGCGATATCCGCTACCAGGTAGTCGGTGTGTTGGTGGAATGGCGCGGTCGATTTCTTCGCCCACCTCGCGGATCGAGTCAAGAATCGCTTGGGCTTCGCGACGCAATTCGTCGACCGCAAGCATGGTATCCGCTCCCGACTCGGCGCCCAAATCACGCGTCTGACCCAAAGGCCACCGCATCTCTCGAATCGACCGTGGTGCTGACTTGACTAAGTTTGTGGGTGGGAGTGGGAAAGTGGTCGAGCTGTTGATGCGCATACAAGGCGCCACCGTGGCGGTTGAAGACGCCGCAAGCGTCGCAGACGACGACGATGATGATGGACGCGAAGTGGAAAGGAACAGCGGCTGCAACGTCGCCCTACTCCCCCTCGTGCTGCCTTCATCTGCACAAAGTGCGGCGTGGGCGGCGTGTTCGGACCGCAGCGGCGTCAGACGGCCCGTGCTCGCAGCATCCATGCAGGGGCTCGAGAAGCCGCCGAGATCAAAATGAAGCGAGCCCGCCGCACTCGCCCGCCGCTCGGCATCGTCGTCGGTGGGCAGCTGCAGCGAAAACGGATGCTCGCCCAGCGAGTCGTTCGAGTACGTCGAGATCATCGAGTCGCGCGACGCGAGCGAGCGCGGCGAATCATACGGACTCGCACTCGCACTCTGCGGCGCGTGCGGCACCGTGTCCGTGCGCGGTTGTGGCGTGGTTGAAGCCGAGGCCGGAGGCAGCCCAAAGCTACGCTTGCGCGAGGGCGACGGGATGATGTCGAACACCGGCTCGTCGTCATCGCGCTCGCCGAGGCTGATGAAGCTGCGAACGCGGACGTGCGGAGAAGCTGTTGGCGTGTGTCGCGGGGCGCCTGCGCGAGGAGGAAATGTAAAGTGCGGCTCGGAGGACGCTTGGGACGCCGGCGCGGTGATGACGGCGGGTGCGGAGAGCGGTCCTCGAATGGGCTCTTTGGAGATGACGAGTCGGGCAGGGACTGGTCCATTGGCGCCCGCGCGCCGCGTGGTCGGTGCATCAGCAGACTGCCCAGCAGCCGGTGCTGAAGGCTGTTGCGGCCTGGATGATTGTGCTTGCCCAGCGGCAGCATTCGAGGCGACGTGCTCGTCCACGCGGTCCAGCTGGCGGCGACCGACTTTTGGCAAGTCGGCAGTTGGGCCTCTTCCGACCTGCTCGAAGGCACTGGCGATGGCGCGGACCGACTGGCGCTGATTTTTAGACGAGACGCTCGAGGAAGAGTTGTGGCCCATGAGCACCCTCTGGATGGCGATGGAGGAGCCGAGCACTGAGGAGATGGACTCGGAGCGCGACGCGGAGCTGTGTCTGCCCATGCGGCGTGCAGCTCCGTAGCTGGACGTGCGCGACCTGGCGGAGGACTGGTAGCCTACATCGCTGTATTCGGACGCCGAGCCGACACTGGAAGGCGAGCTGAAGGTGAGATCGAAGGAAGAGTCCGAGTCGGACTCGTAGAGGAGGCGATGTTGGAGCTTTGTGAGCGCCTGCGGGTGCTGCGGCGCAGCGTGCTTGATCATGGTGGGGTCCGCGGCCGGGAGCGCGTAGATGAAGGGCGATGTGAGCGCGGGACCGATTTGGGTGGATTCTAGGGCAGTTTCGGTGGCGGGATGACGATTGAAATGGCGGTGCATCATGCTACGAATGACGGTTTGGCGAGTCTCTGGTCAGAGATGGAGGACGAGGGCCGCACGGACGAAAGAGGGAGAGAGAGGGAGAGAACCGCGGAGGATGTAAAGCTGGGAGTTGGTGCTATGCTATGCTAGCGGGCGGCCCGATCTCCTCCTGTGAGCTGGACCTGCGGGCTTGGCAAAGGGTTTTGGTGTAGGGCGCAGAAACCGGTTCTGCGATGAGAAGAGATAGCGCAGCTACTCTGTTGGTGAGGAGATCGAGGTTCAAGTCGAACTCGGGTGAATGCGCGATGGAAGCAGACGAGGATGTCAACGTGAAAGAGAAGAAGGCTTCAGCCGGCTGAAGGTGGTGTGTGGTGCGGGATTGTGTTCCTGGCTTGGCAGGGTATCGAGGGGGGCTTGAAAGCACGTTGCGGGTCGTAGAGTCGGGAGGAGAGTTGGGTGAATGCTTCGGGGAGCGAGGCGTGTGAGAGACAGCTGGTGCAAAGGCGAGCGCGAGCGCAGGCGGTGCACGCGACGAGCTGTCTACGGGAAGGGAAGGGGGGCGTGGTTGGTGGAGCGGTGGAACGCATGAAGGAGGCGAGGCGGCTTGGGACGGTCCAAGGGGAGCAGGGCCGATATCGTGGCTGTCGGCGGTGGCGAGTGCGCATCGGTTGCTCGCGACTGCCACCACCATCTGCAGGCCGGCTTTGGACGCAGAGAGCTCTGCGCAGCGCTGTGCAGTGCAGTTGGAAATGCAGTCCAATCGCAATCAGCTGCTCGGATGCATCATTGACACCGACGCCAGCTGGACTGCAGTGTGAATGAATTCCACCCTCAGAAAATGCACGAGCCTGAGCCGTGTCCGTTTTTGGAGAGGCGAGGCAAGGCGAGGCAAGGCGAGGC
>AWNI01000013.1:328595-357591 GCA_000517465.1 Moesziomyces aphidis | reverse complement strand
CGAGGCAAGGCGAGGCAAGGCGAGGCAAGGAACGCGTGCAAGCGAGCAAGGGACCGCTCGCCTTCCCATGCACGGCGATGCGATGCGACGCACTGCACTGCACTGCACCAGCGCTGTAGCCCGGCGTAAGGTCCTCTTGCGCAATCGGTCAGGGGGAAGACCATCAGCCTCGAGCCCGTCACCACGCCATCTCAGCAAGGTTGGCGCAGGATGAGGCTGCGAGTGTGATCAGAATCTAGAGACGCCAGGAAAGGCTCAGCGTCGGCCGGCGCATCCGATTTTCCCATCTTCAACGGCGCAGGGTCGAGCGTTTTTAGACTGCGATTCGCCACGGCGCGTGTGTCTGCTGGCAAGGGGCTGCGCAACTTTGACAGCTGCACCTGCAGGCCGAACAAAAGCGGTCAGCTCGTTGGCAGCAAGTCGGCCTCGGATGCACGCTAGCCTTGTCCAAATCGCATCCCGATATGGCAGACAATGCAAAAAGCCCAAGCGCTCGGACCGCTCCGACTTTGACGTCAACATCATCTTCGCCGCTCATTGTCTCGATGGGCATGCAGAAGACTATGAACACCCAAGCCGCCAAGAGAAAGTGAGGGCGCGAGGATCGTCACCATTGTCTCCTGAGCGATCCGTTCCTCGACCGGATCTTCCAATCTCGCCCGACCTTCTTCGGCGCAAGGTAGAAGCTGCTTGCACAGAAGCCTGGCCTACGACTCACACGTGCTGGACCTGCGGTTCACAGCATGTCGCCTCGAAATGGCTAGATCTCTTCTACCCTTGATGCGAACCAGAGACAGGGTTCCGAGTCCAGGCTGCATTCTCAAAGGCAAGGGCAGCAGAGATTGGCTCGGAATGCACCTTGCGTCGCCAACGCGCTTCACTCCGACCCGCCCAATCCAGCCGGCGGGGCGGCTAATCGACGCGTCTCAGGGTCCACGGCACCAACGAAATCGCGATGCATCGGGCTAATTTTGTGGTGTTAGAGCCGTAATGCGATAAAATCGAGCTTTGATCCTCGGCCGAGCTTTATAGCATCACGTGTAACAAGGACTCACATTCAAGTCTCGAAAGCAAGTCGAAATTCAACGGGATTCAAAATTTGTGTAGTCTGCGGTGGTCCAAGGCACTACACCACTGTGCCGGTCGCCAGATTTCTCCTGCTTCTCAGCGAGAGCGCTGCTAAGGCACGTGCGTCGTTCGAACTGAGAGCCGTCGAATCTGGCTGGCCTCGCATCGCAGCCAGAGGCAGTGGTGCCAGGCCTTGCGATGGCACAGAACAGCGAGTCTGCCAGTCACGACCGCAAAGTGAACTCGGCCTGGAAGCCAGCAGCAGTGAGTTCGAGCAAGCCCAGCGCGAGCCGTCGAGACCGTCGGTGGCATCGAGTGCGACACCTACACCTCCTTCCCTCTTTCTCTCCCTAGGTCACCTTATCCCCTCAAGACACATAATCAAGGTAAGCTTCGCCGAACAGCATACGCGGCACCATCGACACCAGACACACACGACGACAGAGACTATACGCATCGCAGATACGGACGCTTCGAGACAGCAAAGGCAGATGCGCAGCATAGCATTTCGACATTCGCAGCCGGCGCAGCCATCCGTATCACACAGCAGCCACCTACCGCATACCCATCTAGAGCCTTCCGATAGTGCTTTCGCACGACGACAGGCCCGCTTCAGCGTCATTGGGGCGCCCCGGGACAATCTACGACCCGCAGCATCAGCATACACTGCCGTTTCCATTACCAGCATCAGACGGTCTTTCGCACCAGCAATCGCAGGCATTCCGTAAGAGCAGCAACACCTTCGCAGACAAAGACGGAGCACACTTGGTCCGGCTGCTGGAGGTCGCAGATCACGTTGTTGGAAAGCATCGACGTTCAGGTTAGAAGGGCTGTTATCCCACCTCTTCTGGCAAAGATGGATCGTGACCCACGATGATGCCTTGCGAAGTGACAGAAAGCGATGCTAGACAGTAGACGTCTGTCTGTCACCCGCATTTCGCATGGCTTGCGAAGACACCACAACCAGGCAACGACCTGACACCGGCCTCGCCCTGAGCCGGCACCGACTTCACCAGCCCAACAGCAGCAGCAACCATACAGCAGTCAGAAGACTCTCTCCGCGAGTCCGCAGCTTTGGCACAGATCACCCAACTCAACATAAGAAACAGCATCAGCCAAGCATCTGCGGCCAATTTCGACTTCTCATTGCGCTAGTCTCTGCGTGTCTGGCAGTGGTGCCGCTCGAAGAAGTTCCAATCCCAGAATCTTCAGAAAACTGACCTTGCAATTTCTTTGCTCCCTCCCCACGCACCACCACTTGCTCCGTTCGTTCATCGCACTCGTCCACGCACATCCGCCATCGACTCGACTCAGATTCAACATGGGTATCACTCGTGACTCGCGACACAAGCGATCGGCTTCCGGTGCTCGCCGCGCCTACTACCGCAAGAAGCGCGCCTTCGAGCTCGGTCGCCAGGCTGCCAACACCCGTATTGGCGCCAAGCGCATCCACACCGTCCGCGTTCGCGGCGGCAACCTCAAGCACCGTGCCCTCCGTCTCGAGTCGGGCAACTTCGCCTGGGGCTCGGAGCACATCACTGCCAAGACCCGTGTCCTTGGTGTCGTCTACAACGCCTCGAACAACGAGCTGGTCCGCACCAACACCCTCGTCAAGGGCTGCATCGTCCAGGTCGACGCCACCCCCTTCCGTCAGGCTTACGAGAAGCACTACGGCCAGCCCGTGACCACTAAGCGCCGCGCCGCCGGCCAGGGTGCCGCCGAGGCCAACGTTGACGAGACCAAGCTCTCCAACTCGGTCACCCGCAAGCTCGAGAACCGCCGCAAGGAGTCCAAGCTCGACAGCCTTGTTGAGCAGCAGTTCGGCGCCGGTCGTCTCTACGCCGCCATCTCGTCGCGCCCCGGCCAGTCCGGTCGCTGCGACGGCTACATCCTTGAAGGCAAGGAGCTCGAGTTCTACGTCCGCCGTCTCAAGGCCTCCAAGGGCTCCAAGAACTAAGCGCTTTTTGAGCGTTTAGGTCCCGGATTCCCTTACTCCCTCTTTCATCCTTCACGTCGCGCGTCATTCGTTCCATCCTTCGACCTATCCTCCTCTCCCACTCTGTATACTGATTCTTCTTCTGGGTCTTCAAGGAGGCGACGTGTAGTGCATTTCCAGTGGCTCATTCACCGTGGTTTTGCCTTGGGCACGGTTGTAGAGTTGCGCACATCTCCATCCTCACACCACCAAAACCCCCCAAAAATTCTTCCAAGGCTTGAATGCAAAGCATGCTCAACATCTTTTTTGGCTTCGTGGTGTGGATTGTGAGAGACCTCAAATTTGCACGTGCAGAGCCGAGCCTTTGTTCGAAGGACAGATGGGGGCGACTGAAGTTTCATTCAATGTGCGCGAGTGCGATGCTGGGGGTCTAGTCGTCACGGATGCTTTCGAACTGAGCCTTTGCAGCGAGCATGGCCTGTTTCTCGGCCTCGAGGTTCTTGAGCTTCTCAGCCGTCGAGTCCTTGACTTCCTGCGGCATACGCGACCACTCCTGCGGCTTGTTCATGGGGGCCGAGATCTTGTCGATGCCAACCGCGTTGAGCTGGAGCTTCTTGTCAAGCTTGGCCAGCTCCTGGTCGATGTTGACCAGGCCGCGGATGAGGAGGTGCGCATTGAGACGCGACGAGATCGACGAAACCGCACATCCCTTGGGCACATCGGCGGCGCTCGAAACAACCTTGACGCCCGTGCAGCCCTTGACGAGCGTAGCAACGACGTCCGACGACGACGTGAGGATCTGCTGGAATTCGGCATCGCTGGTCTCGAGGAACACCTGCACGTCCTTGAGCAGGTTGTAGTCCGTGCACATGCCGCGGACGGCGCGCACGGCGGCAAACACCTCCTCGAACGCGGCCTCGGCACGAGCATCGTCCCGACTGGCCATGTAGACGGGGTAGCGCGTCAGAGCGATGCTCTCGGCCTTCTCGGCCGCGCGGCGCGGCAACCTCTGCCACAGCTCCTCGGTGACAAAAGGCATGAAGGGATGCAGCAGCTTGAGGCCTTCGTCGAGACACGTGTAGAGCGTCTGCTGCGCACTGGCGCGCGCCTTGGCGTCCGCCGCCGCCGGATCGGTGATGGGCTTGATCGCCTCAATGTACACATCGCACAGCTCGTACAGCCAGAAGTTGTAAACCGCCGAGGTGGCGGCCATGAAGTTGCGCTCCTTGAGGCACTCGTTGATCGTCTTGCTCGCCGTGTTGAGCTTATGCAGGATCCACTTTTCAACGAGCGACTCGTCGCCGCTCGGCTGCTCGTCCGCCGCGGGCTGGAACGACGCAATGGGCTCGAGCTTGAGCAGCGCAAACTTGGTGGCGTTCCACAGCTTGTTGCAGAACTTGCGGTAGCCCTCGACACGCAGGATGTCGAGGTTGATGTCGCGGCCTGCGCTGGTGTAGGCGCACAGCGCGAAGCGCAGCGCATCGGTACCGCACTGCGGGATGCCCTTGGGGAAGTCCTTCTTCTGACCCTGGGCCGCCTTGGCGATCTCCTTGTCGTCCAGGTTGCCCTCCTTGAGCTTGGTGTGCAGGCCGTCGAGGTCGATGCCCTCGATGACGTCGATGGGGTCGATGACATTGCCGAGCGACTTGGACATTTTGCGTCCGTGGGCGTCGCGCACCATGGCGTGGCAGAAGACCTCCTTGAAGGGCAGCTGGCCGGTGAGGTAGACGCCTAGCATGCACATCCTGGCGACCCAGAAGAAGAGGATGTCCCAGCCGGTCTCGAGCAGCGAGGACGGGTAGAAGTGCTTGATGTCGTCCGTCTTTTCGGGCCAGCCCATGATGGAGAAGGGCCAGAGGCCGGAGCTGAACCACGTGTCGAGCACGTCCTCGTCCTGCTCGAGCGTGTAGCTCTTGCCGCCGGCGAGCTTGTCGGCGCGCTCCTGCGCCTGCTCGAGCGACCTGCCGACGACCCAGAACTTGTCGTCGCTGCGGTCCTGCGCCTCGCCCTCGATGTTGACAAAGTAGACGGGGCAGCGATGGCCCCACCAGAGCTGACGCGAGATGCACCAGTCCTGGATGTTCTCCATCCATCGGAAGAACTCCTTCTCGGAGACGTTGGGAGTGATGGACATCTCGCCGGCGCGGACGCGCTCGATGACCTTGGCGGCGAGAGGCTGGCAGTTGACCCACCACTGAGGCTTCATGATGGGCTCGATGACGTCTCCGGAACGCGAGCAGATGGGCACGGTCATGGGGTTGTCCTTGGTCTCGACGTAGCTGCCGATCTCCTTGAGCTTGTCGATGACGGCACGACGCGCCGAGAAGCGCTTCATGCCGGCAAAGTCGCCGCAGTTTTCGTTGAGGGTACCGTCGTCGTTGAGGATGTTGACGAACTCGAGGTTGTGGCGCTTGCCGACCTCGTAATCGTTGGGGTCGTGCGCCGGGGTGATCTTGACGGCACCGGTTCCGAACTCCATGTCGACGATGATGGCGTCGGCGACGATGGGGATCTTGCGACCGGGGACGAAGGGGTGGACGACGTTCTTGCCATGGAGGTGCTTGTATCTCGGGTCATCGGGGTGGACGGCGACGGCGGTATCGCCGAGCATGGTCTCGGGACGCGTGGTGGCGACGACGATCTTTTCGTCGGAGCCCTCGATCTGGTAGGAGAAGCTGACGATGACACCAAACTCGATGCGCTCGTTGGCGGGGTAACCGGGGACGTTCATAAGGGTGCGGCCGTTGAGCTGCTTCTGGTCGACCTCGAGGTTGGAGAGGGTGGTGTGGAGCTTGCAGCACCAGTTGACGAGGCGGTTGGCGCGGTAGATGATGCCGTCCTCGTGGAGCTTGCAGAAGGCCTCGGTGACGGCCTTGGAGCGGGGCTCATCCATGGTGAAGGCCTCTCTGGAGAAGTCGTAGGAGGCGCCGAGACGGCGCATCTGGTTGGAGATGCGCGACTGATAGTCGTCCTTCCACTCAAAGACCTTTTCGAGGAACTTTTCGCGACCGTAGTCGTAGCGCGACTTGCCTTCGGTCTTGGCGAGGCGCTTTTCGACGACGCTCTGGGTGGCGATACCGGCGTGGTCGTAGCCGGGGTTGAAGAGCGTCCGGTAGCCGTTCATTCGGTACCATCGGATGAGGGTGTCCTGGATGGAGATGGTGAGGGCGTGGCCGATGTGGAGGGAGCCGGTGACGTTCGGGGGCGGGGCGGGGACGATGAAGGTCTTTTCAGGGTTGTGCGGGTCGGAGTCGGTTGGCTCTGCAGGCTTAAAGTGGTTGCTCTTCTCCCACCATTGGTACCAGCTCTGCTCTACGTGGAGCGGGTTGTATCCGTTCTCCATGGGCTGGGAGAGGTCCTTCTTCTCGCCGGGGACGGTGTTGTTGACCCACTCGGGCTCCTGCTTGACCTCCTTCTTGGGCTTCTCCTTCTTCTTTTCGGCGCCGGAGCCTGCGGGGTTCTGGGGAGCCTTTTCGCTCTTGAGAGCATCCTTGGCGGCCTGCTTTGCGAGCTTCTCTGCGAGCTTTGCCTGCTTCTTGAGGGCGCTCTTGGTCATCGGCTGACCGTCGGGGCCGAGGGGAGCATCGGCAGGGGCAGCATCAGCGGCTGGTGCCGACGCAGGCTGCTGTGGCTTTTCGGGCGCGGCGCCCGTGGGAGCGGACGAAGACATGATGCGACCGAGTTGAAACGCCTGTGAATTGAAATTGGAGCCGACTCGACCGGTTGGTGGGAGTGTGCGGGCAGCGATCGGAGCTGCTCCGTTGCAGCGAGAGAGAGCGACGCTTTGTCGAGTTGCGTGGACGAGAGTCGAAAGAAAGCGCGCACGCGGCAGCATACAAAGTTGACTACGAGCGAGCCTTTTTGTACGGTGCTGGTGCGGTTTTTGCTGTTGACTCGACCGACGCTGCGGTGATCAGGTGTTCTAGTCCGATTTCCTAGTAAGGAGTGGGGAGAGAAATGGCAATGGTGACTCGGGATGTGATGGGAGCCGAGGTGCCTTGCCAAAGTTGCTGGAATGATGCGCCGTGCCAATTTTGGCTTCTGACTCGTGGGGAATTTTTTGCGCAGCACAGCGCAGGGCAGGGCCAAAGCGCAGTCACGTGCCAGTCTCGATAGGTCGTTCTCTTTTTGAGGCCACATTTTCTACCTCGGATTTTCCGCTTTTCTTTTTTTCTGGCGTTTTTCTCACGGTCGCCCGAGCGGCGGGGGGCCGACGAAAAGGTAAATCGTCGGATCACACGCGACATCGCCCCCGCCTTCTGACAGCTGTCGTCTACAGCGGGGATCTGGGCCCGAGCGCGCGCGCTTCATGTCGGCTCCAACACGGGCCCAAAGCCTAAAGCCAACTCAGTCGATCCCGCCTTCAAGTCAAACTCAGACCGAGCCTCCCGTCTTCTGAAAGCGACGTCGACTTGCCTTTCTTGGGGGAATAAAGCGGGCCTCATCCGAGCAAGCTTCCTCTCCCCCTGACCACCACCGACACCACCAAGAGCACCCCTTTTCCCTCGCTTACCTCGTCTGGTATCGCAATCATGAAGAGTCTTCCCGCCGAACTGCACGCCAAGCCGGCTGCACCCGCGACGCTGTTTCAGTACATCTTCCAGAACATCTTCCCTGTGATCATGCTGGTGCGCCTGTACGTGTCTGGTCTGCCCGGTGCCATCGTGGAGCAGCTGCGCAACCCGAACCCCATCAACCTCATCAATCCGCTCCACTGGAAGCAGCTCGCCTTCAATCACGGCTTCAGCTCCATCCTCGCCGTAGCCGATGAGATGTACAAGGACATGAAGACACCGCTGCTCCAAGGCGCCTACGGTCGCGTCCTCGAAGTCGGCGCAGGGGCCGGAAACTCGGTGGGCTACTATGATCAGTCCAAGATCGAGCGTCTCTTCTGCCTCGAGCCTTGCGCTCCTCTGCGTGAGAAGCTCATCGCCAGGCTTGAGCGTGTCGGTCTTGCCAAGAAGACCACCGTGATCCCCGTCGGTCTCGACGCACAGAGCCGCCATGCGCTCCTGGAGGCTGGCATCGAACCCGAATCACTCGACACCATCGTCCTCTTTCAGGTCCTCTGCAGCGTGCCCAACCCCAAGGCCCATCTCGAGTTCCTCCAGAGCCTCCTCAAGCCCGGCGGCCAGGTCATCGTGTTCGAACACGTCGGTAGCAAGCACGGCTTCACCCGCACCATCCAGAACATCTGGAACCCCATCTGGTCCTTCAATTTTGGCGGCTGCGACATCAACAGGGACAGCGGCGACTGGCTCCGCGACATTGGCGGCTGGAAGCAGATCGACCTCAAGCGTCCCGTCCACGAAGTAAGTCTGCCCGCTCGTGTATAAGCTGCTCATGCGCCCACACTGACCCCTCTTGTCTTGCGCTGTGACTGCAGACCACTGCCGAGTTTCTGCCCCACGACATTGGCCGTCTCGTCAAAGCCTGACCCTCTCATCCGAGCTTTGTTGCCCGACCCGCTCCTTCCGTAGCTTCGTAAGCAGCTCCGCACAGCCTCGCTTTTGTTTGTTTCGAATCAAGTCGATGAGAAAATCAAGTGCCACGTTTTACAAGATCAATGCCGGCCTGGCGTGCAAAGGGCGCGGGATGCGGAGAAACAATACTGATACACGTTCGTTCCAAGAAACCAAAGAAAGGGGGAGTGGAAGAGGATAGTAGGGATCATCTTTACTGGCGGTTGTTGAGCATCTGGGAGAAGTTTTCCCACGCATACCACATGCCTGCCAGATTGTTACCCTGTGCAGCTGGGTCGAGAGCCTCTTTGCCCTCTGCCTCGGCGGCAGCTGCAGCTGCTGCGGCTACGGCGTTGAGCGCACTTTCGCTCGGCATGGCGTCGGCCAGACCGTTTTCGGCCTTGTCCGTGCCGGCCTTGGCTTGCTGCTGCTCGTACGTGCGCGCCAGCGAGTTCTGCACATACGTGCGGTAAGACGCCGACGAGGCCTGGTCGCCGCGGCCCGGGTTTTGGTGGTTGTAGTGCTGCGAGAACGACATGGGTCGATCCGGCATCTCGGTCCCCAGCTCGCGTCCGCCAAGCAGCTCGTACAGGTTGTACGCTTCCGACGACTCGCCGACCTCGCCACCCTCGACACCCGACGTTCCAGCACCGGCGTCTGTCGCCTCTTGTGCCTGCGAATGCGCCTCGGCGCCCGTAGGCAGCCCGCTCGCGCCGCCATTGTCGGCCTCGCCCTGCTGCTGCTCGGAAGCCCAGGCGCTGCCGTTGTGCTGGTCGCTGTGGTTCAGAATGGCCTGTCCAAAGCCCACCGGATATGCGACGGGCACGCCCACCAACGGCCGGTCGAGCAGCGCCTCGTTCCAGTACGAGTTGCCCGTTTGCGGACCCAAGTTGTGCGGGTCGGTGGGAAGTCCCACGAAGGGAAGCAAAAACGCAGGGATTCGATCCGGTCCGCCATCCACGTCCGTGCGAGCGCTGTCGTCGTTACCGTCCTTGGCTTCCGACTCGCCTAGCGACGGATCGATCGCTCCCATGATGCCCGACGCGCGTGCACCATCGGCGCTCTTGGCATCGACGATGCTTTCGCCATTGGCACCCGTGCCCGCCGCAGCTGCCGAGCCGTCCGCCTTGCTCGTTGCCAGGCTCGCAATATCGCCTCCGATGCCATGCAGCATCTGCTTGAGCGTGGAGCTGTACCTGCCCGCCTGCTCGGCGACGTTGGTGAGTCGGAGCATGCTCGAGAGCTCGTCGAGCAGGTGCAGCGCCTTCTCAATGTGCGGGCGGTGCACCTGCGAGCTCGGGTCGAGCTTGCAGTGGATGGCGAGGATGAGGCCGGCGTTGAAGGCAAAGTACGCGCACTGGTTGTACATGCTGTTGGCGGGCTTGACGGCAAGGACGTCTTCGACCGTGCTGATTAGCGCCTCGGCCGACTGCAGACACACCTCGAGCGACTTCTGCACCGACTCGGGCGGCTTCCAAGCACCTTGCTCGTCGATGTACGGGCGGTGCAGCGTAATCATGCACTGGTTGTAGATGAACTCGAGGCTGTATGCCTGCTGGTAGTCCTGCAGCTCCTCGGTGATCTTGGGATCGTACACGCCCTTGTCAAACGACTGCGCAGCCACCTGCGCTAAAAGCTCGTCGCTCGGACGAACCGAGCCCTTGGAGCGTCGCTCAAAGTGCTGCTTGAGCTTGTCAGGCAGATTCTCGCGCCACTTTGCGTATTCGTCGTTGAGGTTCGGGTCCGGAGGCGACGAGATGCCAAAGCGGAAGAGCTGCTGGCTCTGTCGCAGGAAGATGTGGTAGATGCGGAATCGCGACCAGTGGTAGTCGAAGTTGGCCTGGCTCGGCACGCGAGGCACCAAGGCGGTAGCGCCGGGTGGCAGGATGATGCGGCTCGGGTCCGGATCAGCCAGGCCGGCTCGCTCGTACATGGCGTAGAGGGCGTCATAGTCGTCGGGATACCGGGTGTCGAAGCCCTCGTGTGTGAGACAGGGAGGCTGACCGATACGATGGGCGTGAGCGACTTCGTAAAAGACAATGTTCCACCACAGGTTCCTGCGTGCCTGGGCCTCCTCGATGCGCATGCCGGACCAGTGCTCGGGGTCCCGATGCAGACCAGCAGCATGGGCGAGTCGGGTGGTGAGCGCAAAGCAGGTGCCGGCGAATTGCAAGTTGAGCTCGTTGAGGTGCCAGATACCACGAAGCAGCGATGCCTTGATGAGATCGATGGGCGCCTGGAACGCACTGGACCAGGCCGAGGGGCAGGCGATCTGGAGCGCGTCGATGCAGTGGCCAGCGACGCTGAGGAGGGTGCGCTCGTCGGAGCACTGGACGCCCGGGATGGGGTCAAAGTTGCGCATGTTGTGACCTTCGTGTTCGGGCGAGTTTCTCTTGACCTGGAGCGTGAGGGCGAGGAGCACGAGGAGCAGAGGCACGAGGGGCGGATCGGCGGGCATGGTGGTGGGCTTGGAGTGCCACCATCGCAGGAAGCTCTGGATGCGCGCGATGTTGATGTCGATGACGACGACGTTGACAAAGGGCTCCACCTGCGTCTTGAAGGTGTAGAGGAGCGCCGAGATCTCGTCTGCGGTGGGGAGGGTGATGGCGCTCTCGAAGAGGACGCCGGCAATGGCGGCGGCGCGAGCGGCGTTGACACGCGTGTTGAAGTCGCGCGAGCGGTCCTTGCCGACCAGCTCGAGCTTCTCGACCTGTTCGCGGCGGGTCTGCACCATGACGGCTTGGCGGCGGTCGTCGAGACGCGGGAAGTCGGCGCGCTTGAAGACGCGGCCGTTGGTGCTGCCAAAGGCGTCTTCGGGCTCCTTGCGCTTGCGCACCATGGGCGAGCCTATTGACGAGTCGCCGGCAAAGTCCTCTTCGTCCGAGCCGGGGCGCTTGCGGTCGTCGACGTAGTGGCAGGGGTCGTCGGTGGGGTTTTCGCGACAGTTGGTGCAGATGGGCTTGATGCGATCGCACTTCTGCTTCTTCTCTCTGCACTGGAGGCAGCTGGTGATCTTGCGGAAGCGCGTGATCTTGGTGGCCGATTTGGAGCGCGGCTTGGGCTTGGCGCGCTCCTTCTTGGGCTTGGGCGTGCCGGTGATGCTCATGGAGGCATCGGCGTCTTGCTTGACGGGCGAGCCGGCGTCGGTGATCATGGAGGTGTCGGCGTCGTCAGCATGGTGCATGGATCTGTGTGCATCGGCGCCGCTGGCGTGGGCATGCGGCCTGGAGGAGTCTGCGATGGCACCGGACGGATCGATGTCGGATTGAGCGTGTGCGCCGGCCGAGGTGGCAGTGTCAGGCGCTTGACTTGGCTGCGCATGTTGTGGCTGGGCGTGTGGGGGTGTGCCGACGTCCATGGCAGTGTCGGCTTGCTCTTGTGCGGCGCGCTGCTCCTCTTCCTGTCGCCTTTCTTGCTCGGCATGCTGTTTGGAAGCGTTGACGGCGGCGGCAATGACGGCGTCCACGTCACCGAGAGAGCTGGAGGAGAGGTGGTCGGATGTAGGAGCGCCCGAGATGGGGAGGAGGACGTTGTTGGAAGCATCGACGGCGTGTGCGTTGGCAGCCAGAGCCTCTGCGTGGCGGCGTGCTTCGAGCTGTGCTTGTTGCTGCTGGAGGAGTTGCTGCTGACGCTGCTCCTGTTCCTTTTGCTGCTGCTGCTCGAGTTCCTCGTCGAGCTGGGCGGCGGTGGCCAGCTCCTGGAGGGGCTGGTCGGGATGCTGGTGGTCGGACATGCTGAAGGGGGGGCCTGGGCGCCGATGCGACGCGACACGAGGATGTCGGCCAGGTGAGGAGCGCCGAGGCAAGCAGCTAGAGAGGAGAAGCCAGGAGCGGATGAGTGCCTAGGCTGCGCCGTGCTTGTATGCACAAAGGGTGCGCAGTGGCAGGGTCAGGAAGGATGCTTGGACCGAGTGGGGTAACGAGAAGGAGTCCGGGGTTACCGTCCGATAGAAACGGGATGGCGAGGCGGATGGAATTCAGCGCCGACTCGACTGGACTGCAGCCGGAATTGGATGCCTGGATACGCGTAGCCGCGTCGAATCAAGCAGAACGCGACTGGCAAAGATGCTGCTGCTGCGCTTGACTGGCCCCTTCTACTCGGCTCCACAGCGCGTTCTCGCAAGTTTGGCGTGGACCTAGACAGAGGCGATGGGTGTTCAAAGGCGGGTGCCAACAACGACTGCGCCCGTGACGCGGTAGAGGAGCAGTGTTGCAAAGGAGCGGCGAGGCGGCGTCGGGAGCGGTTCAGGGTGCAATTCGTAGTGGAGAGGGTGAAGGGGTGAGATTGAGTCGGGCGAAAGAAAATGCCATCCATCCGTATTTGGCTCCAAGCTCGATCACCGGCCGAATGAAGGATCGAATTATTCACTGTCAGCGTGTCAGATCTTTGCCGCTCCGGCCCTGAGGAAGAGGCTCTCTCGAACGCCGAATTCCGACGCTTGCGTCAATCGATGTCAGGCCGAACGGAAGAGCCAAACTCAAGCTAGGCGCCGAGTCGGTCACGGCTGCTTACGCTTCTTGGCTAAGAGGAACGCGTCCAGCTGAGCGCACGCTGCACGCTGCACGCTGCATAAAGCCAGCCAGCCAGGCACGCACTCCAACGGCAAGCGGACCACGAGTGCCGGCTTTGCAGCGTCGTACTCGAGAAGCACACACCCACTCACACCTCGCGGCAGTCGGCTTTGACAAAAAGTCAGCAGCGCCTGGGTGTCACTTTGTCTCTTGCACCTTCCAGCCGAGCTTCGAACCTTTCGTCGATTCACTTCACGATCCATCTCGTGAGCTTGAGCTTCCCCACTCACACTCCGGGCCCACACAGCATCCTGAGCTTCAGCATCACCATCTTCGGACATACCCTATATCATCCCCACCGTCATCTCCGCCACCTCGAGGAACCACCACCTCTTCCAACGTCGGCGTCCTTGCTGAGCATTCAAAGCCGCTGAGCAACACCTGGGTCCCCACTCGCTTCTTCTCAACTTCACGATGGGCGTCGAATCGGTGCCCCTCGAGCACTCGCCTGCAGCGGCTTCTGCCCTCAACGACTACTTCCAGGCCGTGTCCAGTCTCGCCTCCAAGTACTTTGACAAGATCCCCGGAAGTGCCATCGTGGCACGATACGTGGCTAGCAGCTACCAGAACGACCCCATCCGCTCCCTCCTCGAGCTCTTCCTCGTCCTCTTCGCCCTCAGGACCGTGCTTCAGAGCAGAACACGCGGAGGCGCCAGCGGAAGGAACTTCGTCAACCTCTCGGGCAAGGAGATCGATGACCTCGTCGCAGAGTTCAAGCCCGAGCCCCTCTGCGCGCCACTCACGCCCGCCGAGTCGCGAGAGCTCGCCTCCATCCCCACCATCGTCGGCGGCGCAAGCAGCAAACCCAAGATCAGCATCGCTTCCCACAACGCAGGAAAGCCCACCCAGGTCGTCAACCTCGCCAGCTACAACTTCACCAACCTCGCCGGCCACGATGCCGTAAAGGAAAAGGCCATCGAAACGCTCCGAAACTACGGCGTCGGAAGCTGCTCACCCCCCGGCTTCTACGGCACCATCGACGTCCACATGCAGCTCGAGTCCGACATTGCTCGATTCCTCGGCACCCAAAACTGCATCATCTACAGTCAGGGCTTCAGCACCATCTCCTCCGTCATCCCCGCCTTCTCCAAGCGAGGCGACATCATCGTCGCAGACCGCGGCGTCAACTACGCCATCCAGAAGGGCATCCAGATCTCGCGCTCCACCGTCTACTGGTACGATCACAACGACATCGACTCGCTCCAGGCCGTCCTCGAGCAGGTCAAGCGCGACACAAAGCGCAGAAACGGCCCGCTCACCCGTCGCTTCATCGTCACAGAGGGCGTCTTTGAGGCCGACGGCGCGCTCTCCGACCTGCCCAAGATCCAGGAACTCAAGAAGCGCCACAAGTTCCGCCTCATCCTCGACGAGAGCATCAGCTTCGGCACCGTCGGCGCAACCGGCCGTGGCCTCACCGAGCTCTACAACATCCCCGCCTCCGACGTCGAGATCCTCGTCGGTTCGATGGCCAACACGCTCGGTGCCGCCGGCGGCTTCTGCGCTGGCTCCGACGAGGTCGTCTACCACCAGCGCATCAACGGAACCTCGTTTGTCTTTTCCGCCGCCCTCCCCGCCATGCTCGCCGTCGCTGCCAGCACCGCCATCTCCTACATGGTCTCGCAACCTTCGATCCTCTCTACGCTCCACGAAAACGTCAAGACGCTTCGCTCCGTTCTCGACCACGTCGAATCGCTCCGCATCTCGAGCGATCCGCGCAGTCCGCTCGTGCACCTCCAGATCCGCAGCAAGACCGATCGCCATCCCGACACCCCAGCGGACAAGTTTGACAAGGGCAAGAACAGTCTGGCCGTCGGCGATGTCAGCCTCACGCTCGCCAACAGTAACGACGAGAAGCGCATCGCAGCGGCCGGCCCCGCCGAGCACGATCTCACCGTCGACGAGCAGATGCGTCTGCTCCAGGCCATCGTCGACGATGCGCTGGAGCATGGCATCTTCATCACGCGCATGAAGAGGCTCCCCAGCATCAACCCAAAGGTGCTCGAAGTCGCGCCCGAGTCCAGACCCAACATCCGCATCGCCGTCAGCGCCGCCTTCACGAAGAAGGAGATGGACAAGGCCGCTAATGTCATCAAGGCAAGCGCCATCAAGGTGCTCGGCAAGAGACGCTAGGCATCGCTCCCCGATACCGACACTACTTTCGCGCATTCACCTCTTAATCGATACTTTGAGCACGTCACGTCCGGCTTTGAACCTGGCCGTGAATACAGGGTGACGTTATGCGGAGCGACACGGAGGAGAAGGGAGTGCGGGGTGCGACACAGATGAAGCAGGTGCGTGCCATACACGCAAGCAAATGCGACGAGATGAAATCGGAACGGAACGTGCACATTTAGCCCGACGACGAGTTCTTGACGGTCGCGAGGTCGATCCAAGGTGTCGAGCCACCAAAGACCTTGTGGATGGTGATCTTGGCAGCGGCCGCATCCGACAGAATCGTCTCGAGCTCTGTATCTCTCCCGCTGGTGTTTCCACCTGGACCGGAAGAGCCGTGCTCGGCAAATCTGGTGAGCTTGGGGTCGAAATTGGGCGTGGCTTGAGACCAGATCCTAAATCCGGCGTCTGCCACGATGTTGGACATGAATGTGTTGAGGTATACGGCGTGGCTGTAGGCGTTCCAAGGTCTGCCGAGATGGCAACGTCCGACCATACTCTTGGCTTTGGAGGCGTCGGGTGATTGTGCGATGATCGAGTTGCTGATGTAGACACCGACGAGTGGATCGGTGGGATCGCCACGCCATGCAGTGATCCCTCCGCCACACGCGCGAGAGAGAAGCTTGCACTTTTCAAACCACGCTTTGCCATACCCGTACAGCTGGTCCGTCATACCCTTGACGATCGACTTGAAGAAAAACGCCTGCGAATCACGACCGACAAAGATCGTATCTTGGTAGCTCGAAAACCTGCAACCCCGAACATCAGTTTCGATACAAGGGTCAAGGAGAGGAAGGGAGGGGGGGACTTACCCGCAGCCGTAGAAGGAGGCATTGGAACTCTGCACACACAACGCTGCAGCAGGTCCGAGCTGATACTCGGTGACTTCTTGACCGTTGAGGAACTGACGCTGCGCAAAGTCGATGTTGTACGCCTTGAAGTTACTATTGCCGATCGCACCGCCGTTGCCGACACCCAGCACTGTGGCTTCGCAGTTGTGCAGCACGCTCGTCACATCACTTTGGTTGACGTACGACGACTGCCACACCTCCACTCGATTCGAGTTGGCACTCGAGATGTCGGGCGTCACTCCCTATTCTCTCACAAAATCTTTAATATCAGAAGGCCTGTACAAAGCTAGAAGAGCTTGGCTACTTACCAGCATTACGGTGGGACTGACCCGAGTCACCACGACCTTTTCATGGTACTGCCCTTGGTCGATCAGTACCGTACCGGTGTTACCATTATCGGGACTACCAAACCCCCTCCGCGTCAGTTAGATGTCACGACCCGTTGACGGCTGTCGCCACGCGTATCTGCGCCAGACTCACAGAGCACTCAGAGCCGCGCTGATGGTCCTGAATCTGGCTGCTGGATGGGTCTTGCTCACGAAAATCGTGCCGCTGGGACAACCGGCAAGAGGATTGCCGCTGCCGGTCTTGGGTGCTTGGCACTGAGCGAAGTGTGCGGTGCGACGAGTGCCGAGCTTTGTCGAGTAGAACACTGGCGAAGCCTCGCACACCGCTGCAAGCGTGGCCAACACAAGGCAGACACCTGCCGAGAGGGAAGATCGTAGCATTTCCGGAACTGTAGAGAAGAAAGATAAGGGTTAGAGGGGAGGGAAGGGGGAGGATGGTGGAAGGGGGGGAGGGTGCTCTCGGGGGGATGAGGTGAGGGAACAAGATGCCGACCGGTGCTTAGCTGAGAAGCTTTATACGGGATGGGCGGCGCATCTGACAGGCTACTGGATGTTTTCACCATTTCTCGGGAACCTGTCAACAGGCGCTATGGTTAGACTTGATGAAGTGGGATGAAAGAGGGTTCGACGCGGATGCGCCGCTCATATGAAGTTGGGTGGCGTTACGAAAAAGGCCCGAGCCCACGCGCTCGCACGCCTGCCGCCCACGGTGTGCTTTGAGCGCAGTCTCGACGCACAGTAGTGAACTCGCGGCACGCCGCGGTGTGGATCCGTGCCCACACACATGTCGGCTCCGCCCTGTATCCAGTGGAGAGCTGCAGGAAGCCGACCGATGCAAGTCTTGCAAGCCTTGTGGGATAGGAGGCACAATCGTATTGAATAGCGGCTAAAATAGGCTACAAGCACCGCATCGCAAATCCCACACATCGGCCACAATGGGGTGGGGCTAGAGGCATCAAGATCACGCCAGAGCTATAATGGCACCGTACTAGATGGCATTCAGCCCTCAAAATCAGTACGGCCTCGTTCGGCTGCATCGCGCACCGAGGAGGGGATGTCGTTGTCGCCGGAAAGAAGGTCGAGCATCAGGCCGTCCGCCTGACCCTTGGGGAGCTGGGCAACCTCGAGGAGCGTCGCTGCCACATCCTCTCGCGGGATCTGTGCCAGGTAGACCAGCAACGAGAAAGAGAATAAGAGGTCAGCTCGTCAGTCTGTCGTCCGAAGGTATCAAGCTGTGCGGAACAAGCTGTGCGTGACCCAAATCTGGCGGTGCACTGTTTGACTTACAGAGTGAACGAGGCTCTGGTGGATGCCGAGAGCGACTTTGCCGGTGCCAGGCTCGTCGAGGAGTCCACCAGGACGGAGGACAAACCAGGGAAAAGAGGTTCGGCCCGACAAGTTCTTGTCGGCAGCGTCTGTAAGATGCGGTATTCAGTAGAGAGAAGAGTTGGATCAGCAGCAGTACTATTTTGCTGCCCTAGTTGCATTGAGCCACATACACTTAGCCTGAGTCGATCGCAACAGCAATGATCACGAATCGATACAATTGGCGCAAGAGAAGTGGTTGGAGCAGGTCTTGCGGTCAGCGAGCTGGGTTAGGAGACGCTTTCAATCTCATCCTCATCTGACTCACATCCATGTAGGCGCCGATGGCGTTGCGGGTCTTTTCTGAGCGTTCGAGGCTGAGGAAAGGGCGTGTGTTCGAGGTAGAGACACAATGCGTCAGTTGAGCAGATCCACCGAGTGTCAGACCGCACATACACAGCAGCATGATACTCACTCTGGCTTCTGGTACCACGAAGGAGGCGGCTTGTTCTTGTCGCGCACATCTACCGCCGAAACGAGGAGGAAGCGGCGGAACTGCTCCGACTTGGCGATGCCGCTCTGCTCGATAGCGTCAAACACCTTGATGGCGCCCTGCTCGTCCACAGCTTTTGTACGTTCTGGTCCGCCTTTCCCACCGGCTCCGGCAGCGAAGAGGATGACGCTGGGCGCGTATTTCGTGAAGAGGGACGCAATGTCGGCGACCGACGACTGCTCGAGCGATGCAACCACTGGCTCGACCGAGCCAGACGAGCCCTTGGGCAAGTCATCGGCGTGCTCGGGCTGGCGGATCATGCTGAAGATCTTGTGTCCGCGCGCCGCCGCCTGGCGCGTGAACGAGAGCGCCACCTTGCCGTGGCCTCCGACGATGAAGATCGAGAGCGGATTGCTGGTCATGTTGCAGATTGATTGGATGGAAGGAGAGATGGATGTTGTGCGGCAAACCAGCACAGTAGCTTGGTCAGACGATTCTCTTTACGCTTGGACACGAAGACTGTGGCCGAGCATGACGTTCTCGCCGTTGCGCATTCCGTGCTTGCCATGTGTAGTGCGGGGGGAGCGGACACAAGCTCCTTTGGTCCGCAACCTCCACATGCAGGGCCCCGAGAAAGTCGCCGGCAGCGCTGAATGAACGCCCGATTGTGTTGGTCTCCCTCTCACCGATTCCGATTCTGTGGAAGCTTTGAGCGCGTGCCTGCGTGGGGGCGGGCGCATGGGCCTAGATTGAGAAGCTCGCCCAGTTGGCTCAGCCTCATCTTCCCTTAGTCACGCCATGCACAGTCGCGCCCCTTCCACTCTACGTTCACACGACAACGGCCTTGGCTGCCCGCCTTTCGAGCGACGGCATCGTATGCGATTCACCGTCTGAAATTCAAGGTGGGCACACTCCACTCGCCAGACCGAGAGGCTCAAGAGGACTCGCAGAATCCGAATCTGCCTCGCATTCACCGACGCCAACCAGCTAGGATCAGCAGAGCTGGCGTCTGGGCGAAGCCAAACTCCCAGCGACAGCATCTGCATTCCGCTTGAGCCGCTCGCTGCTGCAGTCATCATGGCGTCCACGTCGCAGTCAGCCGCACCCGAGCCGTCTCCAAAGGCGGCCAAAACAGCGCCAAGGTCGGTCGCTGCTCCAAAGACCAAGACCTCGCTATCTGCCACCCGGGCGGCGAATCCATCCCCAAAGGCGAGTTCTTCAGACTCGCCCCTCCGCAGAGCGCAGGCCTCGGGCACTTCAACGGCTAGCGCTGCAGCGCGCAAGATGCCGACAGCTGCATCGGCACCTCGAACGGACCCGGCGCCGAGCATACAGCTCCAACAGACAGCGACTGCAGATAGCACCAATGCGCAAGCATCGACAAGCACACCGCAATCATACCGAGATGAAAGCACGAGCACTGACGATCAAGCGAGCCTCGTCAGCCGCATCGGTTTCGAGCCACGCTCCACCTCGGGCCTACCAGATCCTTCCATGCGGACCAATGAAGCCATCGTTTGGCTGGACATCGACAACACACTGTACAAGCGCAGCACCAGGATCGCAGAGCTCATGGCCGAGCGAATCCGAGCCTACTTCCACGGCATGGGACTCAGCCAAGAAGAAGCAAGGTCGCTCCATTCCACCTACTACAAGACCTACGGCCTTGCCATCCGTGGTCTCGTCAAGCATCACCAAATAGACCCTCTCGACTACGACCGCAAGTGCGATGCCAGCCTTCCCCTCGAGGACATCTTGCGGCCCGACGCTCAGATCAAGCAGCTACTATCTGACTTGGATCGCACCCGCGTGCGCGTCTTTGCTCTCACCAACGCCTACAAGTATCACGCAGACAGGGTGCTCCGCCTGCTCGACCTCGAGGATCAGGTCGAGGGCATCGTCTACTGCGACTACGCCACGCCCGACTTTGCTTGCAAGCCCGAGCTCGACTACTACCGTGCAGCTCTGCTCGTCGTCGGCGCCTCGCCTAACACCCGCAACTACTTTGTCGACGACAGCTCACTCAACGTCGTGGCCGCCAAGGAACTCGGCTGGCACTCTTGCATCTACTTTCGCGAGGAGGACGATCCTCTGCCACCGCCCGCCGCCGTCAATGGTGCTGACAAGGAGGCTGCATCTTCTTTTGATGCTACCGCCCTCGTGCCTCGAAAGCATACGACAGCTTCCGACGCAACGGCCACGAGCGCCTTCGACGAGGAGGCGATTCGTCGCGAGTTCCAAAAGCTCCCCTCTCACCTGCGGATCCAGCTGCTCGGCATTATCCTCGACGCATGCTTACCCGGCGATATTGCTACCATGTCCAAGACGCTCGAAAAGCATCTGCGTATGACTCGCGATGTCGTCAGCGGGCTTCCCGACACTGTCGCCCTCAAGATCTTCGAAAAGCTTCCGATCCAGGACTTGCTCCGATGTCGTCACGTCTCCAAGAAGTGGCATTCGCTCGCCGCCACACCCGATCTCTGGAGGTCGCACGCTCTAGCGCTCACCGAGGCAGACCCAGTGAAAGTCTCGCCTCCCTCGGAACCGCAAGGCTGGGAGCCGTTGGTCAAGAATCTCTTCTTCCGCGAACGTAACTGGGCGAAAGGCCTGGCTCAGAGCATTCAGACACTCGAGGGACACACCGGCTTCGTCACTGCCATGAAGCTCAAGGGACGCAAGACGCTTGTCTCGGGAAGCTACGACGAGACCATCCGGGTCTGGGACATTTCAACGGGCCTCTGCCGAAAGGTGCTTCGCGCCAAGGCCATTGCATGCCTCGATTTTCTGCTCGACGAAGGCGTGCTGTGCGCTGGGTTGTACGACACCGGTCGCGTGCTCGTCTGGGACATGAAGAGCTGGGAGGTCATCCAGACGCTCTCCGGTCACAACCGCGGCATCCGCAACGTGGCGATCAATGAACAGTACCTGGTCAGCGTGGGTCAGGACAAGGCCATCGTCGTGTGGGACTGGAGGACCGGCGCAAAGCTCGTACGCTTCGGCCAGCAGAGCAATGTCTCGCTCGGTGTGTCGCTGGTGGATCAGGACAAGCTCGTGGCGGTCACGGTGGACGGAATGATCCGCTGCTTCAGCATTCCACGCCGCGAGATGATAGGCCAATTCCAGCTGACCAAGCTCGGCGGAGCTGATCTTGGACTCGGTGCGCGTCTTGGCGACCTCGCAAGTGGATCGTCGATGCTCGAATGGTTCGCAGCGCATGGAAACACGCTCACCGTGGCGTCCAAGAACGTCGTGGTCCATCTCGAGTGGCGCGAGCATGTTGTGCCGGCAAGAAGCACGCAGGCTCCCCTCACGGCCGAAAGCCTGCGTCAGAGCGCGTCGTCGCGGCTCAGCAACGCTGGCAGCACGGCGGGACCAGGGTTGAGCCCGCTTCGAACGCGTCGCGACTCGAGCATGAGCAACGCCAGCAGCGCCGCGGTCTCGCCTCTCGCCAGCGCAGCCGCCAGATCGCGCCGGGACTCGAACACCAGCGTCACGTCGTCGGCCAGTGGCATGGACGCCGCCAGGTCGCCGCGTCGCTCGATCAATGGATCGGCAGCGAATCGGCCATCTGTGCGCACGCCTCGATCGTCGCTGGCTCCGAGCTCGACCAACGACTCGCCTGCCTCGCAAGGACTTTCGACGCCCTCGCGACCCAGGCCGAGCCCTACAACGCGCAGGGTGGGCGGCCCAGCACCGTGGCCGCTTGCGACTGCGACGACGGAATCCGCAGGACGAACATCGGGCACATCGACTCCGGGCAGGATGAGCAAGTCGGTATCGGAAGTGTCTTTGAACTTTCCAACTACGCCCACCAAAGACGCTCCTGAAGCAGACGCCGAAAGCGATGGCATCGCGAACGGCGCTGCGAGCGGGGACGCCTCGCCGGCCGAAGGAAGCGGCGGCAGTGCTACTCGCATTGCGCCCAATCTGTCGCTTCCACCCAAAGTGGTTTCTGTGCTCGAGACGCCGGACGTGGCGGTGGGATGTGTTGATCCTACGAAGCGACGCATCGTGGCATCCACACGATTCAGCAGCCGTGCCGGAGCAGAGCGACGCATCTATGCGAGCAGTTTGCCCTTCGACCATGGCAAGACGGCGACGCAGCTTGAAGCAAAAGCCGGCGCGGACATGAGCGTCAACCAGGACGGAGAGGCGCTCAAGACGGCTTCCACCTCAAATGAGCCGCAGTCGTCTTCGGACGGAGATTCTCCTTCGACGCACGCGGCGGGACTGGTGGCGCCGATCCGCGGTGCCTGGGAAGCGCAGGCGGGAGCATTGGCGACGCCGGCACGCAATCCGATGGCCATGGAGCTGGACCACGAGAGCGTCGTGGTCGGATGCGCCGACGGCCTCATCTATCGCATCCACTTTGTCGGCTCCGAGTACGGGCCCGAGACGCTTCTCGATGCGGCAGCCTCCAGCGATGGCGCCAGCGGGTCCGGAGCAGGCGGCGCTCCTGGTGTGGGTGACGCCACCATCACGGATCTCTTGCAGCTCCGCGACGTGTGGAAAGAGATCATGGTCCCCGCCGGTGAGCCTGACCACCCGGGCCGGCTTCGAGTCGATCGGCTCAAAGCTATGGGACTCAAGTGATTGGCTTCGTTGCCGCATCTTTCGTCACGGCAGAGCAATGTTGTCCCCGATGTAGCGGCAGAGGCGGCAGCATACCCTTAGATCACCGATTGTCGTCACTGCGAAGCAAGATGGAGGTGTACACGTCTTAACACATTGAACCGGCCTGCGCGAGCTCAACTGCGAATTTGAGTTCAGGTGGGGTCCGACTGTGGCTGGTGGGATGCGATCGATTGCGACCGGCAGCCAAAGATAGAACTGGCGCTTTTCTTGATATTTCCCTAAAAAAGCAGGGACAAAAAGGGGGGCGGGAAAAGGAGGTGGCGGGGTGAGGCCGTCTCACATGTGAGCCGGAAGAAATGGACGTGCATGCGAGTTGGAGCGCGGGCCAACTGGAGATGCAGAAGGTGTTTGGCCACGGCCGCGTGAGAGTGAGCGTGGAAACATCCAAGCAAGCCTTTTTTCCTCTTTCGCTGAAAGCCGATCGTCGACTCAGCCAGCGGTGGCTGTCCGCTCTGACGCTGCCTCGCATGCCGCCTCTTGGCTCACCAAGACGCCATCTTGCGGTCCAGTCAACCCATCTGCTGCCGATTTGCTGGTCCATGCGCAACCCGCAATCCCCACCACCTGCGTTCTCAACGCTCCATCGAATCTCCTCAGCGTCAAAGTGGCGTCTGAAGGAAATGGTGGGCTTGACTTGCGCGTATCGGCGGGCGCGAGCATTGATGGCGGAGACTCGTCGTCGGCTGCGAGCATCTGTGAATGGGAGAGGGCCCGTGTGTTGCATCTGCACGAAAGTTCGGACTGCACCTCCGATTTTGCAGGCGCGGGCAGGCTGTGTGCGCCTCGCTGCTAAGTCACTGGTCGCTTCGCTCGCTTGTGGAATCTCTGATTTCAGTGGCCGCGACGTCAGCCGCCTCGACCAGACAGGCCAGCCCGCCAGTCAGCCCAGCCCGCCAGTGGACCAGTCAGCCAGGCAACCCGCGCGCTCGCCTGCCACTCGCAGTCAGAGATGAGAGGCTTCGAGTATCGTCAGAGGGAGGCAGTCCAGTCGCTCAACCTTCCCTGTCGCTGGCTTGACCGCTCAGCCGCCTGCCGCACAGATCCGTCATCGGCTCACGCTCACACCAGCCAAACCATCTTCTTTTCCATCACCACCTCCGTCTATCCACATCGTCTTCGACCTCAACGTCGCTGCCATCGCATCTCGAACTACCCGTTCAATCCGCACCATCCACCTCTACCAACCACTTCGAGTTTAACACTCCGCAGAAAAATCAGTCAACATGGCCGCCCAAGCTCAGCAGGTCCAGCAGAAGGTCGAATACTTTGTCGCCCAGGTTCGTTGCCCTTGTACAAGCTACGGCGCTCTCACGCCATCTTGATCGACGCTGCTGATACTGACGATTTGCCGCTTCCAACCACACACTCCATCGGTCGCTCTCCCATCGAATCTGGGCCTTATCGCCCCTATCTGCGCTCTTCCGATCGAATCCTTTCGATGCACCGATCTCTCCTCTCGGCCCCACGCTCTCAATGCTGCACCTGCGCCGCACCCTTATGGACAATCGTGTGCTATGCATGACAACAGATCGACAAGGAGGTAAGTTGAGCGCCGACTCGGGATGAAACGGAGGCATCCTCCTCTTTCCCTCCACGGAGACTGCATTGGCCATCGTTGACTGACCAACCTTGATCATTTACGCTCCTGCAACAGCTCTCCAGGTATCCCGCTCTGAAGAAGTTCGAGCAGACCGTCCCCATCCCTAAGGCTTACGCCGCTCTCGGCGCTTTCGGTATCTTCACCCTCGTAAGTAGACCATCACCCCCGCTCCACGCCTCGGCATCAGCACGAGCAAGGCGTGCCTTTTCGTGCTGCCTGCAGCGTCCAATTTCAGCCAGGAAGAAGTCGCCGTGCGCCTATCGGCTGGGAGCAGCGCTCAGCTTCGACCCGCGTCCCACTACGGATCGCGCATTTCTCGCAGTGCTGTTGTCCGACGGCAAGGAGGAAATTCCGACCAGGAAAGGACAATTCGCTGATCATCTTCGCTCCCGCCGCCGCCTTGCATTCGTCTCTCCCTCGACAGTTCGTCTTCTTCAACATGTAAGTCTCATTTCCAAGCAACAGGCTACAGCATCGCATCGAATCGTCGTGCTGCAGCAGCTCGATTCGCCGAGTCGCGAGCGCCTCGATACCTACGGAACGGCCGCTGATACGCACCTATCCTATCTCTCCTTTTCGGCATGATTGAATCTCGTTCGTCCGCGCTTGCCATCGACAGTGCCGCCGGCTTCCTCACCAACCTCCTCGGCTTCTTCGTCCCCGCCTACTTCTCGCTCAAGGCGCTCGAGAGCCCCCAGCCCGAGGACGACGTCCAGTGGCTCACCTACTGGGTCGTCTTCGGCATGTTCACCTTCCTCGAGACCTTCTCCAGCATCGTCCTCTACTACGTCCCCTGGTACTACACCATCAAGACGCTCGCCATTGTGTGGCTCATGCTGCCCCAGACCCAGGGCGCCAAGATGGTCTACAGCAAGGTCATCCGCCCTGCATTCCTCACCACCCAGAAGACCGTCCACAAGGCCAACGCCAGCACCCCTGCCGCTCCCGCCGAGACCCACTAAGCTCGCTCGCCCTCACACCGGCCGGGCCTCATTGCGCAGAAACAGCCGCACAGCAGCACGCACCGAGGCCGCAGCTGGCTGCCTCGCAGCTTGATGTGTCTATGGCGCCATCTGCCCGCTCGCTCACCCGCGCAAATGCGAAGCTGGTCCGCAACGGGGGTACTTGCCGTCATCGGTCCAGCCGATACAGCGTCGCAGTGGAATTCGGTCTGCCTCTACGCTTAGGGTGTGGCAGATCGTGTCTTCGATTGCTCGCGCCCGCTTCAAAATCCGCCCGTCCTTCTACCATCTACTGCCACTTTTATCCACCTTTCATCGCCCTGAGGCGTCCGGCTTGAAGCCTCGCTTTGGGTCGGCTTTGTCTCTAGCATCCTCCCATCCTACCTATCCGTGTACCGCGTCCTCGTAGTGCACGCTCATGACATGACAGCTCGCTGGATACGATGTTGGTCTGCGTGTGCTTGTTGCAGCCCCGGCCGGATCAATCGGCGTGCGGTTGCAGTGGCAGTTTGAACGAGTTGTTCGACTTTGAATCATCTTGAGACTGTTAGAGAAACGTCTGTCAACAAATCTCGGCGAAAAAAACAGGCGCGTCTCTCGCTCACGTCGCGTCTGTTTGGCGCCAGGCAAAGCAAGCAGGAGGAGACGGTGTGGAGAGAAGGCAGCTTGATGTGTTGGTCTGAGCCAAAATTCAAGGCACTGCTCCTAGACGCAAATGCAGGCCATCCACTTCCATCTCCTCCATGCACCACAGCAAGACCATCTCCGTCCACACCTCCCGGAACGCAGCACACGCCGACTCTCAGCACTGCGACTGCTGCGCGCTTCCTCGTATCGCCTCGGTGCTTTTGGTCGAGTGAGCCACGTGCATAGCCGACATCAAATCAACACGCGAACCTCTCCCACGCACGGACAGCTCGCCAACACATCATGCCGGCTCGAGTTGCGTCCGCAGACGGCGCTGCCGTCGCGGCGGATCGTCTGATCTCGCAGCTATCCAGAGGACTGTCGGCACCGTCTGCAGCCGCTGACACTGCCGATAGCCTCTCTTCTGCACTCCAGAGTCTGCAGCGCCACGCCCGCTCGTTCGGCTTCTCATCTCAGCATTGCGACCAGCTCGTTCGACTCGCGCTCATTGGTCGTCTTCGTCTCAGCACCGCAGGGAGCAGTGCCAAGCACAAAGCGCCCAAGACGTCAGTGTCTCTCACCATCCTCAGGAGCGTCATCCCCAGGCCACGCGCGAAGCTCGGACGACAGGCGGTCTTGGACATCGTCGCCGCGCTGGGCCCGTCGCCGGGAACCGACATGATCAAGCTCTCGGGAATGCAGAAGGACGACACCGAGTCGAATCTCGGGCCGGAGAGGGTCAAGGTGGACAGCAAGGTGCAGGTTGCTGCACTGAAGCTCCTGTGCGTCGCGCTCGACTCGCCCTCGGTGCCCTTGTCGGTAGCAGCCAGCTTCTATACAGACAGCAACAGCGATTCGGCACCCACAACGCGTCGCGATAGGGACCAGGATGGGCGCGAGCTCGAACGTCTGCAACGTCATGCGGCACAGTACTCGGGCTTGCCGGGCAACCTGCCCAGCACCTATCTCACCGCGCTCGCACGAACGACGCTCGAAAAGTGCTACGCGACGCTCTTTCACTTCATCGACTATCAAGCGCTGCGGCCTCACATATGCTACCTGCTCTGCCGCGTCACCAAACGCAAGCACGTGCGACACTACAGGATCACCAAGCTCATGGCCCTGCGCGCCAATGCGGCGCCCGAGCTCGGCATCTCGGCGCTTCTATCTACATACGCCAACTTCTATCCGGACCTGCTCTTTCCGGAGCTCCTCGGAGGCGGCGGTGCAAGCTCTGCCGCTGGAGCTGGCCCGGTCGGGCTCAAGTATCCCGAACCTGACTGGATTGCGGCCATCCTGCTGGCACATGCCCGGTGTGCGCGCAGGAGCGCAGGGGATGCGGTCGAGTCCGACGATGAGGCCGACAACGACTCAGAGTCGGCACCAGGCGGAATGCAACGAGCCACCAAGAAGCAGCGTCTCTCGGCCAAGAATGTTAAGGATGGCGGAGCGGACGAAAACGCTGCGTCGGTCCTGGGTGTCGTGTCTGCCTCCATCCCGATTCCCAATCTGGTGACGATTCAGCCGCTCAATTCGGCGCAGAAGGCATTTGGAACGCAGCCCTCGCTGGTCACGGAGCTCTCGTCGCTGCGTCACCTTGCCCATAGCTTGGACCGTCTCGTGCTGCCCTCGCAGGCGGCGGCGATGCTCGGCACTGGCTTCGGCGCTCGCATGATGCGCGTAGCCGTACTTGCTGGCGCCACCATCACCAACGAGGAGTCGCTCAGCCAGGCTGCGCCCGCCGCACGCCGTGGCCGGCAGACGGAGCACGATGCCTGCTGGGTGCGTCTGTCAGACTGGCTCGAGAGCGTGCTCGGCGACGAGATCGGCGTGCAGAGCAGCGCGGCGTCGGCTTCGCAGCGCCAGCATCTCAGATTGCCGTCGACGGACGCCGAGTTCAAGCGGCTCGCATCGCTGCTGCGTCGCGCGCGGCTCATGTTTGAGCTCGCCGAGCAGATGCCCGCCAGGCTCGAGGGGCTCATGTCCAGCGTTCTCTTGGCGATTGCCCGTGTCGCCGAGCCCGGGAGAGATGACGCCGATGCGTGGACAGAAAGGTGGGACGAGCTGACGCGCGAGGTGCTGAAATTTGTGCCGCTCGTCATGCCTTCGGATCTGTCGTCGTTTGAAGATCGGTTCATGACGCCGCTCGAAGCGCTGGCGCGGTCGACGCGCGTCTCGCTCGACACCTCGGCCGCGGTGCTTCTCGCCATCAACGGTCTTCTCACCAACTGGGCGGTACGCGACTGGCGCGATATCGGCGCGCGTCTCGATGCCCGCAAGTCTTAGTAAGTAGTCCCCACCCCATCTTCGCTTGTTGGTCTTGAGGGGCATGACAGCTAACGGTCCTACCTAACCTCATGAAATTTGTTCAGCCGATGGGGGATCTCGAATCTGGATCCGTCGGTCGACTTTGGCGAGCTGATCGCGGCCACGAGCGCACGCGCCGACAGGCTGGCAGCGACGCTGGTGGGCTTGTATCCGCGCCATGTGGCGATGGAACATGCGGTGTTGTCGCTATACGAGGGCCTCGCGCGCCACTTGGCTGGTATGGGGACAGTCGCAAGCGTACCGGCTCTGCCGCTGTATGCGTTCACGCTGCACGCCACGACGATCGTGTCGGTCTCGCGCCTGTGCGGTCTGATCCAGGATCTGCGCCACGCCTTCGAGCATCACAACGCAGTGGGTGCAAAGCTACCGGCAGTGGACGGGGGTCTGGAAAGCAAGTTCTACGATCTGTCTGCAAGCTTCTTCGAGGAGGAGAACTTGAGCATCTTGAACAGCAGGGTCACGCTCGTAGCCAACCTCATCTGGCTCGGCAAGATCGTCACCGAAGACGAGGCGGTGGGAAGCCTGCCGCCTGGACTGGAACAGTAAGTAGCCTGTCGATCCGCCTAGCCTTGCATCTTGGCTCGTACTGCAATGTGCTCGGTGTGCTGACAAGTCTCGCCCTTGCTCGCCCCCCCCCCC
>AWNI01000013.1:308466-321608 GCA_000517465.1 Moesziomyces aphidis | reverse complement strand
AAGTGCGGAAAGTGCGGAAAGTGCGGAAAGCAGTGCGGACAGTCTGGGCAGGGTCGGCGGTGGTGCCGAGCAGCTAGTACAAAACCACCCCGATGGAATGTCACATGCAACTCGCCTCCCAACCATCTCCATTCGCAGAATCAACGGCTTGTAGCTCCATCACAAGACAAAGCAAGCATGAGCACATCATCCCAATCCAATTCCTCCGGCCGTGCGCCTGCGCCGGTGACCATCTCGACCCCCACGGGCAACAAGTGGCAAGTGCCCTCGGGCATCTTTATCAACAACGCCTTCCACGCCTCGGTGTCGGGCAAGACGTTCGAATCTGTCAACCCGGCCACGGGCGAGAAGCTGTGCACGCTCGCGCTCGGCGGCGCTGCCGACATCGAGGCGGCGGTCAAGGCGGCGCGCACCGCCTTCGACACGGTGTGGGGCAAGCGCTCAACGCCGACGCAGCGCTCGCGTCTGCTGCTCAACTTTGCCGATCTGGTGGACAAGCATTTGGACGAGCTATCCGAGCTCGAGAGCATGGACAACGGCAAGCCCGTGTGGATGGCGAGTGCCTTTGACGTGCCCGATTCGGCGGGCTGCCTGCGCTACTACGGCGGCTTGGCTGACAAGATCGAGGGCAAGACCATCGAGCAGACCGAGGGCGAGAAGATCGCCTACACGCGCATCGAGCCCCTCGGCATCTGCGGTCAGATCATCCCTTGGAACTACCCCATCCAGATGGCAGCCTGGAAGCTCGGCCCCGCGCTCGCTGCGGGCAACTGCGTCATCCTCAAGCCCGCAGAACAGACGCCTCTCTCGGCGCTCAAGCTCGCCGAGCTCTCGGTACAGGCGGGCTTCCCCCCGGGCGTGATCTCGGTTGTCAACGGCTACGGTGCCGAGGTCGGCGAGGCGATTTCGACACACATGGACATCCAGAAGGTGGCCTTCACCGGCTCAACCGCCACGGGCAAGCGCATCATGAAGGCGGCGGCCGAGAGCAACATGAAAAAGGTGACGCTCGAGCTCGGCGGCAAGTCGCCCGTCGTGGTGTTCGAGAGTGCCGACATCGAGCAGGCGGTGAGGTGGGTGTGTCTCGGCATCCTCTTCAACCAAGGCCAGGACTGCACCGCCGGCTCGCGACTTTTCGTTCAGGACTCGATCTACGAGCAATTCATGCGCGAGCTCGTCGCCGCATTCAAAGCGCACAAGGTCGGCGACCCATTCCACGAACTCACTTTCCAGGGCCCACAGGTCAGCAAAGTGCAACAGCAAAAGATCCTCGACATGATCGAGTCCGGCAAGCGTCAAGGCGCCAAGGTCGAGGTGGGGGGCAAGGCGTGGCAGAGCCCCGACGCCAAGTTCCGCAACGGCTTCTTTGTCGAGCCAACCATCTTCTCGGGCTGCCGCAAGGGCATGCGTATCGTTGACGAGGAGATCTTTGGCCCAGTCCTGGCAGTGGCCAAGTTCAGCACCGAAGAAGAAGCGATCAAGCTCGCCAACGAGACCGAGTACGGCCTCGGCGCCGGCGTCTTCTCTGAAAACGCAAGCCAGATCCAGCGCATGGTGTCAGCGATCGATGCTGGCACGATCTGGGTAAACAATTATGTGGCCTTGAGCAACTCTGTGCCATTCGGAGGCATGAAGGCGAGTGGATTCGGTAGGGAGCTCGGCGTAGACGCCGTCAAGGCCTACTGCGATGTCAAGGCGATCCACTGGAACTACGGCGAGAAGCTCGACTGGCCTCTGCCCAAGCTGTGACCTTCAACGGCTCTCCTTCTTTCATTGTCTCTCATTCGTGTGCAATCCAATCCTACTTCTTCACTCGACTCAGTTCCACTTGTGACATCGATCGAGCTTGTCCTTGAGCGGAGTGTTGCGCCTGGCGATACGCAGAAATAATTGATTAATTTTATGATTTAATTATTGTTATTTGTCGTGGGTAGAAGCACGGCAATTTAGCGGAAGTCGAGCGGCTTATCTCGAGGTCAGCAGGGCAGCAGGGCAGCAGCTGTCAAAGTGCGGGTACTGAGCTCGGATGCCCGCGGAGGCGGAGCTTGTGACCTCGTTAAGCACCCTTGCGGATGAGCCCGTGTCGGCAGCGTCTCGACCGCGTGCCAAGACGCTACGAGTCTCATTCGCCCGCCTCGTGCCTGCGTGACTTCGTGCCTTGGTTGCGTGGTGGGCAGCGCCAATTCCGCCGTGCCATCGTCGGCACTCTATCTCCCGCGCAAGAACCGTCGCTCTCTCGCGGTATCAGCCAGTCAGGCGGCACCTCCCCCACATCAGCACGGACCGAGCTTGGCCTTTTGCTGCTGCGCCTGCTGCCGCTGCATTACCCAATGAGGTCGCGCCAATCACTCTCTCCTCACTCTGCACTCCCGCTCGCACTTGCGGACCCTAGCAAAGCACCTCGTCAAGCCGCCTCTGCCTCCCCCGGCTTATCCTCCGAGCACCTCGTCTAGACGAACTCCACCCTGACTTTTTTGGGCCAGCGTTACAGTACGCCTGCCTGGACTCTCGACATTCCGCCCAGCCTGGCCCCACTTTGGGCAGCCTCCTTGGCTCTGCTAGCGGTACCCGGCCAAATTGCCTCCCGACGGTGAGCTGTGAGCCGCAAAAGTTGCTCGGCCTCCAGACGCTGCTCTCTCCACCGCTGAGCTTTGCCAGTCACACGAGCCAGAGAGCAAGTGCTGTCCCCAGTATCATGTGCTGGACCGATACCGCCAAATGATATAATCCCTCATCCTGATTGCAACCCTCAACCCTGGTTCCCCTCTCTCCACAGACAAACAAGCCACTAGCTCGTGCCACCACGTTTCCATCCCTTAGCGTCTCGAGAGACAACACTAGCCTAGTCGCTCCCTTCGCTGCATCCATCCCTCGCTAGCGAATTTGCCTCATCCTTGCCTAGCCCCTGCACGGCCTCTGTATGACAGCATCCTCCCGCCCCGCTTAGATATGATGTCTTCCACTCAGTCGCATTCGTTTAATCCCTCGGGTGCTACCCGCTCCGCTGGTCTCAATCTTGACCACCACCCCCTCGACCCGCTCTCCGCCCAGGAGATCGCCGCCGTCTCGCTCATCGTGCGCAGCCACTTTGCCGCCCGCACCTCGGTCAAGGCCATCAAGTTCTGCAGCTCCATCCTCATCTCGCCCCCCAAGGCTGCCGTCCTCTACGCGCTTGGCCTCCCGCTCCCGCGCGACTCCAACCTCGACGACCGCAAGGCGCTCCAGCTCCTCAACCGCAGGGCTGAGGTCCAGCTGATCGACGTCGTCACCGGCGACACCTACGAGGTCAACGTCGCTCTCGCCAACGACCTCCCTCTCCCCGGCCGCGATGGCAAGTACGCCCCTTCCACCGCAGACGCCCTCGGCAAGGTGGAGTCCATCAAGAAGCTTGACATCGGCCTGCAGCCAATTCTCACTCCCGAGGAGGTCAACGAGGCTGAGGACATCCTCCGTGCCGACCCACGCATCGTCGCCATCGCCCGAGAGGTCGGCATCGAGCCCGAGAACCTCTGGGCAGACGGCTGGTCCATCGGTTACGATGACCGTTTCGACAAGAGCCTCCGCGTACAGCAGTGCCTCGTCTACGCCCGCAAGAGCGAGCACGAGAACCTCTACGCCCACCCCATGGACTTCTACCCCGTCATCGACTGCAACGCCGGCAAGGTCATCGCTATCGACTTCCCCGGTCACCGCGATCCAGTCACGGGCAAGCTCTCCACGCCCAACGCCTCCACCAAGCCTGGCCCCGTCACCATGGACAGGGACGAGGCGCTTGCCTACTCTGGCCGCAAGCGCATCCCGCCCCCCATGGAGTCGTTCGACTACCTTCCCGAGCTCATGGCGCAGGACCCCAAGATGCCACCGCTCCGCACCGACCTCAAGCCTCTGCACGTCGTTCAGCCCGAGGGCGTGAGCTTCAAGCTCAACGGCAACGAGCTCGAGTGGCAGAAGTGGAAGATGCACATCGGCTTCCACCCTCGCGATGGCCTCATCATCTCCACCGTCAGCTACAACGATCGTGGCAACGTCAGGCCCATCGTCTACCGCATGTCGGTCGCAGAGATGGTCGTCCCCTACGCTTCCACCGAGCACCCGCACCCGCGCAAGTTCGCCTTTGACGTCGGAGAGTACGGCATGGGCACGCTCGCCAACAGTCTCAAGCTCGGATGCGACTGCCTCGGCACCATCCACTACCTTGACGGTCACTACGTCGCGCTCGATGGCTCGCCTACCGCGGTCGAGAACGCCATCTGCATCCACGAGGAGGATGCCGGCATTGCGTGGAAGCACACCGACTACCGCCCTGGCGGAAAGGTTCGCTCGGCACGAGGCAGGAAGCTCGTCATTCAGATGATCTGCACCATCGCCAACTACGAGTACATCTTTGCCTACATGTTCCACACCGACGGCAGCATCCAGCTCGAGACCAAGCTCTCGGGTATCCTCAACCTCTACGTCAAGGACCAGGACGAGCCCAACCCATATGGTGTCGAGGTGGCGCCGCAGGTCAATGCACACTACCACCAGCACCTCTTTGCGCTCAAGATCGACCCCATGGTCGACGGTTGCGAGAACACGGTAATTCAGACGGATTGCGAACCCACTCCGGCACCAACCGGCTCGGACCGCAACTACCTCGGCAACGGCTTCGTCACCGTCAAGACGCCCATCAACGTCTCTGGCGGCTACGACTGGGACTGGTCGCGCCACCGCACTTGGGCCATCTACAACACCAACAAGCAGCACTACTCGGCAGGTCTGCCCGTGGGCTACAAGATTCACACGCGCGACTGGGAGCCTCTGGCGCTGCAGAGCGACTCGATGGTGGCGCAGCGCGCCGAGTTCACTAAGCACGCGCTCTGGGTCACCAAGTTCAACGAGGAGCAGCTGTGGCCTGCGGGCAAGTATGTGCCTCAGCAGCGTGGCACTGCGCCCGACTCGCTCGGCAACTGGGCCAAGGAGAAGAACAAGGTGGACGACGAGGAGATCACTGTGCATGCCATCTACGGTATCACGCACATCCCACATGCCGAGCAGTTCCCCGTGATGCCCGTCGAGCACCTCAACGTGTGGCTCAAGCCCGCCAACTTCTTCGACTTCAACCCTGCCCAGGACCTGCCCGCGCTCAACGACCCGTTCTCGCGCAGCGCCTTTGGTAGCAACGAGGGCAAGCCCAAGCTCGAGGTGGCCACCAAGCCTTCTCCCATGACGCCGGGCAATGCTCAGTCGAATTCGACGGGCGGCTGTTGCGCCAGCAAGAACAAGTCCAGCGTCTCGGTGCCTCAGCCAAGACACGGCATCAGCCTCTCGGCTCCCTCGAGCGCGTCCGGCTCCGCTTCGGCAGGTCACCCGAAGAACTGCGCTTGCTGCGCGAATGACGGTTCCAGCCGTCTCTGATGTCGCATCGCCCTGATACCAGCTCTCGTTCCCTCACATGTATTGCATCCTCTCATCATGGTTTCCGTTTGCATTCGATCTCAATTTGGTTCATCTAAAAAACTCGGAGTGCTGTCTGCTGCTAGCTGGCTGGCAAGCTGTTGAATGTGATCCGGGTCGAAGTGAGGTACTCGCGAATGGAAGGGCACATCAAGCTCGATGATGGAGCAGACTCGAGCCAATTCCCGATCCCAAGGTGTCATCGGGCCCAACCGTTTCCGGCTACCAGCTCGGGTGCGAAACGCGGCACGCGAAGGGAAGGAAAAAAAAAGGAGGAGAGAATTGGCAGCGAACCACTTCCGGTCTTGTATCCGCGAAGCAAAGGGTCGTCGTACCATAACGCCATCCACCCGCCACATAGGCTGCTCACATCCGCCAGGTTGTCGACTTCGCACCGGCAGCAAGTTCAGGAGAGCGCTCTGCTGCTGCTTCGGACCCCTTCACTCGCAGAGAGTAGGAACGCAGCACACCAATCGGGCGAGTTGGAAGCGGTCGAGGCGAGCCGACACCACTCAGGACGCCTTCCCGGTCTAGTCCCCAGCAGGCGTATCGGCAGCCATTCGCAACCCAGTCCTCCTCCACAACTGGTCATTGCCGTCTCCCGAGCCTTGGACGACGCAGGAAGAAAAGTGTCGGCGCCATGACAACGCCTCCTACCCCACATGCCTCGTCACCATCCCGGCGGCTTCCATCGACAGCGCATCCTTCCACCTTTGCGACCGGTCACACCTCGTCGGCTGCGTCGTCCCGTCCCTCGAGAGATGATGCTACCGGGCTGTACGATCAAAGCGCTCGTACTCTAGACCTCCAGCGTCGTCGCGAACACAGCACCTCGCGTCATGAGCCAGGCGCATACCAGCCCTCCTCCAAGCCAACTTCCAGATCCCCCACCAAGAACGTGGCTAGCTCGACTGCATCCACTTCCAGCGCTGCGCGCCGCAAGTCCAACATGAATAGCGACAAGGCCGAAAAGCGCAGGAGCAGCCGCGCCTGCCTCGAGTGCCGCCTCGCAAAGACAAAGTGCCACGTCACCGACAACCAGGACGTGTGCGACCGCTGCGCCAAGTTCTCCTTCGACTGCCGCTTTGTCCGCCATCATCGCGGTCGTAAGCCCGTCTCGAAACTCGCCGCCATCGATCCGGAGGACATTGACGGCGCTCCAGGTTCATCGCGCCACGGCGGCTCGCATGGATACGATGGCTCAGACGACGATCTCGCCACCGACCACGACAGCGATTCGGCGAACGAAGACATTGCGCCCAAGAATGAACAGGGTCCGTCAGGCCAGGACGACGCTGACGCTACTCACCCCGCCCAGGCTGGGCGACCATCGGCGCGCGAACACGATGCCAGCGGCCCTGCATCCTCGGACGGCGCCCAAAGACGAAGCAGAGACACGGCGTCCACAAAGGCTTCTTCGGGAAGATCGAATAGCAAAGCGAGAGTGCAAAGGAACGCCAACAATCTGCACGAGCTTGACACCAGTGCAAGACGCAGGATCTGGGAAATGCTCGCGCAGAAGATCCCGCAGCGAGGCTCGACTTACACTTTCGTCAGCAAGGGTGAGGTCGCTCACGACAACCTGCAAGCATCCACTTCCTCCTCCAAGTCCGCCGGCATTGGAGCCAGCTCGAAGCGGGCCTCGTCACCTTCCTCTGCCTCAGCCCTCGACCGCAAGGATGCAGCGAGAGAAAGTGCGACAGGCTCGACGGCGGAAGACGATCCTTCGCGGCCCAGCGCAAACGATTCGGCTTCGACGCAGCCAAAGCAAGCCTCCGCTCCGTCGCAACACTTCGCCTCGACCTTCCGAAACCTGCTGCGACCAGTCGATAAGCGGGCGGCCGCTTCCACTGCCCAAGAGGAGGCAGCATCTGCTGTCGCAGCACGCTACCCACGCCTGCCGGAAACGCTGAATCTGTTCGGATCCAAGGACCCCGTCGATCTAGGCATCCTTTCCATGGCTGCCGCTCGTCGCCTCTACGCATACTACTTTGAGCATCTCAACCCGTGGGGGATGAACTTTGACCCGAAGCTCGTTTCGCACGATGCGGTGCGCGCGTCGTCGTCGTATCTGTACTCGACCATTTTGTACCTCGCCTCGCGATACATCGAGCTGGCAGATGGCGAGGATGACTCGCCCGCCTTCTTCCCGCCGACGTTCGCACGCCCGCGGCCGGACGACGACCGCATCACGAGCGCCATCTCGGCGCAGCTCGGCACACATGTGCGCAGTCTCGCCATCATGGCGTTCGCACTCGGCGACCGGAGGATGGAGACCGGCGTCGCCATGTATCTCTCGTCCGTGTGGAAGGAGGCGGACGACCATTTCACCATCCTTTACTGCAGCTACGCGGCCAAGATCATGAGCGACATCCCAACCGAGCTGCTCTCGCTTCTGCCGTCTTCCGATGCCGCCAACGCTCGCGTCAAGAACGGAATCAAGCAGAAGGACGACGCCGAGACGTCGGCTGCGTTGCAGCAGCAGAGGTCGCGCCGCAATCAGCAGCGACAATTCCTCTTCCACTTCATCCAGGAGCATACACATCTTCTGCACTTTGCGCCGCGGCCCAACTTTGATCGCGGCCCGAGCCTGTTGCGCAACCTGCTTGCGTGGGCGGACGATGCGCTAGCCACCGAGGACGACATTCTGCTTTGTGCGGATATCGATTCGGTGCTGCTGCAGACCAAGTACAAGTCGATCATGGAGCGCGCACAGGCGCAGGAGAAGGATACGCTCTACGGCGGTAGCGAGTGCTTCCTGCTGCTTCAGAGCTTCATGGACGAGCTCGAGGGCTGGCGCAGCAGGTGGGAGCTGCAGGCGCGCAAGATCAACGAGCGCTTCGGGCGAAGTGCCGCACCTTCCCCGCCAGAGCACAAGTCGGACCACGATGCAGGTGCGCCAGCTGCTGACAAGAGCGAGAATGGAAACAAGAGGAAAGAGGACGAGGGGCCGGAGGATGGAGTCGGGCATCTTCCGCTCGATGCACGCATGCATCTGCTGAGTGTAATGCGCAGCAGTCTCGTCATGCAGGTCTCGAGTATTGCCTTCCGAGCTTCGCTGCGCGACATCAACAAGGCCAAGCCCGCGGCCGCAGGCAAAGCAAGCAGCACTTCAGCTTTTTCGCCCTCAGCTCTGTCTGCGATGGATGACCGCGCCGAGCAGGTCTACTACACGTGTCTCGACTCGGCGCTCAACCTGCTGGTGCACACGTTGCAGATGCCGCCGTCGATCCTGCGCCATGCGCAGGACATGATCATGGTGCTCGCGCCGCACGCGGCGCTGCTGGCGACGTACCTCATCTCGCTCCCGCTGCCATCGGTGCCGCCGCACTACGCCGCATCGGCAGCGTCGGACAGGATGGGCTACGAATACGCCAAGGTCAAGACGAGGGTGCGCAGGAGAAAGGAGTACGAGCGAAAGTGTCTCGAGCTTATGCGCGATACGCGCGAGTCGTTCCGGCTGGCTCAGGTGCGAGCCGACGACCACGTCGGTCTGTGTGCGCAGTACTTTGACTCGCTGCTCAATGTTATCGAAGGCGAGTCGGTGGAAAACGGAGCGTCGGCGGCGGCTCCGGCGAGACAGGGAAGATCGCTGCTCAGCAACACCAGCGTGCTTGCGGGCACCAAGAGGTCGCGCAGCAGTCTGGATACCCAGCGTGGCGAGGGAGGCGAGCACGAGGCACCCAGCGCTCCACGCGGGGTCACGCAGACGGCGTCGTCGGACGCTGCTGCAGGCCGATCAAGCTCGGCGGGACCCACTCCGGGCTCGCGCACTTCGGCCCAAATGGGAGCGCAGCCTCACTCGAGCCTGCGCCATTCTGCTCAATCTCACGGCACGTCCAACATGGACGCATCGGCTGCCGAGACGCTGCTCAACCTGCACTCGGAGTCGCATCCGTTCGGGTCAGAGGCCGACGAGGCTGGTGCCGCCAACGAGGGCTCCTCGCGCGTGTTCCCCGCAGGTGGATACTACGGGTCGGGCACGCATCTTGCGCATCCGCGCGTCGGCGCCCACACCGCATCCACACCGCCATCGTCCACGTCTGCTGCGGCCGGATCGTTCTCCCCCGGCAGCTTTGTGAGCTCGGGCATGTTCGGCCACTTTGTGCCTCCGTCGTCCTCGTCGATTCCCAACTCGCCGCAACACACATACCCGCACCACCACCACCATCCCCACTACCCTGCTGTTGCGCATCCGAACGCGGCCGAGTTCGCTTTTGCGCCGGGCATGGTCGCTGCACAGGGAACAGCGACGCCGACGGGAGCGGCGGGAACGGGCACCTCGACACCAGTCGACTGGACTTGGCTCCAGAGCTTCCTCGAGGTGCCCGAGTTCTCGTGGATGTAACAACCTCCCTTCCTCTGCCTACTTGACTGTACTGCCGAGTTTCGTTCGATTGCGCTTGTCTGCGCGTCATGACTGGGAGAAGCGTGATTGCAAAGAGTTGGAGTGTACGAACAGCTGCGACGGGCTTAGAATGCGTTGTCTGCAGGGTGCGTCTTGTCCTCAAAGTAAGGTGCGATCTGTGACAGCATAAGACGAGAGTGTCAGCAAAGCGGGTCGGAGCGTGGAGGGCGAACGTATGATGTACGTACGACGGGGAGCTTGATCAGCACGTCCTTCTTGAAGAGGGGCACGCTCGACATGAAGAGCATCACGGCACCAGCACCGGCACCACCCCAGAGGGCGAGCGTGGGGGCCCACTTGAACACGGCCGCGGGCGTGCTGTGCGAGGTGGACAGGTGGATGTCAGAGCGTCAGTATCCAGCTTCTTTTGCATCTCTATTCATCGTACAGCGTCGAAAGGAAGCACTATATCGCAGTGCGACTGTGAAGGAGTTGTCACGACCGCTGCGTCGAGTAATATGCCATGGGTCGAACTGCACCGGGCCCGTATATCGCAGCTGTTGGATGTCACTGCCCTCGACTCGATCCGATGCATTTCAACCCTGCAGCATCATTCGATCCTTCACTCGCAAGATGGTCGGGTGCCGTTCGAGCTGCTTCATTGCGGTTCGTCGTGGAATCGCTGCTTCGGGTTGCTGCGCTGCGATGCGTGGGCGCGGAGGAATCGTCGGCTAGCTGGTCTGCAACTTACAATCGGCCGACGTGGGGCTGGAACGAGGGCTTGGCGCGGTACGAGATCGGAGAGGGACGCATGGTGGGCTAGCGGACGACGATGGATGTATGGTGTGGAGTCGGTGGTGACGAGCAGCAACAGCGACGACAGCGACCAGAGGTGCTTTCCAGAAGACTTGGGTTCAGCGCTCGCTGTTCTGACCATTCCGGCGCCGCTCGTAGGCCCAATGCTGCCAAATTTCCCAAACCGAGAAGCTCCGGTTCCGAGTTGAGCCTGCGCCTCCCGGCCGGAATGCAAGTCGAGAAGATAAAATGTGTTAAGACGTTTGCACGAGGCACAAGATGTTGAATCTGCATCGCTCACACTTTGAGCATTGGCAAATTTGTTTTGCGAGGGAGATCTGACACTTTTGCGCTTTTCAGGAGATCGTCGGCGCAAGAAGCCATCGGAGCGGATAGGGAACTCGCCCGGAGCGGATTCGATCTAATCACAACCACTTTTGGCCTCTTCCAGATGGGACCCCTTTGGCACTTCTTCTTGACACCTGTTTTGCGTCAGGTTAAGCCTCGCGCGCCCTGTCTGGGAACACCGGCGCGGCCGAGCCAGCAGCGAGGGCTGGGTGGAGACCAGGATGACTCGAGCTGTCCCCCCGCGCTCGCAGGCAGAGAGCAGCGGGCCTTCACAGTCGGAAGATGGAGTGGGGATTTTTACCGGCTTCGGCACGGCAGCGTTGGCAGCAGCAGCCTCCGACTCATGCAGGCGACGCGCACTAAAGATAAGATGCTCGAAATCAGCCAATCAGACCACGCGCTTTGGACACCTTTTCCCCACCACCTGCTGCCGATGCAACCACTCCGCCGCGACTACCGTTCCGACAACGCCGCTCGAAGCTCCCACACGATGATGAGAACAGCGTCGCCCACAGTCTGTTTGCCATTGACAGAATTCATGCTGGATAGAGGCAGCTTGAGATGAAGAAGCTCAAGGGGCGGGCTGGCTTGGCCAAGGAGGATCGTATCGTAGCGACGCTATGATGGCTTGAAGGCGTGCAAAGGCGTTGCGCCAGATCGAGCAGGAGGGGCAGGTCCAACGAATCGAGGGTCTCTGAGAAGAACTGACGAGCTCAATTTGTCTTAGCGCGGTCTGAGTGCTACACGTCCCACGGGGTAGGGCAAAAGGTCTTGTCCGTCTCTCGCCCCTCGCTCGGTGCACACCCCACAAGGCTCCGCGCTGTCATATGGGTGCGCGGCTCACTGCCGCCTGCTCGCCATTTGAGAAAGGAAATGCGGAGCACGGCGTTGGTTTTGATGAGTTTGCCGATGCTGCCTGCGCAACCGCGGACTTTCGACGGGATGGCCGGTGAGGAAGGAGCTTTGAAAGCGCACAAAGATCTTCTGAAGCTCGCTGAAAAGATCGGCAATCCGAGCCGACCGGCGCTGCCAATTGCTTTCTCCTGATTGGGAAGATGGACGGCGTTATCTAGCTTGATCGTCTGCTTCTGCGTACGGTTCATCGCGGCTGCCCGCTTCTCCGCTCCCGCACCATGTCGTGGAAGCTGAGCCGGATATGAAAGCCAAGCCCAAGCTGCGACCAAATCAGATGCGTCGCATTGGAGAGCTCCTCACAATTCCGTCTGGATGCGACCACTCGACCTTTCCGGGTCGTCCAGCCGCAATGGCTCTGCGATCCTGACCGTGTGCTTCGTGTGTCTGAAAGCCCAGCGTACGGCCCCTTCTAGCCGCTCATAGCCGCAGACTGCCAGCCGCCACCCATCGCCCCATCCTGACCAGGTCAAATCTGGGGAAGACCGAACGCGACCCCTGGCCATGCTACGGCCCCACACGTTTGAAAGCACTGTGTTGCGTCACTCGATCCAAATCGAGCTGCCGGGGCATCTTGTGTTCTCGCTCAACCCTGTGTCAAGTGAGAATGGCCGGCAAACGACACCCTGCCCCGCCTTGGTGGAGGGCAAGGCAAGGGCGACGGGTGGGGACGTCAGCGTCGGGCTAACGAGCCTGGCACATTGGCGGTCTCTAGGAGAGCTGGCAGAGCTGGCCGCCCTGGCCGCCCTGGCGCCAGGGCTCGTTTCAGGGTTTGAGGCGAACTTTGGGGCGTCGTGCAAAGCCTCACTGGATCAGCTCACGCGAGCGCCGCCAAGGGCGACGCAGTGTGAATTCGGCGGGCCTGCGGGGTGAGATTCTAGCTGTGAAACGACGGGGTCAAGGGTTTGGGGAACGGCTCATCGCCCTAGGCACTGGGCGGTGTGTGTTTGCTCTTTTGGCTCGAATTTCATGCTCGAATCGTCGAGCTGAGGAAAACTCGAGGTTCAAATTAAGCGTCTGGCTAAACAAAAGAGGGGCGATTCGCTTCAACTTGGATGCACGTCCAGATAGCCAAGACCTCGAGCACCCCGTCACACTGGCATCACCGCTCGCACGTCGGTTGGGCCAAACTGCCTGACCGACGCTGCACGGTGCACCAACACCGCCTGCAGGCCACTGTGCGGTGCAGTTGGAGCGAATCCAGCCGTGAGATGGCCCGCCTGCCCGCCCACGCCCGACCGTCTGATCCGCTTGGCCTCGCTAACCCGCCCGCCCGCCCGCCCGCCCACTCCTCGAGCGGTCC
>AWNI01000013.1:285130-303066 GCA_000517465.1 Moesziomyces aphidis | reverse complement strand
GGGTGGGTCCAGTTGCGAAAGGAGGGTCGAAGAGAGGTTTGGGTGGCCACGTTGAAGTGGAGCTTTCCAGTCGCGGATTCAGCTTTCGGGCGAGCGGTGGCGGGCTGGGCTGGCTGGGCTGTCTGGGCTGGCTGGGCTCGAGACTGTGCTGTGCTGTGCGGTGTGTTGCGTTGCGTTGCATGTGTGTTTGGGTGGCTGCTTCGGTGGGCGGTCATCGGCATTAATTTTGAACTCCAGCGTGATTTTCCAGCTGCTTCTGGCTCGGCTGGGCGGAATTAGAGCTGAATACCGTGAAATGCACGCTCTGCCGTCACCTGTTCCTTTTTTGGGGCAGAGCGTCGGGTGAATCGGCGCGGAGTGTGCCGCACCTGGTCTCAGCTAGAGCTCTCTGTGCGTGTTGTTTTCGCGAAGCGGTCAATTCACAACCAACACCCAACAGCGCTTTAATTTCCGTCGGTCACCTGCTCGCCTCCACCAGCCCCTGACCAGTGTTCAGTCTTGGCTGCCACGCCATGCCGTGCCTCCTGTCTTTGTGCACAGCCTGAAAGTCTGTTGGCACTTGCGACCTTTGGTGCAGGTCATCGTCACAGGGCGAAATGGCAGTCTTGTATTCTTGAAAGTGACAAGGGTCCCCTTTTTGGCCGTGTGGTAGCGAGGCCCCTCGTAGCTGCATGTCAACTCATCACTCCCGGAAAAAAAGGATCGACGGCAACACGTTCCTTCACCTGAACCGTAACTGCATCGCCCTCCGTCCGCTCACAACGTGTTGTCATTGCCGATCCACCGATGCCTGAACGTGCCTAGCCCGGATCCACTCACGGACTTTGAGCGTATCGAGGCTACTTGTCGATCGTGCATAGCCCAAAGCTGAAGCTGAAGGTTCGGTCACGACGGATGCATGGGCTGGGTTCGAGGTCCAAGAGCGTTGCGCCCGATTGTTCTCCACAAGAACGCAGCGGCTTTGTTGGGGGCAGAAAAGGGGCGGCAGCAGTAGTGAGCAGCTCTGCATGCTCGACGTGTCGTCACTCGATTCCACCGAGATGCAGACTTTTTGAGCCTCATCTTCGTTTTCGGCTGGGGGCCACGCTAGAGGAGCCGAAACCGGTCCATTGACCCAGCGACCATCCTGATGCGGGGTCACGAGACACACCCTGGATGAACGCACATGGTGGGCCGGCGTCCAACTTTGACTCCATCATGGTGCGGTGCTCTGACGTGTGATTTCCTCAAGAGCAGTTGCGAGTCGCTCTGCCAGCAGCAGGTCAGTCCGTCAGCTTTCAGTGCGGACATTCAGCATGCAGTCATTCACCGAGCCAGGATCTCACGTTGCTGGGTGGAAATGCCGATGACGTCGGCGCCCGACAATTTTTGAAGGATTATGTTAGGCCGTAGCAGTTACAGGCCCAAAAGTCGCTGCTGCTGACAAAGGCTCAGGTCATTCGAAAAAGTCTGGCGAGGCTCGGAAGGCAGGCTGAGGCGCCTGCGAAGAAAAGCGAGAACCTCGAGTTGCTCGGAGACGGTGGAAGTATCGCACCCTCTCATCGTCACCAAAGTCCACATCGACAGGTCCTTTCGACCACAGCACCCTCTCAACCCTATTCTCGACGAGCAGACAGCCAGCAGCTGGCGTGCCTGTGCCCCGTATATCGTCATGCGGCCGAGCATTTCCAGCTCCCGGGCTGCCAGCCTGGTTCTGCAACAGAGACTGGCCTCCTTGACTATCCAGACCCCTCGCCTCGCCGCTGCCGCCACCCAGCTCGGCCGATCGTCCGCTCTGCAGAGCTCGTCATCCACTTGCGTTCGAGCCGCGCTTCACACCTCTTCCCGCACCGCTCAAGCTGCACCAGCGCCGACACCTAAGCCGGCATCCGAACCAACCAAAGCCGAGCAGGAGATCTCCAAGTGGAAGCCCACTTCCAAGCGCGTCGGCCTGATCGCCGTCAAGCGCGGTATGACCTCCTTCTTCTTGCCCAATGGAGAAAGGATCCCGGCCACCGTGTTGCAGGTCCACTCCAATCAGATCTCGGCGCATGTTGGTTTCGGCGAGAACGCCAACGAGTCCAACTATACCGCCCTGCAAGTGGCCGCCATCGATACCCCGACGCCTTGGCACGTCACAAGGCAGGTCCGAGGTCATCTCAAGAAGGCTGGTGTTAACACGGGCAAGAGGGTCATCCACGAGTTTCCCGTCAGCGCAGACGCGCTTGTGCCGCTGGGCACGAGGCTTTCGGCCGTCCATTTCGTGCCCGGTCAGTCGGTCGACGTGCGCGGCATCACCAGGGGCCACGGCTTCCAGGGTGTCATGAAGAGACACGGCTTCCACGGTCTTCGAGCGTCGCACGGTGTGTCGATCTCGCATCGTAGCCACGGTTCCACCGGTCAGCACCAGGACCCAGGCCGTGTGTGGCCCGGCAAGAAGATGGCCGGTCGCATGGGCGGCAACAAGCACGGCACCATCCACAACCTGCTTGTCGTCCGTATCGACGCGGAGAAGGATCTCATCTACGTCAAGGGCAATGTTCCAGGACCCAAGGGTGGCGACGTGACCGTGCAGGATGCGCGCCGACCCAGCTGGAAGGGCGAGAAGATGTACAGGAGAGGACGACTGCCGACGGGCGAAGCGCTCTCGGGCAAGGAGCCGGACTCGATCTACCTCGCAACAGGCGTCGACAAGCTGCCTTTCCCTGCAGGCACCAAGGCCATCGCCGACAAGCTGCCTGCCATCGTCGAGATTGGCCTCACTCAGCTCAACTCGCCCAACAAGGCATGATTTGTCCTCCCTTTCTTCGCAGGAAAAGGCACATTGTGGCCTTTCCTCTTTCCCTTCTCCCATTGTAACACTAGCAACTCGATTCGAACATCCTTTTTCCATTCATGGGTGTGCAGAAAGACTTGCGCTGATGAGGAGCTGCGAGACAGGCCCAGGAGAGGAGGCACAGCGGCTTGAGAGAAGCTGGCATCGGGTGGCAGCCAGATGATGATGGCGGCTGGGTCGCGTGTCTTTGCCTGTTTTTTTTCCGGGAGCGATTTCGCATTCACCCGAGTCGTGGGCTTGGGCAGGCCGTGGCGGCAAAGTGGAAGCTTTTCGAGCGATTCCGAGAAATTCCACTTGGCAGCGGCGGACCCTTCCGCTCAACTGCGCACCTTACGACACTCACATCACTACCTCGACACCATCCTCATCCTCACACCAAAAGTAGCTCAACTGCGCTCCGTCGATCGATACCACCCCACACATCGCACCGCTGCGCGCCATATCGTTTGATCCGCCGCACCGAGAGTTGTCAGGCACAACACTTCTATCACCTAACCTCCTGAGGTCCACATCCGTCCGCTTGGCCTCCGCTCGGACTACCGGCTATCTGCATTTGCCACGCCAACCACTTTCATCCTACGCCGGACTCGATACTAGAACCAAGATGGTAGGTACCTTTGGCTGCAGTAGCCATATCTGCGTGTCCAGCTGTGGCAGTGGAGCACGACGCTGACCTTGCTTCGATCTCCCTCGTTGTTGGCTCATTTGGCGGCACATCACAGTCTCTTCCAAAGACGCTCGCGCAGATTCTGTTCGTCGGAACCCAGATTGTGGGCAAGGCGCTTCTCGAAGCTGGACGACAAGCAGGACGGAATGCTCGTGCAGGCCGAGTGGAGGCCGCGGCAGGCGCGGCCGGTGCAGGATCCGGTTCGGCTGCATCGCCATCAGACCAGCTCACAAGGACACATCGCATGACGCTCGACGAGGCCAAGCTGATTCTCAACCTCAAGCAGGATGTATCGGCGGCTGGCTTGAGCGGAGGCGAAGGCAAGACTGTGCTCGAGCAGGTGCGCGAATCCATGGTAAAGAGCTACGACCACCTTTTTGCCACCAACGCACCACCAGCACCAAAAGGACAGAAGGGCGGCGGAGCCGGCTCGTTCTACATTCAGAGCAAGGTCGTCCGCGCTCGCGAGAGGATCGAGGCCGAGTGGTCGCTCTTGGATGCGGCCAAGAAGCCCGAGGCGGATGCGGCCGAGACACCCGCCAACGCAGCCAACAAGCCCGAGCAGTCCGACAAGTCGCCATGACGACCCCAGTGGACATCTTTTGCAAAACGACCATAGATCGACGACTCTCTTTCCTCTGGCAGACACTGCAGCCAGTAGCTTTCGGAAATGTCGACTGTAAATACTGTATCATCACCAACCTCATGCTTGCGCCCAAGGCAGTCAGCTCTTCAAGCTCGCATAACTGCATATTCACCATTCTTCGCTCTTCTCCTATCTCTGGGCTAGCATGCGTGATTCAAAGCTTGGCTACGATGGTGACTTGTGCTCGTGTGGCCGGTATGGCCTCGATTCTTCTTGCCACGCTCGTGAAAACAGCTGATTGCAGCGGCACTTCGGGTCGATAGTCCTCACGACTCTTCACAGCTGGCCAGCCGTTGGCTCTGTCACGAAAGCAAGGCAGTGGTGGACAGTCCCACAGGAATGAGCGGCTCTGTTGATGTGTGCCACCCAATTTGTGGAGGAGGAGGACGAGTCGAGCGGAACTCAAAGCGTTGTGGAAGCGGGGGTGACTCGCTCACGAGTTGACTCGGAGGTGGAGCCGAGAAATTGAGCTCAAAGCTTGGAGTGGCGGCGCAGTTCCAAAAATTGTGCCGCTCTCGAGCCGCGATTGTTTCTTCCAGGTTCTAGGCCAGGCCAGGCGAGGCGAGGCGCAGCGGCATGCCCGACCCTTTTTTCTTTGCGCAGCCCGCACGTACCTCCAATCGTCGAGCCCAGCTCCTCCTCTTCCTCCCACTACGACGACCGCATCTCACCACCTTCATATCACACTGGAGTGAGGTCATCCGAATCCAAAGCAACTCGATCCTCGACATCACACCCTCCATCACGCCAGCGGACCCGCCACACGACCGGCCGATCCGCGCACGACATCATGGCGTCTCCATTCCCAGTGGCTCTGCCCGTGTCCGAGACACGGGCGCACAACGACTCGCCTTCGGTGCTCATGAAGGTCACCACAGAGACTGCGCGTAGGAACGAGAAGATCCTCCCCAAGGACGGCGAGCCCAACATCCTCGTCACCTCCGCCCTGCCCTACGTCAACAACGTGCCCCACCTGGGCAACATCATCGGCTCCACCCTCAGCGCCGACGTATACGCACGATACTCGCGCACGCGCAATCGCAACACGCTCTACATCTGCGGCACCGACGAGTACGGCACCGCCACAGAGACCAAGGCGCTAGAGGACGGCGTCACACCGCAGCAGCTTTGCGACAAGTACCACGCGCTCCACGCTCAGGTCTACGAGTGGTTCCAGATCGGCTTCGACCACTTTGGCCGCACCACCACGCCCAAGCAGACCGAGATCGCACAGGACATCTTCCTCAAGCTCCACAAGAACGGCTATCTCGAGGAGCGCACCATGACTCAGCTCTTCTGCGAAAACTGCACGCGCTTCCTCGCCGATCGCTACGTCGAGGGCGAGTGCCCGCGCTGCGGCTACGACGACGCGCGCGGTGACCAGTGCGACAAGTGTGGCCAGCTCTACGATGCCGTCGAGCTCGTCAAGCCCAGATGCAAGCTCTGCTCGTCGGCGCCCGTCCAGCGCGAATCCTCGCACATGTTCATCCGCATCGACCAGCTCCAGCCCTTGACCGAGGCGTGGGCAAAGGAGCAGGCGCAGAAGGGCGGCTGGAGCTCCAACGGCAAGTTCATCACCGAGAGCTGGTTCAAGGAGGGTCTCAAGCCCTTCAGCTTGACGCGCGACCTCAAGTGGGGTGTGCCCGTCCCCATCAAGGGCATGGAGGACAAGGTGCTGTACGTGTGGTTCGACGCGCCCATCGGCTACCCGAGCATCACCGCCAACTACACCGACGAGTGGGAGCAGTGGTGGAAGAACCCTGACAACGTCAAGCTCTACCAGTTCATGGGCAAGGACAACGTGCGCTTCCACACCGTCATCTTCCCCTCGTGCCTCATCGGCAGCAAGGACCCCTACACGCTGCTCCACCACATCAACACCACCGAGTACCTCCAGTACGAGGGCGGCAAGTTCTCCAAGTCGAGAAACATCGGTGTCTTCGGCGACAAGGCGCGCGACCTCGGTCTGTCGGCGTCCGTGTGGCGATACTACCTGCTGGCCAACCGTCCCGAGACGGCCGATAGCCAGTTCGCATGGCGTGACTTCATCGCGCGCAACAACTCGGAGCTGCTCGCCAACCTGGGCAACTTCTGCAACCGTGTGCTGACGTTCATGAAGAAGTACGACTATGTCATCCCGGCGATTCCGGCCGACTCGGAGCTGCGCTCGTACAAGGAGGGCCCGCTGGTGGCGGCAGCGGAAGAAGATGCATCGGCGAGCGTGCTTTCGCGCTTCGCACGCGATGTGAACGCCATCCTGGCGCAGTACATTGCGTCGATGGAGGCGGTCAAGATCCGATCGGGTCTGCAGCACATGATGGCGCTCTCTGCGCGCGGCAACGTCTTCCTGGTGGAGTCGCACTTTGACAATGCGCTCTTTAGCGACAACCGCGCGCGCTGCGACGAGGTGATGATCGTTGCGCTCAACCTCATCTGGCTGCTTTCGGCGCTCATCCATCCGTTCATGCCCGAGACGTCGGATGCGATTCTGAAGCAGCTCGATGCGCCTCCGCGCACCGTACCCGACGACGGCAAGTTTGCGCTCGACCTGCTCGCCGGCCACAAGATCGGCAAGGCGTCGCACCTGTTCAAGCAGATCGACCCGAAGCAGGAGGAGGTGTGGCGCGTTCAGTTCGGCGGTAGTGCCGATGGGCCGTCGCAGGAGGAGAAGCCGCAGATGAGCAAGAAGCAGGCCATGAAGGCGGCCAAGGCGGCCAAGAAGCAGGCCGAAGCCGCAAAGCCCCAAGTGAAGAACAAGACGCCCGACTTGTTGCTGCTCGAACAGCAGGTCGCAACCGAGGGCGATGCGCTCAAGAAGCTCAAGGAAGACGCCAAGAAGGCAGAGTCGGCCGACGACAAGGCCAAGCTCGACAAGGACGTCGAGACCAAGCTTGCTGGCTTCCTCGCACTGAAGAAGATGCTCGAGACACTCACCGCCTCATTGGCCAAGCTCGAACTCGAGGCCGAGTCCGCTGCCCAGTAAAAGGAGCAACAAAAGTGTAGACTTTGAGATCATTCGACATTCAATTTGCATTTCCTCTGTCAAGGTTCGGGCGAGGCAAGTGGGATGTCTAGGCTGCTGAGCGCGGGGGAGGTTGCGAGATCATAAAGTAGCCCAAGCTTGCATTTGCCTCTGCCGCCACTTGGAAGGGCTGTCGATCGTGCGCCACGGATTCGATGATCTTTGGCAGGGTGGACAGGGCGAGTCTGGAGCGAGCTTTGGTTGCGAGGACGTCGTGTTCGAGACGTTCGAGTGTCGCTAGCAGGCGTGCGGCGTTGATGGCGATGCTTTGGCAGTGGAACGTGAGTTCGACACGCTCGCTCGACTCGAGGCTGGCATACTGTGCCGACAGTGGCGGGCGCGAGAGATAGTGATGCGACGCAGTGGCAGAGAGCGCCGGATGCGCCATGTGCGCGCGGGCCGACGCGTGCGGCTGGATCGTCAGCGTACACGACGTTGTGTCGAACTCGAGCACACGTGCATCCGGCTCTTGCTCCGGCAGTATCCTCTCCGACCTCCCCGCACTCGCATACAGCTCACCTCGCGACTCGCCGATGGGTTTGGGCTTGAACCAGTCGCGGAAGACGCGATCCAAGCCCTCGGCGAGCGACTTTGAAAAGCGCAGCCGGTGGTTGACCGCTTCGTCGCCCCGCAGCAGCGCGGCGATGGTGGCATTGGTGTCCTGTATGCTCCTGCGCGCCGTGAGCGTGAGGATGAGGCTTTCAAACGAGTCGAGCGGGTCGAGCTGGAACGCGTAGCACGCCGGCTTGTGCGCAGCGCGGCGCGGCAGCCTTGCCTCCAGGCCCGCGGGGGCGGCTCGAGTGCCCGGCGGACCGGCCCAGTCGTACGCATCCAACGGCTCCTCCAGGCTCGGTCCGGGAGCGGTCGTCTGTGCCTGCTCACCGGTGTGGCGCGCCGAGCTCGTGCTGTTGCGCACGAGGTGATGACGATTGGCTGCCTCGAGGTTGTGCCTGAGGAAGGGGAAGGGCGCGCTGGCGATTTCGTGTGCGATGGCTCTTGCCCTTGACGTGCTTGCCGTGGAGCTGGATCGGCTGCGCGATCGCAGTGACGCTGCCGATGACGGGTTGCGCGACAGCCCAGGTCGGGATGGTAGCCGCTCTTCGAGGTCGAGTGAGCTGGACACGAGGGTCTGCATCGCGCGTTGCTGGTCATTCTGATGGAGCCCGGGTAGGAAGGGCTGGAACGGCGTCGCGACGTATGGGTTGGCGCCCGTGCGGATGCGCTCAGGTCCAACCGACACCGAGTTGCCTCGGCCTCTACCTGAACCGCGTCCGCCTCGAAGCCGCTCCGAGTCGGTGGTGACACGGCTGCTGGCGCCGTTAGCAAACTGGAAGACGGCGGCAGAGGACAAAGGCTGGCGCTTGGAGTATGCGCAGGGAGTGACGGAAGCAAAGTGGGAAAAGTGCAACGTATGCTTGGCGGTGACGGTGTCGATGGGTCGCTGGGCCTCAAATTCGAGCACGGTAGCGTCGTCTGGATCGGCCGAGTGGCATCCGATTCCGAGATAGCGCAGACAGTAGCGCTGAATGTGAGCCTCTACCAGATCGTGAAAGTGGTGGTTGGTGAGCGAGAGTGTGCGCACCAGCACCTTGGCTGGCAGAAAGACGAGGATGTATGCTTGAAGTTCGAGTGGAAGCCGGTCGAGCATGGTTATGACTGCAATGTGCGCGATGCAAAGCTGGTTCAGAGTAGTGTTGGTAGATGTGAAGGACGATGTAGGCGAGTAGCCTGATGCTCGAGCTGAGGCAAGAGAGGTTGTGGACCGGGGCGAGGACGAGGATGAGGAGGCCGGCACCGTCTCGAGCAACAGCCGTGCCGTGGTGCACTTTCATGCAGTCGCGTATGCGGACGGTTGAGCGAATCGAGGCTCAGGACCAGTCTCGTTCCTTCCCTATTTTTTGGGGGATGCACGTCAAACGCACAAAGGGTCGCAGCTGTGCATCTCGACCCTGCCGATAACGATGGCTCAGGCACCACACCACTCTCGACACGCGCTTCTCCACTTTTTCAGCCTCGACGCTCCGAAAGCTCGTCATATGGCCCGCCTCAGTTGGTTCCAGCTCAGCTCGCACCGAGTCACCATGATCGTCTGTTGTCGTGCAACGCTCCGCAACCCAACCATTTACCGCATCGATCCTCTTCACACTGCCAAATGCCGTCCATAAGCTGCCTGGGTAGCGCTCTGATGCCGGAGTCATCTTCTGAATTCGGTTCAACATCACCAACTTGGAGTGGAACGCCGTTCATCGCGCGCAACGGTCCACATAGCCGGATGAGCCCGAAGCGGTGCATAGGCCGAGGTTGAAGGTTGTTAGGGTTCACAGACGAACAGCTCTTGCGAGATTACGATTTGTTTGATCGCCGTCAATTCCCATCGAGCTTCGCATTTTAGAAAAATGGTATTGGTCATGTGACTGAATTTGAAGCTCGGCCGAGGTTTTTACGAAGCGCAATGGGCCCGTCGACGCGGAGAGCACGCATCAATTGACGAAGAATTCTTGGCCCCCAACCAAGCGAACTGAGGCAGCGCCCAGCACGCTGCAAAGTGCGTCAGATGGACCCGGGCGAAAAGTTGCCTTTTGGGCTCAGCGCCTGCTGGCTGTCGAATGGCTTCTCGAGAAGGCCGCGTCGAGCGGTCCAGTTGGGGCGCACAGCAGCGCGGCTTGTGAGTGTCGAATCCCAGTTTGAGAGCGCAGTTGATTGATCGCTGTCGGTGGGCCCAGTAAGGCAACTTGGCCGTCGACACCTGCTCCTCACCATCACCACCACCCATCCCATCAAGGTAAGTCTCGACAACACGTATGGCATCGCATCGTGCTGTTCGATCTGAGCACGGCAGAGCATCAATCTCGACCACACGCAGTCAGCCAATCCAACTTCCGACATTGTTCAACCAGCATAGACTGCTACCACTTCGAAGCATCAGCATCCATCATCCAAAAATCTCGCTATCTTCTGCACACGTACATCTTCGTTAGCGCTTCTGGAACGGACGCCTCTCGACGCTTTCTCTTGACCATTGACGTCTCGACCAAAAACTGCAAAAGACCCGACACAGCGCGGTGATCTTCGACTTGCACTATTGCACGCACCAAACTCGACCTTTTCTTCACATTTGCATCTTGTCCTCGTTCCGATCGCTTCGTTCGCCTGCTCAGATCAACAGCTCTACCGCACTCCGCCGACTCGTTCCGTGCACATTCACGACCGACCATTTCGCTAAACATCCCCCAACGCTCGCCCCGTTCCGCCCTCTTGCAGTGATTCAAGATGTCCAAGGCCGCCGTTGGTACCAAGTTCCGCATGACCCTGGCTCTGCCAGTCGGCGCCGTCATGAACTGCGCCGACAACTCTGGCGCCAAGAACCTCTTCGTCATCGCCGTCCACGGCATCGGTGCCCGTCTTAACCGTCTCCCTGCCGCCGCCGCCGGTGACATGGTTGTCGCTTCCGTCAAGAAGGGTAAGCCCGAGCTCCGTAAGAAGGGTAAGTATCACACTCTCGTTCCGTCAAAATCAGTAGCAGCAGTCGTCGTCGTCGTCGTCGTCGCCGCCAGCACCATCGTCCATCGGCACATCAGCACATCAGCACACCGACTCGCTACCAGCCGGCAGAAAATCTCGCATGGACACCGTACCAGAGGGTTTGGGTTGCAGGAGGGAGAGCATCACGTTGTAGGAAGAGACTTTCCGGTGCCCAGACTGTTTCTAGCTGCAAAGGAGCATGTTCGCCGTTGGCAAGCCAAGCGCAGCTGGCATGGGCGCGGTGTCTTCTTCACCCTTTAGTCAAGGGCCAAATCATTCTTGCAGGTCCGCAGGAAGCAAATCAGCAGGTTGCGGGCATCTGTTGGACGCAGGATCCGAGGAACGCTTGGTTTCCAAAAGGCTGGGTTCGGAGCATCGTTCAGCACATGTTTGATCCGCGAGCGCATGATGGTCGCCCTGGTGCCGATAATAGCGACAGGCAAACGACGACGCTGCTGCGCTTTCCTGCTATATATTGCAAACAGTGATACTGATACTTCGCCATTTCTCTTTTCCAATCTGCAGTCATGCCCGCCGTGGTCGTCCGCCAGCGCAAGCCCTGGAGGCGTCGTGACGGCGTCTTCCTCTACTTCGAGGACAACGCCGGTGTTATCGTCAACCCCAAGGGTGAGATGAAGGGTTCGGCCATCACTGGCCCCGTTGCCAAGGAGTGCGCCGACATCTGGCCACGAATTGCCTCCAACGCCGGTACCGTCGTCTAAGCGCGTGCATCTCTTTGCCGCTCTTGTTCCCTCCGCACCTCTTGTATTTCATACAGTCCGCATCTCACGGACTTTCGCATCTGTTGGCGGCGGGCGAACGCTGTCCTCACTCGCCCAACGTGCCTTGTCGTCACGTCCTACATCTGATACGACATCACTCTCACTCCCTCCTTCCCCCAAAAAATGACAGCATGCTCCTCATAACACGGCACTGGCTGCACAGCTTGTGCGGCTTTGTTCACTGAAGTGAGACAGACATAAAGACGAGACCACCAAAGTGAGGGCATGTTGAAGAACGCTTGTGTCAAGGCGAGACGAGGATTCGAGCCAGCTTCAAGGTGTGGAAGAGGCGAGTGGAGGCGGACGGTAAAATTGTTTACGTCGAAACCCTTGCTGACGTGGTTTGAGCGTTTTCCTTCTTCTTGGAAGACCACCAGCCGCGCCGTCGCTCATCTTCACCCTTCGCCGTGAACATGGATCTCGAAGCCTCGCCATGATTTGAGGGTGCCGAATAGGTCCTGAAGTCGGAGCGTGATGCGAGCGAGCAAGTTGCGTGCTCAGGACCCGCAATCATGACTTCCACAGTGGGAGGCGGCCACGAAGCCATCGACATCGACGTCGAAGCTCTCGCCGGAGAGCTGTCACGGTCCTCGATCCACGATCCCGTCGGGCATCTGCTGGTCCGGCTCGACGATGCACAAGGCTACGACAGGCTGCCGCAGCCCACCTTGCCGCCCGAGGTGCTCGAGAGGGTGGTGCGACACATCCAACCCGACGTGCTGGTTGGAGACCCCGTCGCTTACATTACGCTGGTGCGGCTCAGCTGCGTCAGCCGTCTCATGCGCCACTGGGCGCTCGAGGCACTCTATTCGATCATCATCCTTCCGCGCCACGTTCGCGAGTTCCGCAAGTGGTACTCGCGCTCCGTCAAGTCGCAACCGGCATTCCAGTTCGCAGGCTACAGCCGGGCGCTCTTCAGCGGCTTGGACGACGTTTCCAGACTGACCTCCTTCTCCGCCGGCTGGGACCACGAGCTCCTGCGCCTGCTGCACTATTGCGGCCCAACGCTCACACACCTGTCGCTGTGGCGTTCCGAGTCGATGGCGCTGCTGCGCGATCCGGGTCAAGTTCGCGAGGGCTACCGCTTCGGCACGTCTCAGCCCGTGCAGGTGTGGGGAGACAAGGAGGCGGATGCCGAAGTCGAGGCGGTCGATGACGAGGACGACGGCTTTGTTGCACCGCCGGAAGCGGCTCATGCGGACGACCTGTTCAGCAAAGAGGAGCTCGACGACATGCCCGGTTGGCTCCAGGCCGAAATCAGGCTGCAGGGTACTCGAGCCGTCACGATCCGGCACAAGGCGCATCTGACGCCCACGCGCCGCATCACGCGCCGGCAACAGGGCTGCCAGCCGACGCATCTCAGCATCATGATGAGCTTGCCGTTGCTGGAGCACGAAGACCCGAAAGTATTCCCGAGGATGCTCATCTGGCACCGGGTGCAGGAGCTCGACGTGCACATCTCCACTCCCGGCCACACGCCCAGGATCTTGCGGCTGCTCGCGAGTCTGCGCGAGTCTCCAATACGTCGGCTGAGGATCTCGACGAGCTTCTCTTCGCTTTGCATGATGACGCCGCCCTTCCCGCCGTCGAAAAGGGAGCAGCAAGCCCGGGAGAAGGGAGAAGACCTGGGGACGACCGACCACAGTGGGGCCTTCTTTGGCGAGACACCGTATGGGCGCATAAAGCCGCCTCTCAACCTGTGTGATGCGCTTACGAGCATCTTGCGGGACGAGGTGCTGCGAGGGGTGCTGGTCGACGAGCTGCAGGGCAAGCCGCACACCGCTGTTGCACATCTTGAGCACTTGATGCTTCGATGCTGCCTCGACGGTCCCAATCGACGATGGAGCAGCAAGCCAGACTGCGTCGAGGGTGCCGATCCAAGCACGCCTGCTTCGGCATTCGATACGCAGGCCAGGTCGTCGTCCCAGCCAGCGTGGGCAGCGGGCCGAGCGAGCGACTTTCGCCTGACCATCACGCGCGGAAACCAGGCCTTGTGGGCCAAACTCAAGGACCGCCTGTGGGACTTTCGCCAGCGCGCTGAAGGGCTCAGCGAAGGCTCGTGGGAAATGCTGTCATAGCCGAAGCAGCACCCCACTACAAGCACAGCCGGACGATGACAGCCATCTGCTCACAAGTTCATCTGCTTCGCAAGGCTTTCCACTCGGCTTTCTCAGTAACGAAACACCTCCTACGTAAGATAGAATGAAGACGATAATGGAGCATACCCTCGGAAATATGTAGTCCCCACCCTTCCGCCTGTCGATGACGTGAGGAGGCGATTGTTTCGTGTGAAGACATCGTATCGCTGTGCAACCGTGTGGAATACAATGATGGCCACAAGGCCGCATGCCGTATAGAGTGAAATGACTCGCATTTCCGGTCCGCTGTGGGACGGCGGCGGTCTGAATTGGCTCTTGGATAAAGTTGAGTTAAGGCGCGGCTTTTGGGTCGGGCAATCAGGCACAGGCACAGCCAAAGGCAGCGGCAGAGCGAAGGCGGCAGCAGAGCGCGGCTTCGTACTTACCCGCAACCCGAAAAAAAGGCCCGGCTACCGCCACGTTTGGCGATAGCATCGCTCGCCGTGTCGCCCTCCCACCATCCACCTCTGTCCATGCTCGTGTGCGCAAGCTGCTGCTCAGCAAACAGCTAGCCACCGTGCTTCCGCGGCAAGTGCGACGCTCGTCGGCAGCAGCACCTCGCACCCCTCACCACCGCCTCGCAATCGCCGTCGTCACAGCCACCGCACTCTTCACCCACCTCGTCTGACTTATTTGCTCGATCAATTACGATACTTTGGCTAGCGCCGCCAAGCTCGCGGGAACACTGCTGCTTTTCGTGTGGTCGCCCATCATGCAACCGCCACAACACATGCCCATCAACATGGGCCAGCCGTCCGGCAGCATCGACTCGTCAGCACATCAAGTCGGTCATTCCGCTAACACGCTCTTTCCCGGGGGCTTGCCGCATACCTCGATGCCCAACGATCCGCTCACCGCTGCACTCGGCTTGCTCCCGCCCGAGCTGCTCCAATCGCACCAGCACCAGCATCTACATCAGCAATTCGCCCAGCTACCTTCATCGCAACCCGTCGGGTCTGCATCGCTGCTTTCGCATGTGCACAGTCAGATGCAGACTTCACACGATTCGCTGCTCCCTCAAGCGCCGCATGTTGCACACGGCTCATCTGCTTCCGGCCTCTCACAGCCCCCTCAAGTAGACATGCGCCAAGCCCCCCAGCTGTCGAATAACCAGCCCGGTTCCTCGCAGCAAGGTCAGCCGCATCAGCAATCGCGATCGCGTCATCAGCAACGCTCACCAGCCACAGCTCAGCACCAGCAGCAGCAATCCCAGCAACCCCAGCCGTCTCAGCACCAACAGTCCTCGCGTCAATCTCAACCCCTTCCAAATCATCAGGGCCAGCAGGGGCAATCCTTGCGTCCCCAGGGCCACGTGCATCTCAACCACGGCCAGCATCAGTCGTCGCCCCAGCCTCAGCAGCCGCCAAATCTGGCCCAACTGCTCGGCTCCGCTTCTACAGCCCAGACGCACCAGCCAGCTCTGTTGCAGCAGCATGCCTCGGTCCTCGCCGACGTGCGCTCCTCCATGTCCACCTTCTCGGCCTCCCTGCACGATGCAAAGCAAAAGACGCCTGCCGACCGCGCAGACATCCGCAACGTCGTCTCCATCCTCGATGGCGCAGTCAAGACGCTTGCGGCAGAAATCGAACAGGGCGTAGTCAAGCTTCGCGCGCTTCAAGGCTCTGCGGCTCTGAACAGCTTTGCTGGACTCCTTTCCGGCTCCAATGCCAATTCGATCGGGCCCGGCTCGACAAACGGCAACGACTTGTTTGGCGCTCTCAACCAGTTCGGCCTGCAGCAGAATCAGCAACAGCAGCAGCAGCACGGCAATCAGGGGCTGCCCTTTGACCTCGGCCTCGGCTTCCACCAGCAGTCCCAGTCGAATGGCATGTTCAACATAAATGGCACGCCCAACTCCAACGGTCCTAATGGCGGGCCTTCGGGACTCAACGCGCCCTTCCATAACGACGTGACCATCGGTCAAGGCGGGTCAGGCTCGCAGAATGCCTCGATGATGTCCTCGTTGCTGGCGCAGTACCTGTCTCAATCTAACGACCCGGCTGGCCGCCTGGGTGCGCTCTCGCTCTTCCAGTCTCTCGCCGGCGCGGGTGGCGCAGGATCTCTGCCCGCCGGCATGCAGGGCCTCGATGCGCTGTTGAACCAAGCTTTGCCCCAGCAAACCCAGGCGCAACAGCAGACGCAGCAACAAGCTCGACCCGGTCAGCAAGGCGCGCATCTTCCAAATGGGGCTCCGCTCACAAATGCTGCCGCCCTCGCCGCTTTGACCTCTCTCGGCGTGACACCAACCATGCTCGAGGCCTTGGGTCTGGGATCCGTCGCGCAGCAGATGCTCGAAGCCCCTGATGACGGTCCCAGCACGAACAGCAGCAAGCAGAGGTCCAGATCGCCCGACATGCGCGAGGACAGCCCAGAAGCTGCCTCGGTCGAAGGCTCGTCCGAACCCTCTCGCAAGAAGAGGAAGCATGTGCGTGGCAAGGTCCAGATTCAACCTGACGTGGGTGTCTCGAGGCCGCCTTCAAAGATTGTGGAGAGCAAGGCCACTTCAGAATCTCGCCCTGGACCTGCATCTGCGACGCCGACCTCGCCACCTATAGCCAGTGCCGCGAATCGCGATCGCAACGTTGCGTCGAGCTCGACCATACCTGGCTCAGCAGGGCCATCCGACGCTTCGAAGCGCATCCCGACGCTCGGTGTCGGGCTGCGACAGGAGGGCGACAAGCGCTATCGCAACCGCAAGCTTCTTCGCGATCTGCGAGAGCATCTGTACCGATGGCTGGGAACCGACGAGTTCCGCAAGCTGCGCAACACGTACAAGGTGGCCGAGTGGGTGCCGAATCCGCATCTGACCGACGAGGAAAAGCAGATCCTCGCCTCGCTGCCGCCGGCAGCGGTGGCGCAGCCGCCCATCACGACGCACATCTTCCATGTGGACTTTACCAGCCGCGACTTTTACCGCACCAACCAGTCGCTCATCGATGCCATCGTCGCAGAGGGTTCCAAGAAAGTCGAGGCCAAGCCCGAGGCGTATGCGATTGTTCCGGGCACGATCGACCGCGACCACTTGGAGGACGTGGCCAAGGATCTGATGGACTCGGCTCGGTCCGGATTCCGCATGTCGCTGCGCACGGGCTTGCAGGCGGAGAAAGAGGACAAGGAGAAGCACGAAAAGTACCGAGGCGTTGAACGAGCCAAGACCAAGTGCAGGAACCGCGAGATCGGAGCGGGTCGGCTGCGACATGCGATTCCCAAGCAGCTGCTCATCCCTGGCGCGTATTCGGACGATGCGGCAAGTGACGAGGACCTGCACGGGCTGACCAAGTCCGAGTGGAAGCGGCAGAGGCTGCGTAAGCTGCGCATTGCCAAGGGTTGGGAGGCGGTGACGCCCAAGTGGCGCAACAAGCACCTCACGCGCGCATACCACAAGGCGGACATTGTGAGCAAGAGCAAGCAGATGGCACGCTGGCGTCGGGATGATCCGGTGGATCTGCCGATCCCGATCAAGCTGTACGGCAAGCTGCTGCCCAAGCAGCTCTTCGATCCGGACTGGCTGGCGGAGCATCGGAAGGAGCTCGAGGAGGAGCCGTACTGCATCCGCATCAACGACAACGACATTGACGGCTGGGAGGAGTCGCACCATCCGCTGGGCGAAGACACGAGCGACGAGATGGAGTGGAGCGATGCCAAGGAGAGCTCGCTGCGCGGACGACAGCTCACCTCGGCGCCGTCGAGCAGCCGTGACAGGGGGTCAAACACTCAATCACCCGCTCCGATAGCTGGCTCTTCGAGTGTGCCTATAACGCGCCCGGGCGAGGACAGCAAGGCTGGCTCATCCACGCCCGTATTGCAAGCCTCGAGCAGCGCACTTGCGGCTTCCGAGGCCGCGCAGCCCGAGGCGGACAAGGCGCCCGAAAGCAAGACTCTAGCACAGACCGCATCGGAAGCCGAAGCGACCAGCAGCATCTCTGGCAGCTCGCGCTCTGGCAACGTGGACACTGCCGACACGGGCGATACAGGTGCCAGCGAGTCCGAGTCCGACGTGTCGACGACCGACAAGCCCCCCGCCGCACCCGCCCAAACCGACGCCATGTCAATGTCCGATTCGTAGCATCCTACTGTCCCCCTCTGATCTGCTTAATACAGTCCAACTATGGCTTCCGAGTTATACTACTTCTTCATCAGACTGTGCAGTCTGGACATTCGCCCGAGCGTCACAGACACCCAGTCCTTCCACCGCCTCCAAGTGAGATGGAGGTGCACGAAGTCCAGCTGCGAAAAAGGAGGAATCAGGAAATGGGCATAAAAATGAAAAGCTCCGGGAGCCAGAAAGAGCCAAAAAAAAGTTGAGCTTAAAGATCTCCGAATCCGGGAATTGAACCCGGGTCT
>AWNI01000013.1:258172-273459 GCA_000517465.1 Moesziomyces aphidis | reverse complement strand
GCAGCAGCAGCAGCAGCAGCAGCAGTCGTCGTCGTCGCCCACCGGCATGTAGACGCCGTCTCCTTGTCCCCTCACCTGTATTGATACCCCCCTCCTTCCTACTACCGACTACACTGTTTTATAATTAGCTCGACGTCCGCGTCGGGCCGGCTCCGCTTGCTCTTCCCTCTCCGGTCCAACTCTCTCCACGGATCGCTACCCTACGCCATGACGGGGCGGCCGTCCGATACGATAATGTATCGGACGCGCGCCGCGTTCAAGATCCTCAGCATCTTACCCTTGTCGTCGCCTCCCATCCCTGGTCCGCTTTTGCACCGTCCGCATACGCAAGTCTCTTGTTACCATTCGCCGTATAATACTGCATTTGTTCCTATCCCACACTGGTCTCTTTCTCGTCTGAAACAGTCTTTGAGGCTGGGCAGATGAGCGAGCGATGCTTTCGGTGACTCGTGCTAGGGTCCTAGGATCTCGGGTGCGCTGCTCGCCTCATGTACAGATACACGTCGTCGATCCATGAATACTTCCCCACTCAAAGTGTTTCTGTGCGTGCAGGCGTGCGTGCTCATGGGAGCGAGTCAGAAGCGATGAGAAGAAGCTTCATAGCGAGTAAGGTGAAGTGTGCGTTGGGTTCGTCTGAGGTGAGTCAGTATTCACATGAGCCAATCATGGCCAGGAGGTGTGGGGGGTTGGAGCGCGAGGTGCAATCTTATCGCCCGCGCTCTGCAGGCCTGGTTGGCTGTGACTCGAAATTCCAGTCTTTTGGGATGGAGTGGGTGAAATTTAGCCGCGAGCGTTGGGGCCAAGCGTTGGAATAAGAAGAAACGACGCCTTGCGACTTCCTTGCTTCATCACCACATCTTCTCTCCCTATCAACACACTCACACTACATCCGCCAGCATGACCGGACGACAAGCTGTGAAAACCCTTTCGCGCACCGCACTCTCCGGCGGCTCGGCAGTTCGCCGATTCGCCTCGACGTCGGCAGCCAAGACGGCACGCACGCCGCCGCATCTCCTGACATTGGCCGAGCTCTCGCCTGCCCAGATCAGCTCGGTGCTCAAGTCGGCGATCGAGTTCAAGCAGGCGTTCCGAAGCACCTCGCTTGCGCTTCCTGCGGCGTCGCGCAAGCAGCTCAGCGCAGGCGAGTCTCCCATTCCGCAAAGCCTGAAGAATAAGTCGGTGGCCATCATCTTCAGCAAGCGCAGCACGCGTACTCGTGTTGCGTCCGAGACGAGTGTCGCATCGCTCGGTGGCTCGGCACTCTTCTTGGCGCCTTCGGACATCCAGCTCGGCGTGAACGAGAGCCTGTACGATACAGCCAAGGTGGTCAGCTCGATGGTGGATGGCATCATGGCGCGTGTGGCGGGTCACGACGAGGTGGAGCTGCTGGCAAAGCACTCGACGGTGCCGGTGATCAATGCGCTCTCGGCGCGCTACCACCCCACGCAGATCCTCGCAGATCTGCAGGCGATGCTCGAGGTGTACGCGCCTTCGGCAACGCCCGGCGACCTCACTGGCCTCGCGGGCCTCAAGGTGGCTTGGGTGGGCGACAGCAACAACATCCTCAACGACATGCTCGTGGCCTATCCGCGTCTGGGCATCAACCTCTCGGTGGCCACGCCCAAGGGCGCCGCGTACCAGCGCGACGAGCTCGTGTGGGGCACGATGCAGGACGGCCTCTCGGCACTCAGCAAGTCGGGCTTGTCGCCCGTTGCGCTTGGCCAGGTCAACTGGACCAACGACCCAGCCGAGGCGGTACGTGATGCGGACATCATCGTCACCGACACGTGGATCAGCATGGGCGACGAGGCGCAGAAGGAGCAGCGCCTGCGCGACTTCAATGGCTTCCAGGTGACTGAGGCCATGGCCAAGGCGGGCGGCGCCAAGCCCGACTGGAAGTTCATGCACTGCCTGCCGCGCAAGGGCGACGAGGTGGACGACGAGGTCTTCTACTCGGACCGCTCCATCGTCTTCCCCGAGGCCGAGAACCGAAAGTGGACCATCATGAGCTTGTTTGACCGCATGTACGGCCGTTGGGAGCTGTGAGGCAGCCAGTGAATCCATTTGCATTTTCATCATACAGGCTGAGCTGTGAGTCGGAAGGTCGTCTTGCTTGAGAAGAGCTGGCGAGAACGTGGCGAGGGAGAGCCGTGGGATGCGGCGTCGGAATTTTGCCGAACGATTCGGCGTGTTTCCGACGGGCGCATGCCCTGCGACTTTGCGCTCGATACCCGTTTTGACTCCTCTGCGGGGCATTCTCAGCATTGGCTATGGCGTCGATAGTCTGCCTGCGAGGTCGTGGTTGAGGAGTGCTGTCGGAGCGTTGGTTGATGAAGTGGGTGACAGACATTTGTTGACAATTGCAGCGCGACTTCACCGCGGACAACTGCATGTCCGTGCGCGATATAACGCGCGTCTGTTGCGGGCTCACCCCGCATCTTCTGTATCCATCACATTCACTCGAAGGCGCTCAAGATGGACTATACATCACTGCTGTCTGATACGGCACGCAACCGGATGCCTTCGGCGATCCGCTCGCTGTTCCCCGCCGAACTCATCCCTGGCATGGTGTCGCTGCTGTCGGGCAAGCCGAATTCGGACACCTTCCCCTTCCAGCGCATCGTGCTTGAGCTCAAGCCGGCGCAGCCCGACGCAGCACCAGAACAGATTGCGATCGAGGGTAACGATCTGGATGTCGCGCTGCAGTACTCGGCCACGAGCGGAATCCCCAAGCTCGTCGAGTGGATCCAGACGTTCCAGAGCAAGATCCATGCCCGGCCGCTGGTGGCCACCGACCAGGGCGCCGGTAAGGTGTGGAGGTGCTCGTTTGGCAACGGAAGCCAGGATCTGCTCACAAAGACGTTCGAAGCGCTCGTCAATCCGGGAGACTCGGTGGTCTTAGAAAGCCCTGCTTATTCGTAAGTTCTCCAACCAATTCCCAAAGTACACGATACAGTTGGCTGACGGTGTTGCATGTGCAGGGGGATTCTGCCGAGCCTGGTTGCGCACAAGGCACGCATGTTTGAAGCAGCCACCGACTCGGAAGGTGTTGAGCCGCATGCGCTTGATGAGCTGCTTTCCAACTGGACTACTGCCACCCATACGCGCGGCGCCCCCTTTCCCAAGTTCCTGTATACGACCCCGACAGGTGCGAATCCATCGGGCACGAGCGCCTCGGACGAACGCAAGCGCGCCGTGCTCGGCGTCATCCGCAAACACAACCTGCTGCTGCTCGAAGACGACCCGTACTACTTTCTCAGCTTTGCAGGACTGAGTGCGGATGCCGACCCCGTAACGCGGGCGAGGGGAAAAAGCTACTTTCGCCTCGAACTCGAAGACGGCAACGACGTCGGGAGGGTGTTGCGCTTCGACAGCTTCAGCAAGATCCTCAGTGCCGGTCTGAGGTTGGGCTTCATCACGGGCCCGAGGGAGCTGTTGGATGCGATCGATCTCGACACGAGCAGTCGCAATCTGCAGACGTCCGGTACGAGTCAGGCCATCGCATATGCGCTGCTCAGCAAGTGGGGCATCGACGGTTTCCTGCACCATGCCGACTCGGTCGCGCGCTTCTACCAGGTACGCAATCTCCCCTTGACCCTACCTTTTACATTTCCATTCGCTGACCAGGTCTCATCTTCTGCTGGGTGTAGGATCGACTGGAACGATTCGAGGCATCGGCGAACAGCATTCTGCGTGCGTCTCCCTCGGTTGCCGACTGGGTGCGTCCGACGGCAGGCATGTTCCTCTGGATCCGTCTCAAGCTTCCGGCCTCTGGCCAAGGCGCTGCCGAGGGCGATTCGTACGATCTGATCAGCAACAAGGCCAAGGCCGCCGGCGTGCTCGCGCTGCCGGGAATCGCATTCAAGCCGCCCACCGACACACGCACGCCCAGCGCGTATGTGCGCACGAGCTTCAGCCAGGTCCCCCTCGACCAGATCGACACCGCCTTCCAGCGTCTGCGCAGCGTCGTCGAACAGGCATGGCACGACGCCGGCCTCGCCATCCCTGCCTAGGGTCATGCACTCGGAACATGCTGCCAAAGATAATAGCGTCATTTACACATAGAAGCGTCTCCCACGCGCACGGTTGCTGCGGGACGACGTGCAGAGAAGAGTGCGGGTTTCCTTATATGAGCACGTGGCGCGAGAGTGAAATCAACCGCGCGACTGACGGTAGTCGCTCTCGACCGAGGTGGCAAGCTGCGCCAGCTCCTGCTGCACCGACGAGAGCAGCTCGGCCGCAGCAGCGTGGTACTCGGCTTGACTGCAGGAATCAAGGGAAGAAGAGGGAAAATGTCAGTGAGAAGCGCTGCGTGAAAAGGCAATGTGGGGCCGGGTACGTACGCCTTGACGAAAGCGCTGAGGCTCTTGATGGGCTCTGGGTTCTCGAGCACCTGCTTCATGAGGCTGATGGCCTCCTCGGTGGAGGCGACGAGCTTGTCCTCGGCCTGCTCGACGTCGTTGCGGTACTGCTCGAGCTTTGCGGAAGCGCCGGCGTTTTCGGCGGTCTTGAGCGACTGCTTCCAGCTGTCGAGGTGGAGGCGTGCGTCGGTGACGTTCTGGCGCGCCTTCATGGCGAGCGCGATCTGGGCGCCAAACGAGTTGAAGGGCACGTTGAAGCCCTGCGTGATCTGGTCGTCCTGTGTCAAGCGCGCGTTGCCCAGACGGTCCTCTGCGATGGCAAACTTCTGGAGCGCCTCGCCGAGCTTCGAGTCGTCCTGGACGGGCGCCGCCGAGCCGGGTGCCTGCGCCGTCTCGAGGTTGGGCAGGCCAGACAGGTTGGAGGCGTCGGCGCCGAGCTGGAGCGCACCGCTGGCGGCGGCGCGCGAGAGGGCGTGGTGGAGCGTCTTGTTGACCTTCTGCGGGCGCGCGGTGGGCGAGACCTTGGGCAGATTGGTGCCGCGCGTGGCACTGGCAGCCCACGAGGTGACGCTGTGTCCGACGCTGGCCGAGAGCTGGGTGATGCTCTCCTGAAGCTGGGTCTGTCGACGCGAGATCAGAGATGTTGTCAGCAGATCTTCTAACTATTGCTGCGTGCGTGGGCCTCGGTAGCGATACTTACTGGGTAGTCGTAGCTCTCGGTCTCGTAGACCTTGGCGACCTTCATGAGGCCGGTGTGGGCGGCCTTGAGCGCATCGACGCGGCGTTCGAGGTCCTTGTACTCCTGGGGCAGCTCGGTGATGTCCTCCTGGTCGACGGCGCCGAAGCGCTCGCGGGCCTGCTGGTTGAGGTTGCCGAAGGTCTTGCCAATGTTTTGGAACTGAGGTCCGACATTGCTGGTGAACTTCTTCCACTGGTCCATCTTGATTTGTGATGCTTAGTTTGTGCTGTGGCAGTCGAGACGGGTGGTGGTGGTGGTGGAAATGGGATGGGCGCAAGTGAGAGCGATTGAGAATGAAATGTGCCTGGCTGAGCGGCGGGTGTTGCTTTCAGCCTCCATCTACGCTAATTTCACTGCTGTCGGCGCTGCGCTGCTCCTGGCTGTGCCAAATTGGGATTGGACGTGCCGGGTGTGATGCGCTGTGCTGTGCAGATGCTTTGCAGATGCTTTGCAGACGCTGTGCGGTGATGCAGTGCGTTCGCGTTCCACTCTCCCGACGCGCACCGCACCGCACCCTCTTTCCAATCCACATTTGGCTCGGGCGAATGCACAGGCCAGCTGCAGTTGGGCCCAAAGAAAAGTGCAACGGTGTTAGAGTGTGTGAGCACCCCACTTTTGGCTGCGCCGCGAGGGTCCGCAGCTGAGCTTTATCCAACACCATCAGCCTGCCACCGTTCTCGCCAACTCACAGCAGCATAGCACCAGCTGCAACCTCGTAGCCATGGCTTCACCCGAGTACACGCTTCCTGCGTACTACAGAGACGGTGTGGTGACCTTCCCCGCGTACGTCTCGTTGCCACCATCGGCTCGCCCTGACTTGCAAGCGTGCCTGGCTGCCCATCAAACACCATCGGTCAAATGCATAACTCTATCTGCCGACATCAGATCGCCTCGATCGCAATCGTGGAACACGCCGACATACAAGCAACAAATCGCACTCAGGTGGGGCATCTCGGTCGACCGCATTCGCGCACTCAGCATCTCTATTGATGATCAATTCGTCCTCATCGAGGACCACGACGACTGGCACGATTGGGCCCGCGCCACCTTCGCCTGGATAGGCAGGGCTAATCACAGGCACGATCCCGACGCTCCCAAAACTGTCGAACCAATCCATATCAAGGTCTTGATCGACACGCCAGCGCAAGTGCAACTGTCGACGCCGCGGCCCTCGCAATCTGTCAGTCGGGCGTCGCCAACAGCCACTTCATCCACTAGCACTTCAGCGGCTGGCGCTCAGCATGGCGACGTTGCAAGTTCTGCTGGAACACCCTCTCAGCATACAGATGAGCTGACTCTTATGCGCTCAACGTCACCTGCGCTCTCGTCGTCTCACAGCGTATCCCTCCCGTCGATGCCCTCAGCGCCGCGCCCCCAGACGGACACTGCCAGCACGCCAGCCCCGCAGCAACAGACTTTCAATGCCGCTTCGACATCGGCTGCCGCGTTGGCGAACGATATCGCCGGATCTGTCCTTCAAGCACTTCAGCCTGTCTCGCGCGATCTGCCCGTCGTCCTGTCCAGCCTCATCCTGTCGGCCATCCCGCAGGCACTCAACTCGATTCACAGCGTCAGTGGTGGCATCCATCCTGCACAAGGCACGCAGTCCGCGCAAGCATCCCCGGCTCCATCCCCGTCAGCCGCCTCCAGCTCCACCGCTCCTCCTGCGCCGACACGGCCTGTCGACACGACTTTGCAGGAGGAGGATGCAACAAGCGTCAGCGCCCCAGCGCAGCAGAGACAGTCGCTGATCGAAGGCATGTTGGACGAGCTCGCTCGTGTGCGTGCACAGCCAGCACCCAACGCAGCCTCGCAGGCGACGCCTTCGCCCTCCGATGCTGCACAAGAGCCCGCCGCCGAATCCACGATGAGCGCCGAGCTCGGGCACGCGTTCGCCGAGATGCTGTCGCAGCCCGATGCCGGCGCCCTCGCCCAACCTGAGCGACAGGCCACAGACGATGATGAGACGTTCTCGATCGTATCTACACCTGTCTCGAGGGGCAACGCAGCACGCTCACGATCCCGCTCCCGCTCTCGCTCACGGTCTCCGCGCCTTGGCGTCTCGGGGGTGATGTTGACACTGCTCACGCTGTTCACTTTCCTCATTGGGCTGGTTGTGCCTGTATCCGGTAACGCGCTGAACCCGCACGCGCCCATGCTTGCACGCGACACTCCAGTGGTTGGACGACAGACGCGTCAGCTGCATCTGTGCAAGTGTACGTGTTTTCAGACCAACTCTACGCTCGTCCCGCTCTATGCACCTGCCGACCCTGCCAAGCCGTGCGCCACATGTACGCGCCAATTCTGCCTCGACCAAAGCCTGGACATCTGCAAGGGCGCAAAGCTCGAGCATACCGACCACGATGTGGGCACAGGCTTCGAGGGCGATGTTTGGGCAAAGTGCTTCGAGAGAGATAGCTACAAAGACCAGTCCATCATCACGCTCTATTTGCTCGTGCTTGTTGCCCTCGTCGCGTTCGCAGCTCTAAGGACTAGGATGGAGGGTTGGTATCACGACTACCAGAGGTTGGGTCCGCAGGGTATCTATGATGCCGTACGTCAGTCGCCATGGCGCACATCCGCACATTGATCCCCCACCTGCATTCGCACTTTCGCATTCAATCTCATACCTGCACTCATCGAACATGATCACTGGAAACGCGACTCTATTTCGCTTGCTGCCATTCGAGGCTGTCTATGTTTGAGTCACATCGTACGCCGAGGTCACTTGGGTCCAGCAAGGAGCTTGTTGATCTCGCTGTCGTAGCCACCGATCATCTCGAGCACGGCATGGACTCTGTGAAACCACTGGTTCTCGACAAAGTACCCGGCGATTCCGTCGGGCGTGCATGCCTTTCGATGGCACGACTGCGCATGCTTCCACCAGTAGATCTCGGCGACCTTGAGGTCGGTCTGCTTGGGACCCTGCATATCAATCCACAGCTCGCAGCCGTGGCAGTGGCCCTGGATCAGCTGCTTGCGCTCCTTGGGCTTCGCATGCGGCTGCGCCCGAACCCGGAACTCGGCAGGCGGCGTAAACGGCAACCCCGTCAGCGCAGACACGCCGTGAAAGTTCTGCAAGTGGTAATTGTAAGCTGAACAAACCAGACATCAATATCGCCGTCAGCGGAGGGTCGAATAGCTAGGGCGACAGTGCAAGACGGCTTACCTGAAAACTTGGTCTTGAAGAATCGCACCTGGCCTTCCTCGTAGCTGACGTCCGAACTCGAAAAGTCAGCCTTCGTCCGCTCGCCAAAACCAAGCCCTCGAGGTCACTCTGAGAGGGCTTTCTACTAACCAAACTGGGCACATGCCGACTTTGTCCACGCCCACGCCTTTGACAAAGCGAGGCGTGTACAGATCCAAGATCGATCGTGGCTTGTTGAAGGCGCCGTGCACGCTCTGCGCTCGATCGACCGTATCGCGCAGTTCATCGTCATAGCTATGGACCAGAAGCCCAGAGAAATCATAAGTCAGTGTGGTCATTGAGGCTTCACCGCCACCGCAGAGCGAAACTTACTCGGCATCTCCAAGACCTCGCACGAGCATCTCTAACACCTCGGGACTGACGGAAGAGGGGACCAAATACCGCTGGTACAGCAATGGAAATCCCGAATGAATCTCCCAGCCTGCAGGTAAAACTCGCTGACCCTTGTCGACAAACGTTGCCGGCTTGACATCCTCAGTCTCTTCCAGGTCGGCAAACACCATCTCTGGCATCTCGTCCGCTTCCGACTTGTGAGCCAGACCTGCTGATTCTCCCGCAGCAATCCCGTTCTTGTCAGCGAGTTCCAGCGGGGGCTCTGGAGTGACTGCTTTTCGCCAATCCCGTGCGTCTTGAGAAGCGTCTTCGAAGAATCCAGCGCGCCTCTCTCGAGGAGGCGTGAGCAGGGCTGCCAGACTGCGTCGAGGCACTTCGTCCTTCTTTCGCAGCTTGAACTTTCCCGAGGGCGTAGACGGCGACGATACACCACTCGCGCCGGACCCAGGACTGTCCGACGCCATCGCAGGCGACTGTCGTTCGCTGACGTCCGCAACTCGAGTGTTCGCTGCAGCCTTAGAAGACGAAGCGGCTGTCTGGCTTCTGGCAGCTTTGTTCTTCGCCGGTGCCGAGTAGAGACTCGCTTTGTTCGAGGTGCAGTAGTCCGTCAGCCTCTTCGGGCTGCTCCTTCTACGCTTCTTGCCCGACGACCTTTTATCCGCCACGCTGGTGCTAGCGGCCATAGGCTGAAGTTCAGCGGGCGCGTATCTCGAGGATTCAGCGGTCGCGTCTGCCTCGCAGGGCAAGTCGAGCTCGATCGGTGTGTCGCCGTGCTTCGCCGTCCTTTCCAGCATCCCTCCACCTAGAGCGGAGCAGCTTTCGACGAAAGGAAACGATGCTTCAGCAGGAGCAAAAGTTGTCGCCGTGGATCCGCTTGCGTCGCCCAATTCGGTCGACCAGAACGATAGCTCTGCGGTATAGCTCTCGTCAGGCTCGCCTTCTGCGTCTTCATCGCATGAGGAATATTGGGTGTCAGCTGGGGCCGAACGGAGATTCTGTGTCGGGCTGATGATGCTCTGTCCAAAAGAAGCCACGGACTGAGATCCGAGAGCCTTAGCAGGATCGATGTAGTTGTACGGAGCGACGCACTCGGAAGTGGCCTTGAGGTCGGTGGAACGGAATGCCTGAGAAAGAACCGGGGCGTTGCAGGATGCGTCGGCGACGGGATCTTGGGAGAAGTGCGGGAAGCTGGTGTCGAAGCCTGTTCCACTCATTTGCGGAGCTTCGCTTTGCAGGAGGAGTCGAGAGGAACGAGCAAGCTGGCTGAAACCCTCCAGATGAGGATTGAAGCAGCGGCAAGATGGTCAAAGTGGCAACGTCTGGAGCAAGTCGTCAGAGAAGGGAGCAGAGCTTTGAAGCGTGATGGTGAGCGAGATGTTGAGCAAGCAGCGGACAGCACCCGACTTGGGTAGATGGGCGAGCTCGAACGATTGTATTTGTATTGCGAGCAGATTCAGCCGACGTTTCCGATGTAGCCCAGCGCCAGACCGCACGAGGTCACAGAGCCTGCAACGCAGGCCAGCATGCAAGAGCTGCACAAGGCTTCCCCAAGGTTGCACGAGCTAGCTCGTGTCTGTGCTGCTGTCAACTGCGTGTAGCCAAGCTGTCGTGCTTGGTGCGCCTCAAGAAGAAGTCGGAAACGCTCGGATGCGGGCCATCTGCAGATCACCCGCTCGAGGCTCTGCAAATCTGCACCTGCTGCATGGCTTCCGTTGCAACGAAGGCGGGCAGGCAAACACCGCTGCCAGAAGGTTCTGCAACCCTGTCCAAGGTCGGCAGGCATACAGTCGGGGAGTGACGGCCGGTTGGGCGCCGCACCGCCACTGGCGTGGGACAGGGGACTCGAGCAGGGCTGCCACCTCGACGAGGCCGGCCGTGGTCGCTTGTCCCGGCTCGAGGGCGCACCAAGCAAGAGCCCACTCGCCGATCCAGCCGCCCTTGGCGTGTTTGGGGGCCTGCGTTGTGCCCCTCTTTGGCTCGATAAGGCGCACATTCTAGAATCTCTCGACTAGCTCGGACTGCCTGGCCTTGATCTACACACACGACAGATGACCTCGAATGTATGGTCGTTGGTCGAGCAAGACTGGAGCGAAGGGTGACGAGCGCGGCGCTTGCCCAGGATCAAGAGGGCGCTCCTGGAGCTGGTCGGTTCTGGTTGCGTTCGCTGAATGCGCCTGATCGGTCTTGTCGAGTAGGCGATTGATTGAACGCCGAACATCTTGCAGGCATGGGTGTTACTGGCTAGTGCCTGCACTCAGTGCAGGGAAGCCTTTCGGCGTCCCAGCGGGGCCTCCATTCGAACTGGGCAATTGCACGTTGTGGGAGACGCCTCTCTGCCTCGAGGCTGGCGGCGCTGTCGCGTCGCTTACCGTCGCTGTAAGTGAGCAACCAACGCCAGAGGAGGGTGTGGCTTGCCGAATGACTAGAGGAATCGCAGGTTTGCGTGCGCGAGGAGAGGGAGAGGGAGAGGGCAGGAACGAAGGGAGGCGACGCGGACACTCAACGGAAGAGGGACCTAAGAGGAGCAGCTGGCAAGGAAGCGTGACGGCGGCGTGATGGCCACTCGGACTGCATTCGAATCACACAGCTCACGACACTGGGCAAAGGCTCGATTTCGCGGCGACTCTGGCTGCGTGGTGCTGATTCATTCACGCTCCTGAAGAGCCTTTTTTTTCCTGGCGCGTCGCCAAGTCGACGCGGCCAGGATGGCGAGGGGAGGAACGAACGTGATGGACGGCAGGGCCGACTGCACATCTCGTAAAGTCACAGATCCCGTCGCGCGCGTTGCCATGCTTGCGCAAGATGAGGCGTCTGTTCGGACAGGAGCCCGACATTCGACCCACACTGCCAGCCTTCGCTGGATCTTCGAGCCTCGAGTTTCCGGTGTCCAGCCTGGGCTCCGTCATTGCTTGCGTGGCTGCGCATACACTGCATGCTGAACCTGCACTGCAACACAAACGGCACTACTGAGAGGGGTGCACGCACTTGCAGGCGCAGTAGCACGGGAAGAGGTGCGTGGACAACGCGATGGAGCACACACAGTCCCGACGGCTTTCATGCCGCTGCAGGAAGCCCTCTTGCCCCGCGAAAGAGGGAGAGAGCGAGAGAGACCGTTCACACACGCTCAAATCATTCGCTCTGACCGCCATGCGAGACGCATTGGCTAGCGTTGCGTTGCGAACACTCGATTGCATTGCCCATGACGATCAAAAGAGGACGAGCTTGGTTGGCGAGGCGGAACGCTTAAGGGCGGCCATGACAGCATCGAGCGCGAGCAGCTTCATGAGCTCGTCCCTCGTTTCAAAAGTGTCAAAGACGTTGCGCTGCTTGGCGTCGACCCAAGTCTGGTCAATGACGAGCGCCTGGAGCGAGTCGAGATGCAGGCTTCCCGATGCGATGAGCGCCGCGACGCGCTGCGGTGTGCCGGCTGCCAGCGGCGTCGTGTGCTCGCGCAGCCAGGCCTCGTGCTCCTTGAGCTTGAAGTGGCGCGCAAACAGCTTGGCGACGGAAAAGCCGCCTAGGAGCGCCTTGCTATCCTTCCTTCCCGACTTGGCGTCGGCGTCGTCCTTCTGCGCCTTGTTGGAGCCATTGGCCATTTTGCGCTTCTTTGCGGGGCCTGTCGATCGATCGTCTGAATCGGGCAGCTGAGGACCCAAGGATCGAAGGCCACGTGCCAGGTCGGCTGCACGCAGAGCGTTTCCCGTCAAGATGACGAGCGCTGGATGGCCTGGCTTGGAAACGCTTGGATGCTGGCTGTCGACAATGTTCTTGGCTATCGACGGCATGCACTTGCGAACAAAGTCGGCGAGCGTGTCTACGGTGCGAGGCTTGTCGAATGCATTCGTGTCCAAAAGCATCGACTCGCGAAGGCGAAGCTCTTCCAGTTCCAGCTCGCTCAGCTTGGCAAACGAGGCGCTCTGCTTGGAGGTGAGGTAGTCGGCTTGCAGGTCGGACGGTTGGGTGGCCACCGAGCCCACTCCTTGCACGAGCTCTGCCGAGACTGCAGCACGCTGTTGTTTCCATCAAACATGGACAGAAGGCGCAAGCGAAGGTGTTAGTGGTGAGATGGTCAATCTCGGCTCTGTGGCACGGCAACCTACCTTCTGCTTGCGAGCCTTTTCCTTCTCCTTGCGCTTTCGCTTCTTGTCGAGCTTGCGCGCCGCTTCATCTTTGCTCTCCTGCTGTGTTGATGTCGGAGCTGGCGCAGCATCCTCGGATGCTTCGTTCGAGAGCACGGGCTCGTCTTGGACGCTGACAGCCCCGTCATCGGAGCCTACAACCGAAACTGCATCTTGCTCGTCCAAGAGATAGTTCTCTTCCAATGTGTCGGCCATGTTCGAGGCCAGCGAGTCTATGTAAAGAAGCGGATGGTGGTTGCGAGGTCGTTACGGGCTGGCAAAGTTTCCTGCGTGGCGGAGGGCAGAACGAGTTGTGGAGGAGTCGGCACTTTTTGCGTCAGGAAGAACCCTCGAGCCAAAATTTGTGGTGATTTCTCGGAAGTCGGCCAAGAGACTCAACCTCAACTTGCAACTGCAGCCGCGTCTGCATCCTGGACCCTGACCATCATCACCCACAACCCAACCGTCCTCTGACAGCATCCACCAACCACGAACAGCCACGAAGAGGCTCCTCATTCGTCTGCTGCAACTATAGCAGCCGACCCGAATCGCTGCTACCCCTGTGCGTGGCGTTTCAGCGCAATTACCTGCAAGGATCTGGCCCGGGCATCTCTTTCGAACCTTGCCAGCTGCGGTGGCATTGCGTCCTGCAGTGCCTTTCACGATGATGTACATCGAAGACTCCGCTGAGATCGCTGCGATCGCGACCGAGTTCATCTCAAGTATGTTCTGGACCGACCCTGCCCGTAGATTGGCGTTGCAGCATTCTGACCCGGATGTGTCTCGTCCCGCATTCTAGACCTTGACAATCTGCCGCAAGAAGTTAGCCATCTCGTCAAGGAGATCGAGCACAAGGATGTCAAGATTCAAGGTGAGTTCATTGTCGAAGCAGGCTTGCTCGCAGCCAGGAAAGATGTGCGCGATCATATGCTGACCGATTTTGGCTTCCATCGGCTCTACAGATCTCATGCCAAAGATCGCAGCCAGGGAAGCTCAACTCAGAGAGCTGCTGCAAAAAAGTGGCAGTGGGCTTGCGAACCCGGCAGGCAATCTTTCGGAGGCGGACCGCGTCAAGGCGGACAAGCTGGCGGAGAAGATTCGAACCGACTATGGACGTGCGGACGAGTGGGGTTCGCAGAAGGAGGCGCTGAGCCTGCGTCTGTGGCGCTCGATCCACGCGCATCACAAGCATCTCAAGGAGGAGATGGCCAAGATCAGCCCGTCGGTGCTGAACAACTATGCGTCGACGGCTTCGATCGGCACGCCGCAAGTGCCATCGCTGTCTGCGCTTCCTGCAGCGCTGGCTGGGCTCAAGAGTCCTGCGGTGGAGCTCGACTCACCACTGGCCGGTCTCAAGCGCAAGGGCAGCCTGCTGTCGCCCGGAGTGGGAACGCTCACGCCCGGTACACCCATGAGTGCCGCCGCGCGCGCTCGAGCTGGCGGTCGCACTACGCCGGGCGAAGGTTCGCCTGCTCCTCCGGAACGGGGGCTTGGGAGCTCGATTCGCGGCGTTGGAGGCGGCCGCAAAGCACGCGGCGGATCGCTGTCGGCGAGTGGGCCTGGCCGATCGGCGTTGTCGCAAAGCACCGAGTTTGGCTCCCTCCCCGGGCTGGAGGGCTTCGAGGGCGAAGGTGGCGAGGGCGAAGAGGGCGAGGAGAAGGACGATACGCCGTACTGCTTCTGCCAGCGCGTGTCGTTCGGCGAGATGATCGGATGCGACAACGCCGAGAACGACCCGGACTGCAAGGAGTGGTTCCACATTGGCTGTGTCGGCGTCACCAAGCCGCTGCCGCAGAAGTGGTACTGCTCGGAATGCCTGGCCAAGCTCAAGAACAAGCGTCGACGTCAGTAATCCGTGGCGTGCCACACCGTTTCCCACTTCCTGTGTTCATCCTGTAACTTTAGTATACCCACGACCTCTGGAAACGCAGGGAGCATTCCGAGCAGAATTGATTACGAGGCAGGCTGGGATGAGGGATCGGCTGTGAACTGATCGGCCCGATCTTGTCTTTTGAGATGGACCGACGTGGGGCCGCGGCATTTGAATTGGCCGCGCAGATTCTATCGAGCGGAGGCGGGCTTCGGATCGGCCGTGGCGGATCTTTTTGGGGAAAGTGCCCACGCTCTTGTGCCTCCATCTCCAAGCAGGAAGCGACCTGTGCCCACGACGACGGGACGCGAAACGAGATGCGATTGGACAGGCGGCCGCAATCCGCCCGAGAGCTGCTAACTTACTGGCCACTCGGAATTGCAGCGTTGGTGAGTCGAGCTCCAATCAGCGCACTGAGCTGCTTCCCGAATCGGATTCGACTGCCAAACGGGGCTCTACTGAGCCGAATCCTAGCTTTGCGCTCGCTGTGATGCCGGCCAGTGGCCAGTGGCCAGCGGGTGCAGGCTCGGTCTTCTCATCGTCGGTGCTTGAAGCTCCCATTTCGCCGCCCAACGGCTCAACGGCCTCTAGAAGAAAGTTTAGCTTCGGCCAAGTGGGCACGAGTGGCCAGCTGCTGCAAAGTTTTTTTTTTTTTTTT
>AWNI01000013.1:218378-258072 GCA_000517465.1 Moesziomyces aphidis | reverse complement strand
TTTTTTTTTTTTTTTTCGGTGGTCTGTGGTTGCAGAGCGCGGTCTCACGTCAGAAGGCGCGTTCCACACAAAATTCGAGTCGGAGCGGGCGAGACGGCAGTTCTCCACCTCTCTGTCTCGCAGCTCTCCACGCTTTGTGCAGCAGGCAGCGATTGAGGCCCAGGATCGGGAGCGACATTTCTTTCTTTTTCGAAGAGCGTGTCGCGAAGATGGCGACTCATAGCAGGGCTCAGAAGCCAGACCAGCCAGCCGCTGCCTGCCTGCCTGCTGAAAGCGGAGAGATCCAGTCAGAGACGCGAAACTTTTTTTTTTCGGCTGTCCTGCCGAGGATTCTCCCTCTCCCATCGGAGCGCGGACGGACCCACGTTCAATTTTTTTTCTTCCTCCATGTGCCTCGATGCTGCCTTTTTTTCCCCCGCGAGAGAGAAGCAGGGCGAGCGAGCGAGCGAATTTTTGAGCAAAGCTTAGTCCGTCGCTCGGCGCTCCCACCATCTTCCTTCCCTTCTTCCTCCTTCTTCCTCCTCTTCTCCTCCTCCTTCCTCTCTAGCGAGCATCAACACAACGCAAGACAGGAAGGAGGTCGAACGAGGTCCAAGAACTCGATCTGACTTGCCAATCCAAAACCAAACCGTCCTTCTGACAACCCCATTCCGCCGTCTTCTTCCTTGATTGTGTTCATCGTCCACCACCATCTCACCCTTCTTCGCTCTCCGCAGCGAATCCCTTTCTTGCATCGTAAAAACCAGTCGAAGCAGTGCTTGGGCTCGTTCACGACGCTAGATAAACCCCCTCACGCACCACCCCAGCGACTCTCTGGTGTCTCTCGAGATCGCTTTCCCCTCCCAAAAATAGCCTCACTCTGAACAGAACAAGCTCGCTAGCTGTTCGAGGTCCATCACCTTCTTTCATCCTATCCTCTCTTTCCCCCCTCTAACTAGATATCCACCATGACCACCCCTTCGCTGGGAGCAGGTCAGCCTGCCCTGGCCCCCAACGGCCAGGTCGCCCTCTACCCCCCCGCCACGAGCCCGCCTCTCGGTCAAGAGGACAGCACCGAGATGGTCCTCGAGCTTGCCGACGGTTCCGCTTACCGCGGTATCAGCTTCGGTGCCGAGGGCAAGTCCATCTCCGGAGAGTGTGTCTTCCAGACTGGTAAGTCCAATGCCTCGACTGCGCCGCTTGCACAGTCCGCGTCTCCAAGCGCCGGCTCTCGGGCTTGTGCAGCTCCCTGCGCAACAAGTTTGTCGAGTCCTTATCTGACCCGCCGCCTCCAACCTGACCGCGATGCTTCTCGCGAACGCCGCTATGCACAGGTATGGTCGGCTACGTCGAGTCGATCACTGACCCCTCGTACGAGGGTCAGATCCTCGTTCTCACCTTCCCCCTCGCCGGCAACTACGGTGTTCCCAGCCGAGAGGAGGCTGCCCAGAGCATCCAGAAGCTGCTGGCCTCCCCCTTCGAATCGAGCCGCATTCACGTGGCCGGTCTCGTCGTGTCGTACTACAGCCACGAGTTCAGCCACTACCTCGCCCAGACCGGCCTCTCGGACTGGCTCAAGGAGAGCGGCGTCCCCGCCGTCTACGGCATCGACACCCGCGCCCTGACCAAGAAGATCCGCAACCAGGGTAGCATGCTCGGCAAGCTCCTCACGCCCCAGCCCGGCGCCTCCATCGTCCAGGCCGCCGCCGCCGGCAACTGGCGCAAGGCCATCGTCGACCTCCCCTTCGCCGACCCCAACGCCGAGAACCTCGTCGCTCGCGTCTCGTGCAAGAAGCCCCAGCTCTACACCCCGGCCAACACCGCCTCGGGCGAGTCGCTCGGCAAGTTCGACGCTCCTCTCCTCCACCCCTCCGGTCGCGCCATCCGCATCCTTGCGCTCGACGTCGGTATGAAGTACAACCAGATCCGATGCTTCACCTCCCGCGGCGTCGAGCTCAACGTCGTCCCTTGGGACTACGACTTCCTCGCCGACGTCGCCTCCTTCGACGGTCTCTTCATCTCCAACGGTCCCGGTGACCCGGTCTCGTGCGGCCCCACCATCGCCCGCATTGCCGAGCTGCTCAAGCGCAAGGGCGCCGACATGATCCCCATCTTCGGTATCTGTCTCGGTCACCAGCTGCTCGCTCTCGCCGCCGGTGCCCAGACCGAGAAGCTCAAGTTCGGTAACCGTGGCCACAACATCCCCTGTACCGACCAGATCAGCGGCCGCTGCTACATCACCTCCCAGAACCACGGTTTCGCCGTCAACGCCGACACCCTCCCCGCCGGGTGGAAGGCCCTCTTCGCCAACGCCAACGACGACACCAACGAGGGTATCTACTCCACCGAAGGCCCCTACTTCAGTGTCCAGTTCCACCCCGAGAGCACGCCCGGTCCCCGTGACACCGAGTTCCTCTTCGACGTCTTCATCCGCAGTGTCGTTGACTGCGCCGCCGTCAAGGCCGCTCCTGGCGCCACCCCTGCCACCATCCTGCCCCCCGTCGGCTTCACCGGTGGTATCCACGCCGAGAACGCCGCCAAGACCCCCCGTGTCAACGTCCGCAAGGTGCTCGTCCTCGGCTCCGGTGGTCTCTCGATCGGCCAGGCCGGCGAGTTCGACTACTCCGGTTCGCAGGCCATCAAGGCGCTCAAGGAGGAGGGCATCTACACCGTGCTCATCAACCCCAACATCGCCACCATCCAGACCTCCACTGGTCTCGCCGACAAGGTCTATTTCCTCCCCGTCACCCCCGAGTTTGTGCTCAAGGTCATCGAGCACGAGCGACCGGACGNAACCCCAACATCGCCACCATCCAGACCTCCACTGGTCTCGCCGACAAGGTCTATTTCCTCCCCGTCACCCCCGAGTTTGTGCTCAAGGTCATCGAGCACGAGCGACCGGACGGTATCTACTGCACCTTTGGTGGTCAGACCGCGCTCAACGTCGGTATCAAGATCAAGGACGAGCTCCCCAAGATGGGTGTCAAGATCCTCGGTACGCCCATCGACACCATCATCACCACCGAGGACCGTGACCTCTTCGCCAAGGCCATGGAGGAGATCGGCGAGAAGTGCGCCCCTTCGGCCGCCGCCAACAATTGGGACGAGGCGCTCGCTGCCGCCAAGTCGATCGGCTTCCCCGTCATCGTCCGTGCCGCCTTCGCCCTCGGAGGTCTCGGCTCCGGTTTCGCCAACGACGTCGAGGAGCTGCGAAAGCTCTGCGCTGCTGCCTTTGCCAACTCGCCCCAGGTACTCGTCGAAAAGTCGATGAAGGGCTGGAAGGAGGTCGAGTACGAGGTCGTGCGTGATTGCCGCAACAACTGCATCACTGTCTGCAACATGGAGAACTTTGACCCGCTCGGTATCCACACGGGTGACTCGATTGTCATTGCCCCCTCGCAGACGCTCAGCGACGACGATTACAACATGCTCCGAACCACCGCCGTCAACGTCATCCGTCATCTCGGTGTCGTCGGTGAGTGCAACATCCAGTATGCGCTCAACCCGCACAAGCGCGAGTACTGCATCATCGAGGTCAACGCCCGTCTCTCGCGATCCTCGGCGCTTGCCTCCAAGGCCACCGGATACCCGCTTGCCTTCATCGCTGCCAAGCTCGGTCTCAACATCCCCCTCAACGAGATCCGCAACAGCGTCACGCGCGAGACCAGCGCCTGCTTCGAGCCTTCGCTCGACTACGTCGTCACCAAGTTCCCCCGATGGGATCTGCGCAAGTTTGTCCGCGTCAGCAGCAAGCTCGGCTCTTCCATGAAGAGTGTCGGCGAGGTCATGAGCATCGGTCGCACCTTCGAGGAGTCGATCCAGAAGGCCATCCGATCCATCGACTACCAGTACGACGGTTTCAGCGCCAACGACGTCGTCGCCGACGACGAGATCGACGAGGAGCTCATCAACCCCACGGACAAGCGCATGTTCGCCATCGCCAACGCCATGGCCAAGGGCTACTCGGTCGACAAGATCCACAAGATGAGCAACATCGACCGCTGGTTCCTCAGCAAGCTGATGCGCATCATGAACGCCCACAAGGTGTTTGGCACCCACAACGCCGCCAGCTTCCCGCCCGCCATGCTTCGTCAGGCCAAGCAGCTCGGATTCTCGGACAAGCAGCTCGCCAAGGCGCTCAACTCGACCGAGCTCGCCGTGCGCAAGCTGCGTCAGGAGCACGCCATCATGCCCTTCGTCAAGCAGATCGACACGGTCGCCGCCGAGTTCCCCGCTTACACCAACTACCTCTACACCACCTACAACGCAGTCGAGCACGACGTCAACTTCAGCGACAAGGGTGTCATGGTGCTGGGCTCCGGTGTCTACCGCATCGGTTCGTCGGTCGAGTTCGACTGGTGTGCCGTGCGTGCCATCCGCACGCTGCGTCAGCGCGGCTTCAAGACGATCATGGTCAACTACAACCCCGAGACCGTTTCGACCGACTACGACGAGGCCGACCGTCTGTACTTTGAGAACATCTCGCTCGAGACTGTGCTCGACATCTACGACACGGAGCAGTCGTCCGGTGTGATCGTCTCGATGGGTGGCCAGACGTCCAACAACATCGCGCTGCCCCTGCACCGCCAGAACGTCAAGATCCTCGGCACTTCTCCCGAGATGATCGACATGGCCGAGAACCGATACAAGTTCTCGCGCATGCTCGACAAGATCGGCGTGGACCAGCCCATGTGGAAGGAGCTCACCAGCTTCGAGGAGGCCCAGTCCGCTTGCGCCCGCTTCGGCTACCCCGTGCTGGTGCGTCCGTCGTACGTGCTGAGTGGTGCCGCCATGAACGTCGTCTACTCGCCCGAGGACCTCAACAGCTACCTCTCGCAGGCGGNCCCCGTGCTGGTGCGTCCGTCGTACGTGCTGAGTGGTGCCGCCATGAACGTCGTCTACTCGCCCGAGGACCTCAACAGCTACCTCTCGCAGGCGGCTGCCATCAACCGCGAGCACCCCGTCGTCATCACCAAGTACCTCGAGGGCGCCAAGGAGATCGAGATGGACGCCGTCGCCAAGGACGGCAAGATGATGATGCACTACGTCTCCGAGCACGTCGAGAACGCCGGTGTGCACTCGGGTGACGCTACGCTCATCCTGCCCCCTCAGGACCTCGACCCCGAGACCGTGCGCCGCATCGAGGTGGCCACCGCCAAGATCGCCGCTTCGCTTCACGTCACCGGTCCGTTCAACATCCAGTTCATCGCCAAGAACAACGACATCAAGGTGATCGAGTGCAACGTCCGCGCCGCGCGATCGTTCCCCTTCGTCAGCAAGGTCACTGGTATCGACGCCATTCAGATGGCCACCGAGATCATGCTCGACCTGCCCGTCGAGGCGTACCCGAAGGTGGACCTGCCCCGCGACTACGTCGGTGTCAAGGTGCCGCAGTTCTCGTTCAGCCGTCTGGCCGGCGCCGACCCCATTCTCGGTGTCGAGATGGCCTCGACTGGTGAGGTGGCCTGCTTCGGTCGCAACAAGTACGAGGCGTACCTCAAGGCGATGATCGCCTCGGGTATTCGCCTGCCCACCAAGAACGTGCTGCTGTCCATCGGCTCGTTCAGCGAGAAGCAGGAGCTGCTGCCCGCGGTGCGAACGCTGCACCAGCTCGGCTTCACCCTGTACGGATCTTCAGGCTCGGCCGACTTCTACTCGGAGCAGGGCATCCCGGTCATCCACCTCGAGGCTCTGCCCGAGGACGACGAGTCCAAGTTCGAGGACACGAACAAGGCATCCTACTCGCTGCTCACGCACTTGACCTCGGGTCTGTCGTCGCTCTTCATCTCGCTGCCAAGCAAGAACAAGTACCGACGACCGGTGTCGTTCACTTCGATGGGTTACCGTGCGCGACGACTCGCGATCGACCGATCCATTCCGCTGATCACCAACGTCAAGAACGCCAAGCTCTTTGTCGAGGCGCTCGCGCGCCACCGCAAGGCTGGCTCGAACTTCGACATCTCGCCTGTCGACTTCAAGACGAGCCACACCGCCTTCACGCTGCCTGGCCTCATCAACGTCAACACGTTTGTGCCTAGCATCGCCGACGGCAAGGTGAGCGCCGACGAGCTGGCTGCCATCACGCGTGCCTCGATTGCCGGCGGTTTCACCACGCTCCAGGTGATGCCCGTCGGTGTATCGTCGAGCATCGTCGATGCCGCTTCTTTGGCCACGGCTGAGAGCAAGATCGCCGAGGGTGCGCACTGCGACGTCTCGCTCGGTGTTTCCGCGACGGTGGACAACGCCGAGACGATCGACGAGCTGGCTGACAGCGCGCGCTCGCTGCTCATCTCGTTCAACGGCCTCGGCTCGAACGTGATCAAGGCGGCCACCATCGCCTCGCACTTCGCCTCGTGGCCGGCGGACCGACCGATCGTGACGGACGCACGCAACACGGATCTCGCTTCGGTGCTGCTGCTCGCCAGCCTGCACAACCGTTCGATCCACGTGACCAACGTGCTGTCGCGCGACGACATCCGGCTGATCGCTCTCAGCAAGGCCAAGGGTCTGCAGGTGACATGCGACGTTGCCGTCTACGCGCTCTTCTTCACCACCGAGATGTACCCGCAGGCTACGTGCCTGCCCTCGGCGGACGACCAGAAGGCGCTGTGGGAGAACTTGGAGGACATCGACATGTTCTCGATCGGCAGCACGCCGTACCAGCTGGCCAAGGAGATCGGCGAGGTGGCTGCGCCCGAGGCGGGTATCGAGGAGACGCTGCTGCTGCTGCTCGACGCGGTCAACGAGCGCCGCCTGACGCTGGACGACATTGTGAGCAGGCTGTGCACCAAGCCCAAGCAGGTGTTCGGTGTTCAGTCGCAGGCGGACACGCAGGTCGAGGTGGAGATCGACCGCCCGACGGCATTCGTGCGCCGCGACTACTGGTCGCCGCTCGAGTCGCGCGCCACGGTGGGCTCGATCAACCGCGTGACGCTCAAGGCCAAGACGGTGTTCGTGGATGGCGAGGTGCTCTCGAACGCCTCGCTCGGCAGCAATGTCAGCAACGTCGCGATGGTCGCCAAGCAGGCCAAGTCGGCTGGCCGCCGCGTGTCGTTCTCGGCTGCCACCGCAGGCGCCTCGACGACCCCAGGCGTCTCGGCTCAGGAGGCGCCTACGTCGCCTACCCCGCTCTCGCTGGCGCTGCGATCGCCCGTGCTGGGCGCAAGCACCGATTCTCAGCCGCGCAGCGGCAGCCTCATGGCTGCCTTTGCCAACGAGTCGACGGCGCTGACGTCGGTGCCTGCTCCGTCGATCGGGTCGGTGCTGTACCACCCGACGTTCGCTCGTCGCCACATCCTGTCGGTCAAGAGCTTCACTCGTGAAGACCTGCACGCGCTCTTCTCGGTGGCTACCGAGATGCGCATGCTGGTGGAGCGACAGGGCTCGGTGGACCTGCTGCGCGGCCGTGTGCTGGCTACGCTGTTCTACGAGGAGTCGACGCGCACGTCGTGCTCGTTCGAGGCGGCCATGCTGCGCCTGGGTGGACAGGTGGTCAAGGTGCAGCCGGACAAGTCGTCGGTGCAGAAGGGCGAGTCGATCCCGGACACGATCCGCACGCTGGGCTGCTACGCGGATGCGGTGGTCATGCGTCACCCCGAGGCAGGCAGCGTGCATCTGGCTGCCAAGCACTCGCCCGTGCCCGTGATCTCGGGTGGCGAGTCTTCGATCGAGCACCCGACGCAGGCTCTGCTCGACACGTTTGCCATCCGCGAGGAGATGGGTACCGTGGCTGGACTGACGATCACTATGGTGGGCGACCTCAAGTACGGCCGCACGGTGCACAGCCTCGTGCAGCTGCTGTGCCTGTACGGTGTGACGGTCAACTACGTCAGTCCCGAGTCGCTCAAGATGCCCGAGGACGTCAAGCAGACGGTGGCGCGCAAGGGCATCAAGCAGTACGAGTCGACGGTGCTGAGCGACGACATTCTGGCGCGCACCGACGTGCTGTACGTGACTCGCGTGCAGAAGGAGCGCTTCCCGGACCTCTCGGCATACGAGGCGGTCAAGGACAGCTACGTGGTGGACAACGCCACGCTGGCCAAGTGTAAGCCGAGCACGATTGTGCTGCACCCGCTGCCCAAGAACAAGGAGCTCGCCGACGACCTCGAGTACGACCCGCGCGCGGCGTGGTGGCGGCAGGTCAAGTACGGCATGTACATCCGCATGGCGCTGCTTGCCATGGTGCTCCACCAGCGCGCCTAAGCTCGCTATCATTATGCCTCTTTCCTCTTCCCTGACTGTATAGAGATCTTTCCTGACGAACGTCCTCATCGAGGCCGCTCTCGTACTTCCCCTGTTTCTTCCACACACTTATGCTCTCCTGTTTGATAAAGCTAGATATGACCAATCGAGATGTGTTTTCCCCATTCACCCCATTCACTGAGGTTGAAGGCAAGGATCGGGAAGATGCGGACGGAAGAGCAGGGGCCGTGATGCATGCAGCAGGTGTGCTTATTTCTTCTTGCTGATGGCCACCGTTGGGCGGAGTGAGCGAGCCGAGACCGCTTCGTTTTCGGTCAGCGGACATATCAGAAAGGGCACCAGAGGGCGGAGCTGCCGGGCCGCGCCAAAGTGGAGGCTGAGCGTCGAGCGATTTTGGTTGGCTCGAAACGGCTCGCTTTCTGTCGGCAAAGAGCGCGCCGAAAGGGCGATGCAGGAAGAGCGGTCGGCCGCCTCGCGTGAGCAGACGTTCGAGTCGGTGGGAGCGCGCTGCATGCACCTTGAGCCAACGCACAGATCCAATCCAACACCATCACCACCGGAGCCTCCCACACACCCTTTCCCGCAGGCCCACCACATCCGTACCCGTAACAGACACCCACCAACCTCGGCGCGCAGAGGCAACGTGATTCAGGGGCAACTTTCGCCGCGACCTTGCTCGGTCTAGCCCGCTTCCATCTGCTACTGCTCGCGACAAGCAGGATACTACGCAAGGCACGTCGAATCAACAGCTGTACTTCATATGCCTCCGTCGATGGAGTCGACCGCTTCGTCTGGCTCGTCGGAGCCCAAGACGCCACCCGCCAAGGGCAGTGCCACCTATCCTCGCGCATTCCTCACGCCGGACAAGGACTCCACCCCCAAGCCCGCCACACCGCCGTCTTCGTTAAGGCAGCGCTTCGCCTCGTTCACGCGCTCGTCCGGCAAGGCGACGGCAGCATCTCTCTCGCAGAGCAGCTCTGCAAGCACGACACCGCCCCACGAAGACATGAGCGAACGCGTCGAGAAGCTCGATCTCACGCGCGGAGCGCCCAAGCCGGACGGGTCGGCTGCGCCACGCGAGCATTCGGCACCCGTGTCGCGCAGGGCCAGCATGTCCAAGAGCGACGACGAGCCGCATGTGCTACAATACCAGAACGCCGAACAGATCAACCAGGACTCGCCGCTGCCGCGCGTGCTCAGGAGCGCCAAAGCTGTAAGTTGCGCAGCCACCAGCGGCCGATGTCGAGCAGGGATTGGACACGCTGACAGTTTGTGTGAACAATGCAGCAACCGCTTCCGGGCCATCCGGGCAACTTGACCGAGGCGCAGACGCGCGCGCTGCACGAACTCACCACCGCCCTCCGACACGACGGCGCACTGCACGAAGCCGAATCCGAACCGCCGTCGTATCAAGACACACAGCTTCTGTAAGTCGCCGACGCGGATGCGCAGTCTCTCACCCATTTGCTGACAGGCCCTCTTGCTTTGGTGGTAGACGCTTTCTGCGCGCGCGAAACTTCAACGTGGCTGCGGCGCGGACGATGTACCTCAAGGCGGAAGCGTGGAAGAAGGAGATTAAGCTCGACCGGCTCGTGCGCGATTTCGACTTTGCCGAGCGCGACGAGGTCGCTTCGCACGGCTGGAGCATGTACTTCCACAAAACCGACCGACTTGGTCGACCGATCTTCATCCAAGACCTGGGCAACATGGACGTGACGAAAGTGTTCCAGATCACGACGCCGGAGCGGGTGATCGAGAACTTTGCAGTCACGCTCGAGCTGGCGGTTCGACACCGGTACGAGGCGTGCACGGTCGCGAGCGGGCGGTGGGTGGATGACAACATGATGGTCGTCAACCTCGCCGGCCTGGGGTTGGGAACGTTCTGGAGCATGAAGGGCCAGCTCCAGCAGCTGCTGGCGATCCTGGATAACAACTTTCCAGAATTATCCGGACGCGTGCAGATCATCAATGCGCCATACATGTTCAGCACCATCTGGTCCTGGGTCAAGGGTTGGCTGCCTACAGCCACGGTCGATAAGATCGACATTGCCGGCGCCGATTACCACGACCGCATCTGGCAGTACGTCAACAGGGAGGATTGGCCAAGGAGCTTGGGTGGAGAGTGCGACTGCGCTGATGCCAAAGGGTGTGCAAAGTCGGACAAGGGCCCGTGGGATACGCGCCTCGTGCGCACCGCAGATCTGTAGCTCAGCTGCGCATTCTGTGAATGTCCAATGCCACCGCTCCTTGCTCATTCACGCCGCTAGAATCGTCTGTGCCGTGTGCATCCAGTGTCGGGCTGAGCTGAGCTGCGCTTCGAGAGATGGCCGCGTGTGGTGGAGGAGTGTGCATCAAATCGGCTGCAAGCAACGTAGACTGAAGCTGGGATTGGCAAAGGCGCTGTAGCTACTCGACAGATTACTCGTCGTCGTAGGCGTTGATCTCTTGACGTTGACGCGCAGGCACTATGCACCCCATCAAAAGCATGGTCAGCATGAATCGTTTGCATCCGTTTGCCATCCTGCGGCGACTTACGCGGGTAGGACGTGGGGACCTTCTCTGCGGGCTTCCAGCCGTACGCCTTGCGGATGGGCGGCACAGCCACCACAGCCACAGGACCCACAGATCCGATCACGATCGAGTAGAACACAACCGGGTGCTCGTGTGCCGCATATTGCTAAACGAAATGCAACATCATACCTGTCAGTACTTTGCATCCTTCCTTACCCGTCGCGCAGAGTTCGTTCGGGCAACCTACGAGGTATCGGAATGTGTTTCGGAACGGAGAGAAGAGCGACGCCATGCTGTACCGAGTTTGCGCAGTGTCTGCAGCCACGTAACCGAGTAGAATAGGAGGCGAGGAGGTGAGGATGGTCGATGTCGAGGCAAAGTGTGCAGAGAGCAAGGAGTGCGAATTGTCAAGGTGCCACAGCGGCCAGGCGTGATCGTCTCGAATTCGCCTCGGAGCCGAATCCCGCATCCTCCTCGTATTTTGTACCTCGGATTGTACGACTCGCTCACTCTCACATCTTTACAAAAAGCAATTCTGTAGTGAATCCCGGCCTAACATTTTTCCCAATAAATCACGCTCTCGCTATCTGTTTGGATGATCCGATCGGCAAATGGCTGGGGTTGAAGGATGGCCATGAGACAGGGGCGTCCATTGCACTCTGTTCCAGACCTCTCGACGTCACTACGCCTCGGTCTTGGAGCTCCTACACCCCGAATAAAGTTTGATTCACCTCGGCCTATCCCACCGCTGGACCCTGCGTCGATGCGGCGAGCGGACCGTAGCTCCACCGGCCCCAGCGATCGGTGCACCGGCGAACCTGGCTGTGATCGTCAGGACTCTACCCAGTGGCAGGAGTGGATCGTCTGATTCAACAGATCTACCGGCGAACCTCTTTTTTGCCGACACCAGTGTGACGGATGAACTTGCCTAAAGCAGCCGGTCCGAGATCTGTCCCGGCTGTCTACGTTGTGCATGGCTTTGATGAGCATGTGGGCAAGCATGTCGTAGCGAGGTCCGAGCTCTCGAAACCCTTGACGGAGAAACGGCGAATGGAGCGGGGAGGCAGGGGATCTGGACCATGCGCCTCACAAAGGCCCATTCATGCCTTCTTTTGCTGGGCCGAGGCGAAGGACGAACGAAAGCAAGCCGCAAAGCCACGACACATCCGTCGGATGATTGCAGCAGCTTGGCTTGAGGCGAGGTGATGGATGCGGCGGAGACAAGCCGCGCACTGCTGAGCGCTCAAGCTGCAGCTGTCAAACTTGTCCAATACAAATCCAATACAGGCACGCTGAAATGAGCATTAGAAAGCGCCTCTCCGAGCTGCAGATTGTAGAGTTGAAGCCCACTTGACATGCTCCGTCCATTTTACCCACGACAGAAACACTCCCCCTCTCTCCCTTGCTCTTCTTCCCTTGACGCTCTCTCCTCCTCGCCTGCAAAGACGCAGTGTAGATCTTGAATTCACTCTCCGCTTTCACCTTAACCTAATCCTCTCCTCTCCGGCTGTTCCACACCGAGCCCCAAGTCAGCCAAGTACACCCTGCCCAATCGGTGCATCGAGTTGCAAGCTGAATCCGTGGACAAGCGTATCGAGCTTCTTGTAGTATGCACGTCGCTTCAATGCAAGCGTCGTTTGAGCGCTGACCCTTGAGCTACCTCGTCTTTCGCAGCAAGCCACGCTGCAAACGTAGCACATCCCCTTCGCGGCCTGCGCAGATCTTGCGGCTGCATCCAGCACGCACAAGCGAGCTACCTATGCCGATAGGACAGCTTCAGCGAGTAGCTCTAGCGCGCATCAGCATGCGCTCTTGGTTCTCCGACTAAGATGTCGCACGCCTATCGTCAAAGCACGGCTATCGGCGTACGCGCCGGGCACCGAGCTCCGATCGCACCATCTACAGTCGCTGCAAATGCATCGCCTTTCTTATCCGCGTCTTGCGCGCTTAGCCAATTCAAGGCTGCCTAGAACGAAAGCGGCTCTTTCCTCACCACTTCGATGGGGAGACGTCAATTCGGATAAGCATGTTGCGCGAGCGTGCGAGTCTCCTTACTCGTCCCTGTCTCTTCCCGGATCGTATTGCTGAGGTCCAGACTTGATCGAGTAGACAAAGGGGCTCTCAAAAGCCGATGCTAAGCTCGCCATCGCATCGCGTGTGGTTGTGTCAAACGGGCGAGTGGCAAACGCCGGGCGGAGAGCAGGCGCGGCTAAGCCACAAAACCCTTCTGCCAAGTCCGCAATCTTGTCGTACATACCTGAGCCTCTCTGCTTCTCCATGGCGTGTATCTCAGGCGTTCGCTTTTACCTTGGCAACCCCGCCGAGCGCTGCATGGCGGCTGGCGGTTGACCCGTAAGCTTTCACGCCCCCGGGGCCGCCTCGGGACTACCAATGATCACCGACCTATCCGGGATTGGCAGAGCAAGCTTGACATGAAACTGCGAGTCGGTGCTCAAAGTGTGCAGGCTGCGTGGCATTGTGACGGAGGAGCAACCGCCGTGATGGAGTTCGAGATGGAGAGGCTGGACGTGGCCGGCGTGTTTTTATTAGACCGACTTGACCTTGTTCGAGCTGCGCTCTGCAATTTATTTTCAAGCGCCGACAAAAACAAAAAGAAAACAAAAAGAAAAGCGCGTTTCGAGAGTGTGGCTCCGCAGCCGAGCTGATCCACGCCTCTGGGTTGACAGACTGTCGATCCTTTGGCCTCGCCTCGCGCAGCGTTGCAGCTCTCTGCTGCCGTCAACAACAACGCTGACGTGCATCGCAACCCTGCGTGCCACGCTGCCAGTGTCAACTCTAGCTGCAGCCCAAGCCCCCAATCTGCCCTGTCCTCCTTCTCCTCCCCCTTCTGCTGCCTCGGGTTGGCGACAGCATTGGGCTAAGCGCGACCCATCGGGCTTGCTACGCATTCTGTGTGGCTGAAAATCGAGACCATGAGGACGATTCATGCAGGTCCCTCCGTCTGTGAGCTGGGGTAGACCGCTTGTCTCACCTCGTCCTGGTCCACCAAGCTTTCCGTGCCGGCATCTGACAGCCAAGTCCACCCAGAGCTGATGGCTGTGTGCACACCCAAGCCGCTTGAGCCTTCGGTTGGGTGTAACTTCTCCCCTTCGCTTGAGTTGCACCTCCCTTTAGCCGTGCGGCCCAAGTGGAGCCTTCCTCCGACCTGAGTCTGCGGCCACGCCAGTGTTTTGCCCCGTCTCCTCCTCCTCCTCCGCTCCTCTCCATTCGCCACTCCCCACTCCCACGCCCACCCTTCGTGTCTCACCTCTCTGAGTTTGACATCTTGGCTTCGTCGAATCGGCTTTCTTTGCTACTCGAGTCCTCGCTCACCTTCCTTTTCCACTTCGATACCCCCGAGCATCTCTCGACATCTCATACCGTTCTTGACATCTTCTCCTCACATTCACACCATCATCGCTTATAGCTCTTATCCTCTGTCCTACAACATCGCCTCCTCGAAGCACGCGCATTCGTCCGGCTGATACGATTCGACTCGCCAGCAATCACCACCGCAGCACTCGGTCCAGCCAGCACTTTGCAGCAGGCACACCTGGACTTCAGCCGACCATATCAAAGGGCATAGGGAAGCTGCGCGCTTCCCTTGTGTATCCACCATGTCGAGCAGCATCGTGACTGCCGCTGGCAAATCGCTTGGCAGCCGACACAACTCGCACTCCAACCTCGTGCGAGACGACAGTGTCAACGAATGGCTCACAGGATCGCACGACAACACGCCCAAAGGTCACCAGCCCGTCAACACCGCCCACAGCGCCATCCCACGCGACAGCAGCTTCGCAAGCCTCACCGAAGGCTTCGACATCGTCTCGCCCTCGTCTCTGTCGTGGGCCCATCCCCCAGAGACCAAGCTGCCCACCCTCAACCATGCAGACGACTACCTCTCGCATCTCGCCGAGCACTCGATCGGTAAGTACACCTTCGTTCTGGCTACCGCAAAGTGGAATCGAGACATTGACCAACGGCAATGGGTGGCTATCATGATGGAATCGACAGATCTCAAATCGACGTTTACCGAGACACTTCACGTGGACGACTTCTTCAACGACACTGCTTCGGCGTCAAGTAGCCCGTACATGGCAACGACCATCAACCTGCCCGGCTGGAACCACGGCCCAGAGGTGATGGGTGGGCTGATCGACTCGGACGTCGACTCGCCCGAGGGCATCTGGTACGGTCAAACGCAGGCAGTTACCGCCAAGACCGCACGCAGAGGCGTCAACGTACCCAGCTTCGCTATCAGCATCGACCAGGCCGACGACGAACTCGACTCGCCCGGCGGCCTCGGCGCCGGCCTCGATCAGCTCAGCTCGGATCTCAGCCCTGCAGGCAGCGACGGCCCGGGTTTCCTCGGCGCTCCTTCTCGGACACTTCGCTCGTGCATCAGTGCCCCGCTTCTCCAGCGCGACGACCCCGTGCTCGCCGCTGCAGGGTCACAGACGCTCATCAACGACTACCTCATCGACGTTGGTTTCCCGCAGGAGCGCATCCCGGGCGACAATGCGCTGGGTCTCGAACTCGGTCCGCGAGCTAGCACCGCCAGCAGCCCGGCGAACGATGTGCCCGGCCACCCGCAAACCCTTTTGCCAGGAGATGAGAGCAAGGATCGAGTGCCCGCCCTGACAGAGCTGTCGGGCAATGCCAGTGTGGCACAGTCGTCAGCGTTGTTCCAGCGCCGCGCGGTACAGCGCGACCTCTCTGCCCCGTCACCCGTCGCAGTACCGCAGGGCGGCGAAGGCGACCAGACCATCGAGGTGGCTCCCGGCCGCACCGTTACGATTGGCAACCCCGCCGAGTCGACGATCGACCCGGACAAGATGACCGATGAGCAGCGCAAGAGGCTCGCGCAGCTGCATCAGATCCACGTCGCGCAGCAGGCGGCACGGCTCGGCGTGTACCAGGACTTTGTCACGCCGAGCCAGCAGTTTGCCGGCCAGGAAGCGAGCGAGCGAGCAGCCAAGGCAGTGCAGGCAGCGCTCATGTATGGCATGGAAGGCAACTCGCCGCGCAAGCTCAGCCTGGGCTCCACGGGCTTGCTCACGCCAGTGACACCGCAGCATCCTCTCCAACCAGGGCCGAGCGGCATGCCCGCCTACCAGCATGGCGTGCAGGGCTACGTGCCGATGCCGATGCAGGGCTATGCTGGCTTTGACCCGAGGGTGCCCGGGATGCCGCTGTCGGCGGACTCGGCGAGCTTTGCACCTTCAATCCAGAACCAGTTCTCCAACCTTCACCTCGCGCAGCAGCAAGGACAGCCGACGCAGCAGGGTGTGTTCACGCCCCAGTTCGTGCACCAGCACGACGCGACGCTGTTTGCAGGCAGTGTCGCCACGGGATCGCAGGACTTGGCGGGGTACACGTCGGTATACCCGCCGCCACGACACAACAGCATCAGCGGATCGTCGGTGGGCGACCGCGGTCTTCATGCGCTCACGCTCAACCCAAGCGGGATGGTGAGCGCCACGGGCCACTTTGGCAGCAGTGGTGAGCAGATGCTTCTTCCGCCGAGACGGGCTAGCCATGCGGTGCTGCGTACAACCGAGTCGTCACCCTCACTTGCGAGCCAGATCGCAGCCAATCCGATGCAGCTGCAGAACCCGTTCGTGCAGCAGCAGCAGGGAGCGGCGACGCTCGAGCCAGCCAAGCTTATGGCAGGTCCGGGCTCGGGGTTGGTGCCCCCCACAGCGGCGACGCCACGCTCTGCACCGGCGGATGCATCGCGTGAGCATCTGGCGCTGCAGCAGACGCGCATGCGCCAGCTGCAGCAACAGCAGCTCCAGCTCCTACAGATGCAGAACCAGGCACGATCCTCGAACCCTGCCCCAAAGGCCGGTCCGTCGACGGGGCTGACGACGAGGAAGGTGCCAGGCACGCTCACGGGCCCGTTGAGTCCGCCGAGGTCGCCGGCCAAGATGAAGTCGACGCCCCACCTGAGGAGTCCGATGGTGGGGACGAGTGCGTTGCCGCCTTCGCCGGCGAAACCGCTTGCGCCCGGGCTGCGAAAGATCGCCTCGAACCGACGCATCACGACGACGACGACGGGTAGTGGAGGGTCGAGCTCGTCGTCGAGCTCGTCGGTCTCTGCCAGCGGCGGAGTTCTGCGTAGCAAGGGCAGCATCCTTGGCAACACGGGTGGGTTTACGCTCGAACTCACCACCTCGGCCTCGCCCACGCGCGCGCGCACCATCTCGCACCAGAGCGCCAGCTCATCGCGCTCGCACTCGAGTCCCGGCAAATCGAAATCGCCCACTCCCATGGCGACGGGCGCGGCTGGATTCTCGCAGCTGGCGTTTGTCAACTATGGCATGAACGATGCCGACGAGATCTGCTCGGCCGTTGCACCCAGTGGCAGCTACAAGGTGCCCCTGCGCGGCTTTGGAGCATCGTCGGGTGAAGAGGACGATTTCGACGACGAGACGAGCTCGGTGCGCACGCGAACCATGAGCAACGTCACCGGCACCACCGCCATGGCCGGCTCGGACGACGACGACTTTGACATGACCAGCCCTGCCTCTGCCTCGGGTGCGGTTCCGGGCAGCCCAACCAAACGACTGCGCAAGAACTCAAGCCGCCCAATGCTCACCGCCTCCGGGAGCAGTCCGCTCAAATCGAAACGCAGCATGGCCAGCATCGGATCGTCCCGGACTTGGGATTTGAACAGGTCCCCGCGCAAGGCCAAGAGCGGCATCCTCAGCCCCGTATCGAGTGCAGGTAGCGGCGAGTAGCGCACCCCCACCTGGTCAAGCTTCGAATTTCTACGTTTTTTTTTTCAGCCACTTTTATTCGTTGTATTCTGGACATCCACTTTTGCCCTTTTTCTCCCTGGCCGTGTTGCCTGCCGATCCTGTTGTCTGTGGTTCAATACCCCTCTTGACCTTGCTACCCACTGCCAATTTATACACTTGTTCTCCTTGTTGGTTGATTTGGTTTCCTCCGCGTTGAGGGCCGTGGCAACGAGCGTTGGTGTCCGAACGCTGCACATCCGCAGACCTAGGCCAGTGACTCTGCCTCCGATAAGTTACAGCGAGACACGCGGCGACGAGTGGCAGCCTACGATTCTATGGCCGAATGGTCGAGTGGCCTGGATCTTCCCCCCGCGTCTCAGAGCCGTGTCGTGCAGCGATCCCGTGTGGTTGTCGGTAAAGGCCGGTGAGGGTTGGCGAGCGGAGGGTCGTGCGTGTGCAGACGCGGACGACGAGGTGCTCGCATCACGCCCCTCTTCACCTACTACCTACTGCTACCTACTGCCAATCCAGAATACACGTACGTCTCCCCGAACCTGTCACGCTGAGCTTGCGTGCAAAGAATCGATGACGACGAGAATGCTAATATTACAAGGAGGACTGCGATCCCAGCACGGGAACTAGGGAGCGACACGGACGACCATCTTGCCGACGTTCTTGCCGGCAAAGAGGTCGTTGAGCGCCCGGGGGCATTCCTCGAGACTCTTGCCCTGCGCGCGTGCCTGGGCGTCGTGCTGTTCGCCGACTACGTGGAACTTGCGTGCAAGCTTGCCCTCGTTCATCCATCGCGCCATGTTGTCCTCCGCCTCCGCGTATCGCTTGAGGTAGTCAAAGACAATGAAGCCCTGGAGCTTGATGCGCATGGCGATGATGGTCTGGTAGTTCTTGAGGCCGTCGGGCTTGGGGTTGTTGTAGTCCGAGATGGCGCCGCACAGCGCAATGCGGCCGTGCGGCTTCATGCACAGCAGCGACATGTCCAGAATGCTGCCGCCGACATTCTCAAAGATGGCATCGATGTAGCCGTACTTCTTGATGACCAGGTCGCGGTAGGTCTGGCGGAAGTTGGGCGCCTTGTAGTTGAGCGCCTCGTCGGCGCCGAGCGACTTTTTGAGCCACTCGCACTTGTCGTCCGCGCCGGCGACGGCGATGACCTTGGCGCCCTTGAGCTTGGCGAGCTGGACGGCGATGGTGCCGACGGAGCCTGCCGCGCCGGTGACGACGACGACATCGTCCTTCTTGACGGCAGCTACGTCCTCGATGCCCCAGTAGGCGGTCTGACCCGAGGAGCCGAGCGGGCCGAGGAAGTCGAGGAGCGATCCACCCTGGCGGATGGTGCGCTTCTCGACCGTCTTGCCGGGGAGGCGGGCGTACTGCTGCCAGCCAAGCGTGCCGCTCACTTGGTCGCCCTTGGCGAGGCCGGCGAACTTGGAGGCGACGACGGTGCCGACGCCGCCGGCGCGCATCACCTCGCCAATCTGGACGGGGGGCAGGTAGGAGCGCGCGTCGCGCAGCCAGCCGCGCATGGCGGGGTCGAGCGAGACATACTCGACGCGGACGAGCACCTCGCCGTCAGCGAGCTCGGCCTCGGTGGGCACAGGCACGGTGCGCTTCTCGTAGGTCGAGTCGGCGGCGCCGAGCGTGTCCTTGATGGCAGCCGTGGGGCGCTCGCGCAGCACGATCTGCGTCTGCTGGGAAGGAATGTTGAACGACATGCTTGGATCCGGGATGCGTGTGGTGGTGAGAGAGACAAGATTCCACTGTGGGCTGGCAACAAGCTTATATTCCACACGACACGAGCGAGGCGCGGCTATACTTCTGGCAGCGACGGTCCGAGCCTTGGATTGAGCCGGGCAGGGGCAGGCTCCGTGGAGCAGGCCAAGACTGCAGCTCGACACTACGGAGATAGAGTAGACCGGCTGCCTCGTCTTGGCGCTCTGTTGCGTGTGGCCAAGTTCGAATGCAGGATTCGAGGAAGAAAAGGGTTCCTTTTCGACGGGAGCCGGCCAATCCAGCCGGTACCGGCAGCGACGAGTGGCAGCCAAAGTGCCCGCGAGCCGGTTAAGCCTTGGCCGAGGTTCGGATGGCCTGGGCTCAGCCGCGCTGACACACCGGCTGCCGTCACGCTCCACTCTTATGCAGGCGCCACATGGCCCAGCCGGCCATTTTATTCCTCGCACTCGAAAAAGTCGAATTCGACAAATGTAAAGTCTAACAAATAGAATACCAGCTTCCGACCTAACATCCTGAAATTTGGACCACGGACCACGGACCCTGAATCGGCTCGAGATGAAAGCGCGGCGAGGTGGAAGAAAGTGGCCGCACGCACCTCTTACCCCTCGAGCCTCGTCCCATCCACGGACACCACCAGCAGCCTTGTCCGGTGTCTGCCACATCCACTGCGCCATCACCACGTAGGGAACTTGGAACCGAGACACCGCGAGCCCAAGGTGCATGACCGTCCGCCGCTAGATACAAATTCCCATCCCATGGTCGCCGCCGCTGCTGCGCTGGTCGCCTCCAGCGCAGCGTCTGGCTCCCCGGCAGTTCCCTCCGCCAAGGACGACTCGCAAGCCCAAGCATTGCATAGAGAGCGCGACAGGAAACGTCGTCAGCTTCGCGCAGTCAACGTAGGCGTGTGGTCGGCTGGTCCAGCTCCGCCTTCCCAGTCGCTCGACTCGAACCTCAAGAAGAACACCGCCTACATCAAGCGAGCAAAGCAGAGCATCGGTCACGATGCGCGCGACCAGCTCCTCAAAGATCTGCCCCAGCTCAATCTTGAAAAGTACCTTCAGGAGCTCATCCAGGCTGTATCCGAAGGGCTTGGTCGCTGTGTCACTGCCAAGGACTGCCTAGCGGCTACCGAGATCATCTCGGCCTTTCACGCACGCTTTGGCTCAACCACATTCAGCGAGCCCCTCACCACCTCGCTCGAGCACGCCCTAGCTCCTCCTTCCAAGACCCTCTATCAGAGCGCTACCACAGAGCAGAAGGAGAGAGACGAGGCAGCTCGAGTCGCGCGTCAGAAGCCCTTGCTCCGCGTCACAGCAGAGCTTGCCCTCGTAGACGTCGTCGGTCACACTCGCGACGCACCCACCGGATGCGACTGGCTGTTCAACGTCATCAAGGCCCTCTTGGCAACCGACAAGGACCATGCAAACGTTCCTTTGCTCATTTCCGTCCTCAAAGGCTTGGGCCAGACCCTGCTGTCCCCAGCAGCGTCCCTTACCAGAGATGACGAGTCACTCCTCGCAGACAAGGCCAGTGGCGCACTCACCATTGGCGATGCAGTAAACGCGCCAGATTTCGCTGCGCTCGATCCTGCATCTGCACCTCTTGTGTCGTCGGAGATGCAGGCAAAGTTCCGCAAACTATTCGAGACCTACTTCCAGACACTCGCTCGACGCGTCGTCAAGGAGCATCAGAGGCTCCAGGACCAGGATCGCAAGAATCACGAAGCCTACATCCGCTCCGGCGAAATCTTTGAAGACCGCCAGCAGAACTACGAGCGCATGACCAAGAGCTTCGAGCGCGTCCGCGACTGGGCGCGAATCCTCTCCGATCTCCTTGGCGTCGACATGCCCGACCTTGAATCCTCCGCTTCCGCCACCACCGCCGTCGGCTTGGGCGTCAATCTCGATTCCAAGTCCGCCTTTGAACGCGCAGACGAAGAGTTCGCCCCAGATCAGAGCCCCTGGGAAGATCAGGACTCGCAAAAGTTCTACGAGGATCTTCTCGATCTAGGCGACATCATCCCACCCTCCATTTTGGCGCAGACGACCGGCATCCATGCCGCCTCATCCGCCAACGCTGACAAACAAGATGCAGCTGAGGACGGCGCCAATCGTACGGAAGAAGACAAAACTTCGACAGCGGCCAGCACGCCCCAGCTCGACGCCGACGCGGGCGACGAGGCCATGAACGCCGGCCCAGCTGCACAGCTCGCAACGCTCATGGCCAAGCTGCCCGACATGACAAATCGCAGCATGATCGACAGTGCTGCCGTCGACTTTGCCTTCATCGCCACAAAGCCAGCACGCAGAAAGCTCGTCAAGCACCTCGCATCGCTGCCCCGCAACCGCATCGATCTCGCTCCCTACTATGCTCGACTCGCCGCGACACTGTCTCGCTACATGCCCGACATTGGCGCCGGCCTGACCGCGCTCCTCGAGGACGAGTTCCGCTACCTTCAGCGCAAGAAGAACGTCGATCTCACCGAGACGCGCGCCAAAAACGCACGCTTCCTCTCGGAGCTCACCAAGTTCAAAGTGACACCCACGCACGCCATCCTCCACTGCTTCAAGACGTGCCTCGAGGACTTTTCCGGTCCCAACGTCGAGGTGGTCGCATCGCTGCTCGAAGGCTGCGGTCGCTACCTCTTGCGCACCGAGGACACCTCGGTCAAGATGCGCAGCATGCTCGAGATGCTCCGACGCAAACGCGCGGCCGCCAATCTCGACTCACGCCAGCTTCTGCTTCTCAACAATGCCTACTACCAATGCAACCCGCCGAAGCGCAAAGCCATCGAGCAGAAAGTACGCTCACCATTGGAGCTCTACATTCGCCATCTCATCTACCACCTGCTCGCCAAGAAGACCGTCGACACGGTGGTGCTGCAGCTGCGCAAGCTCGCCTGGGACGATGCCAGCGTGTATGGCTGGCTCAAGGATGCCTTCACACGCGCCTGGCGTATCCGCTATTCCAACATTCACCTGCTCGCCATCCTCGTTTACGATCTGGACCGCTTCCATCCGTCGTTTGCCGTGGATGTGATCGACCAGGTGCTCGAAAACATCCGCATCGGCATGGAGGAAAATATCTTCAAGCACAACCAGCGCCGCGTCGCCACCGCGTGCTACCTCGGCGAGCTGTACAACTACCGTCTCGTCAACAGCGGCATCGTGTTCGAGCAGCTCTGGTCGATGGTCACATTCGGTCATCCCAAGGGAAGGCCCTGGCCTGGTCAAGTGGCACCCCTCGATGCACCGGACGACTACTTTCGCATCCGCTTGATCTGCACGCTGCTCGACACGTGCGGCGTGTGCTTCGACCGCGGCTCACTGCGCAAGAAGCTCGATGACTTTTTGGTGTTCCTCAACTTCTACGTCTTGTGCAAGCAGCAGCCTCTGCCCATGGATGTGGACTTTACGCTCACCGAGACGCTCGAGGCGCTGCGACCGGAGCTCAAGTTCAGGAAGACGTTCGGCGAGGCCGCAGCGGCGTTGGAAGAGATGATGGCAGCCAACAGACAGCTAGCGCCGCAGGCAGAAGCCGATGCGGAGGAGGAGAGCGACGGAAACAGCTCCGACGCGCGCAGGCATGGCAGCCGAGCAGACGCACATGAGGCCAGTGCCCCGCAAGGCTCGGGGAAGCGCAGGAGGAACAAGGCTCGCAACCAGGCGGCGTCCGACGCGTCCGACAGCGAAGACTCGAGCGACTCTTCCTCATCGTCGTCGTCCGAGTCCGACTCGTCCGAATCGGCTTCTTCTTCCTCGTCGGGTGATTCGGACGCCTCGGACAGCGACGGGTCGGAATCCGGCTCTTCGGACGCCGACGATTCAGACGACGAAGAGGCAGCAGCAGAGCGTCATCTGCTGAACGAAGAGCTTGCGGCGCGCAGGGAAGCGGACGACGAGTTCGACCGCGAGCTCGCGAGAATGATGGTCGAGTCCAGCGGCCCCGGCACGGCGACGGCGCAATCATCAGCCGGCGCTTCGACCTCGCAACGGCCGCATCAATTCTTCTCTCGTGCCGCGCTTCCTTCCGGTGGCGCCAGCTACGGCCCTGCGCATTCGCACGCGCACGCACACGCATCCGGGTCGAGCCTGTCCGAGATCGGGCTGCCCATCAAGAAGAAAGCAGCCGAACAGGCGAACGGCGGTGTCGAGGCCGAGGCAGGCTCGCACATGAAGTTCTCGCTGCTCTCCAAGAAGGGCTCCAAGCAGGTCACCCACGAGGTGCACGTGCCCGCGACCGCTTCGATCGCCATCAACACACGCACCAAGCAGCTCAAGGAAGAGGCGGAGCGCAGGCAGCTCAAGCAGCAAATCCTGGCCTACGAACGGTCGTCCGAGTCGCAGCAGCATTCGGGGCTTCAGCCTCACGGTGTCGTGCGCCGCCAGCAGCCGCAGCAACACCAGCACCACCACAGAGAAGACCCGGCAAACAAGGCCGCCAGCAAGGGCGACGATTTCAAGATATGGACCAGCCATGGCTTTTAGCCGCCAGTTCAATGAGACCTTGCCCACCAGCTGTGCGTTTCAGTGTGTGTCAACTGTAGCGAAGCATTGGGTGGATGCCGAACAGCTTATGGAGCCACTGTTTGAGGCAGCGGAAAATTGCAAAGTGTTAGGTTCGTGGTAGTGTCACGTGACGCGCGCTTCTCCACGAGGGATGGCTGGCTCAGTGGAATCTGGAATCGGCGAACACTCGCGCTTGCGCCCCGTCGTTGGCATTCCTTCTCACCACCTTGCTCACGCCAAGCTTGCGGCCCATCTCCATCCTCACTCGGACGACACGACACCACACGCAGGATCAGGTTCCGAATCTACGCCCAGCATATACTGGCAACAAGGTGTGTGACTTTGACAGCACCAAGTCCACTTGAGAAAAGACCAACGCGGTCTTGCGGGGGGATCCGGATCCGATCCGCACGGCGCACGCCCGCCCTTCTGGCCATCGCAGCTCGACGCACAGGATAAAGCGAGAGCAGGACCATAGGCAAAGATGAACGGATCATCGGCGCGGTACGACGTGACGGCGCAGCGGCCCAAGATCACGGTGCGACAGCTGAACCGCGACCGTGCGAACTTTATCCTGGAGAACGTGGATCTGTCGTTTGCCAACTCGCTGCGGCGCATCATGATCGCCGACATCCCCACGGTGGCGATCGACATGGTCGAGATTCGCAACAATACGACTGTGCTGCCGGACGAGTTCCTGGCGCATCGTCTGGGTTTGATCCCGCTGCTCAGCATGGACTGCGCCAAGGCGCTCGTCGACCACAGGGTAAGTCGACCCCCCTCAACCCTCTTGTGTACTCGAATGTGCTGGGATGCTGACTTTGCTGGAATTTGCGGTTGGGTTAGGACTGTGCATGCGAGGATGGATGTGACCGATGCTCGGTGGAGCTGACACTGCGCGCGCGCTGCACGACGCGCGGCAACCTCGAGGTGACGTCGCGCGACTTGATACGCTCCGACTCGATCGAAGGTGCGCAGATGTTTGACGATGACGCCATGAACGAGCCAGCTGCGCCGAAGCATCCCGACTTTGGTCGACCGGTGGGGCACGACGGGTCGATGGCGCCGATCATGCTGGTCAAGATGTCCAAGGGGCAAGAACTCGACATCCGGTGCATTGCACGCAAGGGTTTCGCCAAGGAGCATGCCAAATGGTCGCCATGCTCCGCCGTGGGCTTCGAATACGATCCGCACAACGCGCTGCGCCACACCACGTACTGGTACGAATACGACGCCAAGCAGGAATGGCCCGAGGGACCCAATGCCGAACTGGAGGAGCCGCCGCAAGAAGGCGCGCCGTTCGACTACAACAAGAAGGCGAATCGGTTCTACTTTGACGTGGAGAGCAGCGGCTCCATGCATCCGGCCGAGATCGTCGAAACGGGCCTGGGGCTGCTCGAGTACCGCGTGGCGCAGATCGTGCAGGAGCTCAGCATGATGGACGAGCAGCCCGGAGCGGGCGCTGGCGGCATGGAAAACGGCATCATGGACCCGTACGGTGCGCCTGCCGCCGGAGCCAATGGCGGATACGACACTGGCGCAGGTGATATGAATGGCTACCAGCCGCCGCCCGTCAACCCCTACGCTGCGAGCGGATGGGATTGATGAGCTGCACTCGAGATGCTGTATACACTACCACAAAAAATGCGAATCCGATGTACTTTTAACCGCTCTTTGGTCCGGCTGTTGGCGTGTGTTGCTGGCACTTAGATGGTGTTGCTCCCTGCGGAATGTCTGCCAGAACGACGCCTGCGAATGCATGCGCCAGCCGGGCCGGGGGAAAAAAGGCGGATAGTGTGTTTGATCGGCAAAGACAGACAACGCTTCACTACGTACCAGCTTGGTTACATCGTCGGAATCAGACAAAGGTTAGGAAAAACCAACGAGGATTTGGTCGGGCTCGAAAGTGCGAGTTTTTGCCTGTTTCGGGGCGGCGCGGACCGAACGATTTGCGTCTGAGACCCGACTGTGCGATGATGCAACGGCTGTGCGGCGTCGGGCTTTTCGGCGCGACGGGAAAAAATTGCTTGGCGAGCGGCTTTCTTTTCGATTTTTGTTTGCTCGCCAACCGAACGCGCCCGTCTGAAAGCCAAATTTGGCAAGTCCAGGAACGGCGCCGACACCAGTTCATATCCGACCCCCCACATGGCGACGCATGCCCAACTCCATCCACACTCGTCAACACCTCACGAGATCGCTCACAAATACCGCAATGTCCTGAAGAAGAAGCATGGATGTTTGACTGTGGATGCAGACCTACCAGAATTGATGAATGGGGGCGGAGGGTGGGGTCGGGACTCGGAGGGTATCAAACCGACAGCGGTGAAACAGAGCCGTCTCGTTCAAGACGCACGGAACTCCGAACACCACTTGCGGATCCCGCTGTTTGCCGGTGCTTGCGGTGCTGGCGGGAAGAGCACTGCGACATCATCATTGCCGCAATGCTGGCTCCCGAACCTCTCGCTTGTACGCCGCCGGTCATGTTGCTGCGTAGAGCGGAGGGACAGGGAACTCCGCAGACAACTCGCTTCTCGACGGAAAAAAAAGTAGGCTGCATGAATGCGCACCCGGCGCTGAGATCAGGACCCTCCTCCACCGCGAGCCGGTAGCTTGGTCCCGCCCACACACGGCATGAGTGAGCGCAGTGTTTCAGCATCCGCCCGGACGCTGTCGCTCCGCCTGCTATCCAGTACAGCGATGTACCGTCCAGCTGCCTCGCCGCAGAAAGGCTGCATAGGATCTCATCATCATGCCCGGCCGATGTATAAAGCCCACCTGGCCCGAGATGGATGAGGAGAGCGCGCATACATCCCAGCAAGCAATCTTCTCCTCCCATTACCCCTTCCTTCACTCTCCGGGATCGGCAGCAGGACCATGCAACTCTCTCAATCGTTTGCCGCCTTGGCGGTGCTGCTGGTGTGCGCCTCGTCTGCATTCGGCGCGATCGTCACCGACGCCAGCAGCCTGTCGGGCCAGAGCTACGACTACATCATCGTGGGCGGAGGTCTCGCTGGCCTCACCGTCGCCAACCGCCTCTCGGCCAACTTCAATACATCAGTGCTCGTCATCGAAGCAGGAAACGACGACCGCAACAACCCGGATGTGTACAACGTGGACAACTACGGCAAGGCGTTCGGCACCGAGCTCACCTGGCACTTTACCACGGTCCCGCAGATCGGTGGGCGCACCAAGGCGCCTCTTGGCGGTAAGACGCTCGGTGGCTCGACGAGCATCAATGGTGCGGCGTGGAACCGCGCCTCGCGCGCGCAATACGATGCACTCGGCGGTCTTGTTGGCAGTTCGGGGTGGAGCTGGGACAGCCTGCTGGGGTACATGAAGAAGAGCGAGAACTTTATCGCGCCGAACTCGGCACAGCAGGGTGCGGGGGCCCGCTACGACGCAAGCGTGCACGGGAGCGGGGGACCTTTGGAGATCGCCTTTTCGCAGATCCGCAACCAGCGCCGTTCGGGAGGGGCATCGCAGGAGTGGAGACGAATGTACACCGGCCCGCAACAGGCGGCGTTCATCGCGGCGATCGGCGAGACGCTGGGCGTGCAAAAGGTAGACGACCAGTGCTCGGGCAGTGCCAACTCGGTCGCCTACACGCCCAACTCGATCGGCACCAACGCAAGGCGGACCAGCTCGGCTTCGGCGTACTACACGCCGGTGCAGAACCGCGAGAATCTCACGGTGCTTACGGGCACCCGTGCTCGCAACATGCTCTGGGGCACACAGTCTTCCTCGGGACTGAGCAGTTCGGGGGTGGTGGTGCAGCAGTCGCACGATGGCAATCTGGTCACGCTCAACGCCAAGCGCGAGGTGGTGCTGGCTGCTGGAGCGCTGAATACGCCGACGCTGCTGCAGCGCAGCGGTGTGGGCGCCAAGGCTGATCTGGACTCGATCGGCGTCGACCAGAAACTCGCACTGGACGGCGTGGGCAAGAACCTGCAAGATCAAACCATGACCACACTCGGTTCGCGCGCCAACGTCAACTACAACGGCGGTGGCCCCTCGGCCGCGATTGGAATGCCTAACGTCCACCAGGTCTTTTCCAATGCCACGGCCGTGCGCGGCTACATCTCGTCCAACCTGGACAGCTGGGCCGACACGCTCGTCTCGGCCGGCCACGTTGCGAGCAAATCGGGCCTGCTTGCACAGTGGAACAGCGCGGTGTCACTGATCTTTGACCAGGCCGCACCGATCGTCGAGATGTTCTTCGATACCGGCTACCCGGCCAATTCGTACGGCATCGACCTCTGGACGTTGCTGCCCTTTTCGCGCGGCTCGGTGCGTGCGACGTCGGGCAACCCGTTCGATGCGCCGCGCGTGGATCCCAACTACTTTGGTCTGCCCATCGACATGGATATGCAGGTGCAGTCGCTGCGTGCCGCCCGACGCGTGCTCAAGAACTCGCACCTCAAGAGTCTCACGTACAACGGCGAAACCACGCCCGGCTTCGGGCTGATTCCCGATGGTCCGAACTCGGGGTCGTATGCAAAGTGGCGTGCCTGGATCCTGGGTACGCTCCAGGGAGGCGGATCGGGCTTCTCGGCGGTGAGCCACCAGTTGGGGACGGCGGCTATGGCGCCCAAGCAAAACGGCGGCGTGGTGGATGGAAACTTCAAGGTGTACGGCACGACCAACGTGCGCGTCGTCGATGCGAGCGTCGTTCCGGTGCAGCTCTCCGCCCATCTCAGCGCATCGCTCTACGGCGTAGCTGAAAAGGCAGCCGACGCCATCCTGTCCAAATAGATAGATAGACGCAGCATGTAGTGTACATGATTTATACCTCGGACAATGGCAGCAACGTCAGGTGGAGCCGCGCGTGCGCTTGGCGGAAGTGGTGGCGGTGGAGGGCTTCTTGCGCTTGTGACTCGATGCGGGTGTGCTGTCCTCGTCGTCCGACTCTTGGATCTCTGCGGCAGTGAAGTAAGTGGACAGAGAGAGGGAGCGTCAGTGTGTGAGGGAAGTGGGTGGGGGAGGATGGCGCGCATACCTGGATCGTCGTCGTCGTCTTCGTCGTGCGACTCTTCAAAGTCGTCATCGTCCTCGTCGTCGTCATCGTGCTGTCGCGTGCAGTAGAGCCGAGTAAGTCTGCATGTTTGAGGCGATAGCTGTGAGGCGAGCCACTTACATCTTCAAGCAGGTACGACAGGCCCACATCCCCGCCCTCGTCGCTCTCCTCCTCTTCGTCCTCTTCCTCGGCGTCATCTTGCTCGTTCTCTTCTGCTACACTGCCGTCTTGAGCGTTGTCGTCTGCTTCTTGTTCCTCGTCGTCGTCATCTTCGCCCTCGTCGTCGTCGGCGTTACTGTTATTGTCGTCGTGGTCGACAGCATCGCGTGCGGTGAGCTCGGGGGATGCATCTTGCTGGCTGGCCTTGGACGCTGCAGCGGCGCTCGAGTCGGCTGCTTGTACAATGTTTGTCATCGCAGGCGATACAGTGTGCTAGCGGTCGAAGTTGTGCTAGGGCAAGAAGGATCGAGTGACCAAAGTGGAGAAACGTCGAGAGATGAACCGAGCGTCGGCGCGGAATCTGACACCTGTGAATTTTCAGACGCGTGTTACACCATCAACTGTACACACTATTGCGCTTTGCGAACCTGCCTCTGCCCCGGATCGTGCAGGATAGCCTTTTGCACCTCTTGGTCATCCTTTGTGGGCCAGGGCGTTTGTTTCGCCCATTGCACATGCTCCTCCCTCATGGCTGTGTATCTCTTGTCGGTCCACACCTGGTCGTCGAGCACCGCCTTGAAGATCCTGGCCGCCTCGACCTTGTCTGGATCCTGCGATTCTGGCGCCAACCTGGGGATCTGCTTTGCCTTGACGCCCTTCTGCTTGGGCTCGGCGTACTTTTTCCCACCCGTGTGGTTTGCGTATCTACGCGCACGTGTGTAGCCCATCTGGATGAACTTGCGCGCCATGTCGGCGCCCACAAAGTCGTCCTCCTCAAGGTACGCACGAAAGGCAGCGAGAAGTGCGGTGGACGAGGTGCGTGCAGCAGCAGGGTCTTTGAAGCGCCAGGAGGGGAGCAGCTCGGACTTGTACGGCTCCACCATGAGCACGCCCTGCTCGCCGACGCCCGTGCGGTAGAGCCGAGGATGGGTGCGCAGACACAGCGAGGCGTACGGCAGATCGTAGGGGAACTTGGAGGAGGCTGCAGCAAGCGGCTTTGGTTTGGATGGTGGCTTGGAGGACGACGAGGACGAGGCGGAGGAGGAGCGAGTGGAGACCATGCTGAGCAGCCGACACGGATGCGCCATGGACGAGAGGCGGATGGTGGTGTGGGCGAGGGGGTCGAAGCAGGTGTTGGTGTGGAGGTTTGGCGCGGTTGGGCGGTGACTAAGTCGGAATAACGAGTGGGCGCGCTCGGCTATCCAAGCACAAGCAAAGAGGCGCAAATCCACGCGGTCGACGGCAGCTCCAAGCCGGCACAACATTTGACCGGCAGCAGCGTGCAGTCATCCCTAAGGTTTGCACTTTTTTGAGTATTCGACCTCGGCACTCCGCTCGGCTGGCAGGCTGAAATGTCTTGAATCGGCGCCGACGCCCTCGTACAGCGGCTTCGTGCAAGGCCAACCTTATGACTCTTCCACCTCGTCGACATGCATCCTCCCTCCTGAACACCACCAACAACATGTCACCACCACGTCGCGATGGCGACGAAACAACACCGCTGCTGTCGTCCCTCTCGCACCCACCTCACGATGACGAGCAGGCGCCCGTTCGGACCGGCGCAACACCGCTGCCGCGCAAGCAGCTGTTTGTGCTGTGTCTGATGCGCATGACGGAGCCGATGTCGTTCACAGTCATCTTCCCCTTTGTCAATGCGATGCTGCGCGCCAACCTGCCGGCGTCGGTGCCGGACTCGCAGCTGGGCTACTATGCCGGCGTGGTCGAGTCGGCGTTTGCGTTCGTCCAGTTCCTCACCATCTTTTTCTGGGCGCGCCTCTCGGACCGCATCGGCCGCAAGCCCGTACTGCTCATCGGCCTTCTCGGCTCCTTTCTGTCCGTCAACGCATTCGGACTCGCACGCACATTCCCACAGATGGTCCTGGCGCGCTCCATTGCCGGGCTGATGAATGGCAATATTGCCATCCTCAAGAGTGTGTTGGCCGAGATCACCGATGAGACCAACCAGGCTCGCGCGTTCAGCCTCATCCCGCTCTGCTTTGCGGTGGGCAGCATCGTGGGCAATGGACTGGGCGGGTGGCTGGTGGGTGTGGGCGAGGGACAGTGGTGGAAGCACCATCCGTTCTGGCTGCCATGCGCCGTAGCAAGCTCGTTCAATCTCTGCGCCATCGTCCTCGGCAGCATCTTTCTCCAGGAAACCCTGCCCAGGCACAAGCGAAGCGCGCACAGGACCGCACAGCCTGCGGGGTCCAAGGACGAGGATGCACCCATGTCGATCCGGGCATTGCTGGGGGATGTGACCATCCGCCGCATCCTCTCGACGCAGTTCTGGCTCAACTTTCTCAACGCCTGCCATGCCGCGCTGCTGCCGCTCTTCTGCTACACGGCCATTGCGCACGGTGGGCTGTCGCTCAGCTCGTCGGACATTGGCTCGATCCTAGCCACCAATGGGGCGTTCACCATCTTTATCCAGCTCATCGCCTTTCCGACGCTCGAGCGGAGGTTGGGTGGACCGGCACCCGTGTACAAGCGCGTCACTGCCGCCCTGCCGCTCGTATGGATCTGCTTTCCCCTTGCGCACATCATCGCCAGCACGACCGGGTCCAAGGCAGGCATTGTCGCCGTGCTGCTGGTCGCAATCGTGCTGCGCGGGATCAGCAACATGTCGATCGTATGCTCCAGCTTGCTCGTCAACAACGCTGCCCCCACCCGGGCGAGCTTGGCCACGCTCAACAGCGTAAGTCAGATGGCGGGCTGTTTGAGCCGCACCATCGGACCGACGTTCAGCACCTCGCTCTTCGCCTACTCCACTTCCAACCACGTCTGGGCGGGTCAGTTTAGCTGGGCCGTCATGTGGGCCATCAGTGCCACAGCCTGGCTCGTCACGCTGCGCATCCAAGCACCCGCCAAAGCAGCTTGGCGCAACCGACCGCGCGCATCATAGACCAATGCACCGTCTATTCGCAATCTAGTCGTGCTTTTGATCCTCGGACGATACGGACGCAAGCCGCGCCACGAGTTGGTCGATCTTGCGGAACTGGAACGGAAACCGGCTCGGATACAGGAACGGTCTCAGGTCGAAGCGGTTATCGTCCGGACTGTACCCTTCCGCATGGTAGCTCGGCGTGAGCGTGGTCATCTTGTGCCTGTTGCGCGCATACTCGAACCAGAACAGCTTGACCTTTTCCGCCACCTTTTCCGCCCCCAGCGTGGGGCCCCACTCCTGCAGCAGCTTGTTGAACATGCTGTAGGGCCCGCATTTGAGATTCTTGCGGAGACGACCAAAGATGCTGAGCTCGTCGTACGTCATGCCCATATCCGCCTCGTCCGCCTGCACGTACGTCTCGGTGATCGGCTCCAGCTCGGCCGTGGGGACGGCGGTGAGGAAGGACTCGAGGATGGGGAGGTCGAATGCATGCTGCGCGTACCCAATGAACGCCTTGAGATCCGTCTTGCTGATTCCACCGATCGGATTGATATCCGCCGAGCTACAGTCGTACTTGGTCAGGTAGCCGCGGAGCGATTCGTCGACATTCGCCGAGCCGAGCACGAGGAGGCCGCCCCACGAGCCGCGCACCCAGGGGGTGAGCTGCGCGAACATGTAGGCGAGCAGCATGCGCAGACGCGCCTGGATGTTTTGCAGCGCCAGATTCTCGGCTGGCGTACCGCCGTGCACGCGGAAGCGCGGCGTGGCACCCGTGACTGTGCTAAAGAGCCCGACGATGGCGCGGATGACGACGTCCATGTCGAGGTCAACGTGGTAGGCGCCAATGTCGGCCGCTAGCTGCTTGGCCCGCGCGCGCGTTTCCGCCGACGAGTTCTCGGTGCCCATGTAGCAGGTCACAAACACGCGGTTGCACAGCTCCTGCGGCGTGGCAGGCACCCACGTCGAATCCTCCTTCTCGTTGCAGATCCGGCGAACGTCCGACAGCACCTGCGCGCGCGTGTCGGTCGTCAACACCGAGGCGCCCGCTCGCGATTCTCCACCACGAGGATTCGAAAGCGCCGCGAGCACCAGCCTGCACATGCTGAATACAATCGTGGCGGTGGCACACGAGTCGATGCCGCCCGAGAGCGGAACAAAGTAGCCCTGGGTGCGCGAGCGGCGCAGATAGTCCCAGAGCCAGCACGCCGGTCCGAGCGCGATCTCCTCCTCGGGCGAGTGGTAGCGCACCTCGATCGGCTGGCTCAGCGGCGTAAAGTAGCGGCGATACAGGCGTGTCGCATCCGACGCTGCACCGCGCCCATCCTTTCGGTTGTGCGCGGAGGTGTCGGGCGTGGCGGTGCCGGGAGTCTTGGATCCAAACTCCTCGGACTCGCCCAGGTCAAAATCGACGCTGATGCGCGCGCATCCTTCGCCGATCGACTCGCTCACCGCCTGCATGCCACGGCTCTTGGCGCTACGGTGCGCGCGCACATCGTCCAGATCCACCGTCGCCGAGATGACCTGCACATCGTCGAGCGAGAACTGCGAGCCCTGCGCGACGATGCTGCCGTTGACCGCGATGAGCGGGCAGCCATCGTAGTAGAGCCGGTCGCCGTCGCAGCCCTGCTGGTTGGCGTACAGATAGATGCCGCCCAGCTTGAGCGTCGCCTCCTTGATGAGCTCGACGCGCCTATACAGCTTGCGCAGCTCGTGGTGCGATGCCGACGAGTTGGTAAAGATCTCGACGCCACTCAGGCCCTGTCGGATGTGCGGCGAGTTCGGGGTGAAGAGCTCCTCGCACAGCTCGACGCCCAGCACCGTGTCCCTGGTCTTGACGACTGCGTCGCCAAACGGCACCGAATGCTGGCCAGTGATGTCGGCGACGATGCGAGGCAGTGTGAAATCGTCCGTGTGGTTGGTGCGTGTCCAGGGCGTAAAGTAGCGCATCTCGCGGTAGTTGCCGTCGTTGGCGAGCCACATCTTGGGGCGGATGTGGAGGATCTTGGCGTCGAGCAGGAGGAGGCGACAGTTGTAGAGTGTCGAGCGGTGGAGGACGGGCATGCCGACGTCGCACAGGATGCCGTGCGTCGCATCGGAGGCGAGGATCTCGCCGAGCACCTGCCACGAGTGCAGCACAGTGTCCGGCTCGAGAAAGTGGTCGAAGCAGCCATAGCCGGGGATCTCGAGCTCGGGTCCGACGCGCAGACGCGAGCCTGCAGCCTTGGCCAGACGGATCGATTCGAGGATGCGCTCGCGGTTGCCGTCAAAGTCGAGCGCCCACTGGTTGAGCGAGCACGTCGAGACGGTGCTGCCAAATGTACAAAGGGACAGGTCAGAGTGATGCGCAGGTTGCAGTGCAGAGTGCCAAGGTCGGGGTTGAGCTCACATTGGTAGTCCCATCTTGGTCGAGTGGTCGTCTTGGTGTGCCAGTCGCCGAAAGAGATGGGTGAGACCGGGTCGAGATGGAGGAGCTGAGCATGGACCATCGCATCCGAGACCCTTGATCTTCCGGCTGCCGAGCTTTGACTCGGACGATGCGATTTTCTCAGCGACATCAATGTGAGACCGTCGGATCAGACAGTCAGTTGCATTTTCCGCGACGGAGGCCCGACATCGTCATCGTGCGTAGATGAGAGCTGCACTTGCCCGGCGTACGAGGGTCCTCCACACGGCCACACCTCCGTCCGCAGTCATCCCGCTGCGTTCTTCGCGAGCCAGGCACCGATCCTGAAGCCACCGTTGCGGCTCGGCTGGATTTGAGTCATCTATTTGGCTGTTGTTCTTCTGCTTGTCCTGCTCGCCTGCTCATTCGTCTGCTCCTCACCACCATCTCTTGTCTTTTGTAGTATTCACCATGTCTGCCGCCGACGAGGGCACGCCCAACGTGGCGTTCCAGAACGAAGCGTACGTTGTCTCCCTCCTCTGCACACCTGATCTTCATGCTGACCGTCCTTCGTGCAGTAAATATCCGGGCCAAACCACCGAGTTCCGTGGACCTGGTGTGTCGGCTGAAAACCCAGCCGGTGCCTTCCCCCGCGACCTGCGACAGCGTAAGACACCCCCCTCTCTCCTCCCTCTTTGCTCTTTCACTTTGCTGATCTGACCTGGCTTTTGACGTGCGATAGCCGACCCGGATCCGATCGAGGCGCACCGCCCGCGCGCGACCATCTTTCAGTCGATCGAGAACCCCTACGCCCTACAAGAGGCACTCACCAAGCTCGAGGCGGGTCTCGACGAGGTCATCTCGCTCTTCCAGGCGGAAAAGAACACGCTCGCGCGCGAAGGCGGATTCACAAAGGGCAAACAAGGGTAAGCTTCCCACCCTTCTTCCACCACCCCTCACATGCTCATTCGCTGACTCTTTCTCTATCGATGCTGTGTGTAGAATCGAGCTGTTCGAATCGTGGAAGCAGGAACTGGAACGCATCAAGGCCGGTCAAGAATAGTGTTTTCCGCATAGCACGAAAAATCCCATTGCCATTCTCACTGTGTTGCAGTGGTCGCCGCTGCTGCTGTTGCTGCTGCTGGCGCTGGTGCCGAGGGGGCATAGGCTGCAGGCTGCTGCATTTGCACCGCACTCGTGGTCATGCCGTTGAGCGCCTCCATGTACGAGTTGGTAAAGTTGGCCCACGACAGTGCATCTTCCGACGCCAGAGGCATCGCGCCCCAGTACGACGTGTCGTGCAGCTTGAGATACGCCGTTGGATCCACACTCACCGCGGCGCCGCCATTCGGCGCCCCACCTATCGGCGCCGTGGACCCTGCGCCGAGACTTGTGTCGAACAACCCCACCGCCCCCGCCCCCGCACCTGCGCCCGGGCCGGCTTGCCCTGCGGAGGGATTGAGACTGGCCGAATTCGGCGTGGGCACGCGCGATGGCCAGCTGTACATCACGCTCTGACCCTGGTTCTGCGACTGGAACTGCGCCAACAGGTCGTCCTGAATCGCCGGTGGGATCTGGTAGCTCGCTCGCGAGCGCGATAGCGACATGGGCGCCCCGATCGGGCCTGGCACCGACAGCCCGCCCAGCTCCTCGCCAAATCCGGCCTGCTGCAGTGCCTCGCTCGCTCCCACCGCCGTTGTGCTGTCGTGCATATCACCTTGCTCGTGTTGCGCGCCATCGCCCTGAACCTGCGTCGACTTGCTCTCGGCCATCACCTCGAGCGCGTCCTTGGGCAAGCTGAGCGACGGAACACCCACCTCTGCCACCGCCTCCTTGGCACTTGTACCCGCACCCGTACCCGCACCCGCACTCATCGCGCCGGACGGGCTATCGGCGCGACTCACCACCATGCTCGCATTCGTGTTCGCCTCGCGATGGCTCGGCAGCCCCGTCCCATCCAGATCGGCATCAATCCCGTGTCCGAGCTGCTCGAGGATCTTGAGGTGGTGCGTGGCGCTCTGCCAAGTCCCACTCATCCTTGACAGCCAGGTCATAAACTTGCGCAGCCGGCGCTTGGCCTCGAGCGCAACGCTCGCATCGGTGGAGGTGGTGTTGGCGATCTCGATGGTCGACGCCGTAAAGATGCAGTAGGTGAACGTCGACGAGAGCTTGCGCATGCCAAAGTTGTTGTCATACGCCGTGAGGATGTCGCAAATCTTGCCCACGGCGTCGGTGCAGATGCGGTGCGAAGGCGGCAGGTCCGCGCACGACGACTGCTTGAGGATGTACGGCCGGTGCAGGATGAGCTTGCACACCTGGAACCACAGGTGCTGCGAGAGCGTGTTGGGCAGCCGATGAGCCGGCTCTTCAAAGCGCAGTCGATGAGGCAGGTCACGCTCCCATGCTTCTAGCATGCCGTGCAGCCGAATCAGGCGTGATTCCCACTCGGGCGCTCCACCCTGTGCGCTAGCAGCGCCGCCGCCGCTCTCCTTGCCCGGATCTTCAGCGGGCGCATCGCCCTCGGCACCGGGATCGGCGTCCGGCCTTCGCACCTGCGTGTAGATCGCGGTGACCTGTTCGCAGATCTGCCCAAGGCGCACGCCGAAGCGCAGATGCGTCATGGCAGCGATGGGCGTCTTGAGCAGCATGTTGCGCGCGCGATCCTTGATGAGCGAGCTGTTGTTGGTGGTCTCGGCCCACGTCTCCTTCTCGTCCACCTCGTCACTGTTGGGGAGCGGACAATCGATCTCGGCCCATCGCAGCGTCACGGGTCGACCGAGCGAAGCGGACGAGGTCTTGTCGAGCAGAAACAGGCACCAAAAGATGCGGCGCCTCGCCTGCTCCTCGGCATGCGAAAAGTGAAGTCCGAGCACCGACGAGAAGTCGCGTTGGCGATGCAGGCCCAGGTCGATCGACATGCGGCATGCGGTGGAGAGATAGGCGGACGCCTGGCTCGCCCGGCCGTTTCCGCCTTCTCGCAGCGCCATAAAGAAGAGCGACTGGATCGTCTCGAGGCTCGGTTCGTTGTTGGTCTTGACCAGGTAGTACTTTGCGCGCGCGAGGAAGATGTCGCCGAGATCGGCGGCGCTGAGCCGGCGTAGGCTGGTGCCGTCGCCGAGCTGTCCGGGACCCTGGCTGAAGCTGAGGTCCGAGGCGGTGCGCTCGACCCAGTCCGACTGGGTCGCCTCGGTGTCCTGCTCCGACACGCCGCACTCGCCCGAGTCCCAGGCGACAGCGGCGAGGGCACAGGCGGCGTTGTGCAGCATGGGGTGGCGTTCAGCGTCGATCACGTTGAAACCGGTCAGGCAGAGGGCAGGCTTGTAGAGCGCGGGCCAGATGGTCTGTACGATGCCCCAGAAGATGGTGAAGAGGCGCTCCTGGATGAGTGGCGGGATCTCGGGCTTGGTGAGCGAGACGCCGGGGCGGTCGACGCCGCTGCGCCGATCCTCGCCCGGTTCGACCCAGAGGAGCGGCTCGAGGTTGACGTCGTCCGTCACGCCGTTGGGTGCGGGTGCAGTCGAGGTGGGTGCGCCCGTCGAAGCGAGCGGAGGCTTGCGGTCGCTGTCGCGGTCGCGCTGGAGCTGTAAGAGGGTGCCTTCGACGAGGAGCTGATTGTTGTCGCTCGTGTGGGACTGTCGAATGCCGGTGGGTATAGTGGAGGCAGGCGGATCCGCTAGTGGATCTGACTGAGGTGGGAAGCGTGGCTGAGCCGACCATACGGGTGCGGCTTGAGGCTGCACATGCGAAGACGCAGGGGTACTGGCGGGCATGAGCCGATGATCGAGGCGAGACGAGTCGGCTGCATGGGCCGCGTACGGTGCGGCTGGAGGGTAATGGGAAGTGGGAGCCGCGGGGCGAGTGTGTGAAGTCTGCGACTTGATAACTGGACGCGATGCACCCGAGCGGCTGGAGAGGGTGGAGTCAAAGGTATCGGAGCCGATGGAGAGTCTTCCGTAGTTTCCTGGCGAAGAGGACGACCTGTTGGAAGAGCGTGTGCCGAGAAAGTCGAGCGGGGGCAGTTTGCGGTCCGAGGCGCCAGGTGGAGGGCGGATGAAGCCAAGGCCGCTACTGCTTCCGCGGTAGAAGGTCTCTGCGCGTGGCTTGTGCGGATAAGAGGAGCCAGCGGGGTCGTATCGATAGTGAATTGGGCTAGAAGCACGCGGGGCGTAGCTGGGGCTATCGATGCTGCCGTCGTGAATGGAGCCGGCGCCGGTGCGGTGACTTTCGGTACGGTGGCTTCCTTCCGGGGACGCATGACCCGATCCGGGATAAGGGTCGGCGTGCATGTCGGATGAGTAGGGGTCGGATGCTGTCATCGGAGCGGCTGCTGAGGACGAGGGATAGTAGGGCTGCTGAGGCGGCGGCGGCGGCGGTAGCGATGCATACTGAATCGAGTGCGGATGTGCCTGCGCGGAAGAAGGGGGAGGGGGGAATCTGGAGGACGAGGCGATGGCGCTGTTTGAGGCCGTGGGAGGAGGAAGGCCGGAGCGAGCCCAGTCGGAGCTGTCTGGATAGGGCGGTGGTGGGGGGCGCGAGAGTGGGACAGGTATGGCGTCGGCGGTAGTGGACGCAGCTGCCGAGGGAGCCGAAGCGAGGTAGTCACGGGTGGACTGGACGGGCTGGGCGGCGGCGGCGGCGGCGGCGGCGGCATCATGTGCGTTCTTGCGCGGGGCGGATGGTGCGGCGTGTGGATGTGCGTTTGCGTTTCGCTTTGCGGCCTTGCTGGTGCCGCGCGTGGAACCCTTAGGAGGGCCGCGCTTCTTGGGCTGGCCGTACTCGCAGACCTCGCCGGAGCGGATGCAAGTGATGCAGGGATGAGAGCCGTCGCATTTGACTCTCTTGATGCCGCACGGGCGGCAGGCCTGCTGGATGCGTCTCTTCTTGAGGCCGCTCCTTGGCTGGTCGTCCTTGGCGTCTGCGCCCGTGGCAGAGGGCGACGCGGGCTGGTTCTGTGCCATGGTGGGTCGTCTGGATGGTGTTGGCGGTGTGGGTGTGCAGAGTGATTGTGTGGCTAGGTCAAGCGTGGCTGCATGGCGCGGTGCAGCAGTAGCATCGACACCTAGACGGAGCGGATTGAGGGGCGATGTGGATGCCAGCGATGGCCGCGTCCAAGTCAGCAGCACGTGCGAGGCGAAAGGGAGAGGTGGATGTGGATGATGGTGGATGGCTTCCAAGATTCGAGGTGGCCGAGCCGACGGAAGTGCTGCCCCACTGCAATGCAATCGCCGTCACGGCTATCTGAATTCCTTCGTCCTTTTCCCTTTCCCGACGGGGCGGCTTTCAGATGCAGGGCCGATGCTGCAGCCCGAGCCGGCAGCAGCCCAGTGTTCGGTTCTCGGTTCGGGGCGCAGACTGAGGGAATTGGATTGCAAAGCCGCCTCTTTTGCGGGCGCGTCTGTGCAGCCACGTTGTGAGGCTTCGAATCAAAGCTGCGGCGCCGAGATGCTTTGCGTCGATGTGGAGAGCTGCGCCGTGGTGCCTACATGTTCGGAGCCACAGATCTCTCCAGATCCGAGCCACACCGTGTGACTTCACTGCGCTGCCTTGAGAAAAAAAAAAAAA
>AWNI01000013.1:202510-218278 GCA_000517465.1 Moesziomyces aphidis | reverse complement strand
AAAAAAAAAAAAAGGTGGGGCGCCGCTGCACGTCGGTCGTTTTTACAAAAGCAAAAATCAAAATCATCGGAACGGTCACTTTTCCGCCTCCTCCGTGCCGATTTCTCTCGCTCTTCAAGCAGTGACGCGACCGCCTTCTCGCAGCGTCCTCGCTTGGCTCTTCGGCTACACTCACAGACTCCTCACAATCGCACAGCGTCCCTTCCGATCGATCCGCACGCTCGCATCGTCGTCGCTCTCTGTTGCGCTTGCCTTTCCATCTCCGCTTCGGCACGCTTACCTGCGCTCATTCAGCAATCGCGCTTCGCAGAGACTTTGCATTCGCCTGCACACCGGTCATTCTCGCAAGTGTTGTGCGCATTTTTACTGTGCCGCGCCCACACGTTCATCCGCATCGCCGGCGAATTTTCCGAGGATGGGTTCGGTCACTTTGTGTAGGCTCGGTCAGTCGCGCTCCTTGCTCTTCCAGCTGGCTAGGGCGCTCGCCGCCATGCCTGCGGCTCTCTCGGCGCCCAGATTGGCGAGCAGGCCGCTGCCAAAGCTCGAGCCGTACGCCTGCGCTACCCGGCTCATCACCGTCGGCCCACCGGTCGCGGGAACCACGTCGTTGAGCCCTTCGCTCTTGACCTTGCGTCGCGCGCTCTCCATGATGCCGTTCACATCGTCCTTCTTGAGATCGTCGCGCGCCCGCATGACCGCCTCCAAAAAGCCCAAGTGAGACCCATGCGCCTTGGCGAAACTCCAGTAGGGCAGGAAGACCATCGTTGGCGACGAGGTGAGCAAGCCCAGGATCGCATCGGCCACCTCGAACTTCTCCTGCACCTCTTCCTCCTTCTTGAACGCGAGGAAGAGGGTTTTGGCGTCGTCGACGTCCTTGCGCATCTGGTCGCCGGCAGCAGGCATGCGCAGTTTGCCGCTACCCACCCGTCGCAGCGCACCGATGTACGACACGAGGAAGCGGTCCATCATGTCGTCGCACAGCACGTCGAACAGGTTCGGGTTCAGTCGCTCGCTGTAGTCCGAAGTGTAGTCGCGCATCGTCTCGACGATGGTCGTCATGGTGCCCTCCGAGTACCACGCCGGGAAGCCAAAGAGCTCCTTGATCGCAGGCTGCAGATCGGCAAAGACCAGATCCACAAGCACCTGCGTGCACCGCTTCGACACGTCCAGGAAGCCGTTGAGCGCATTGTCCACCGCCTCCCGGATGCCCGCTTGGTACTTTTTGCTCACCATCGGCTCCAACCGCGCGATGAGCGCCTCGGCATAGTCGGCCGACTTGAGCTCGTCGTTGGCCAACGCAATCACGTACTCCACCAGCCCACCCACCACGTCCTCGGGCGTCTTGGCCTCGCGCTGCTTCTTGAACTCGCTCTCCAGCACTCGCAGCCACGTCGCCTGCGTAGAGTGCATCGCCTTGGCAGCATGATCCACCACCTTGGCCAGCACGCTCGCCTGGCCCGAATCTGCAGCCACGTCCACCTGCTGGTTGACCATCTGGAAGAGGATCGCTGCACCCTGCAAGCCATACAGCCCCTCGTTGTCCTCCTCGGGCGGATTCTGCCGCGCCACAAACTCGCGCACCTCGTCCGACATGAGATTCGCCGTCCACTCGTCGATCTTGTTGGTGATGAGCCCCAGATAGTCGTCGATGATCGTCTGCTCCTTGCCACCCAGCAGCGACGGCTCCAGCCACGCCTTGTCCGCTCCCAGTTCCTTGGTCATCGTCTTGGTGTACTCCTGCGTAAACTGGTACAGCTCCAGCAGCGCACTCGCCTCCGGATCCGTCGCCAGGATGCGTTCGCGCAGAATGGCGCCCAGATGCTTGTGGTAGCTCTTGACAAACGTGCGCACGATCTTGTAGTCCGCCGGAAAGAGCGGCACCACCTCGGCCTCGACAAAGCGCAGGTCGTCGTAGATCCAGTCCAGGTGGGCCAGGAACTCGAGGCTCGTGCCGTCCGAGCCGAAGCGCGACCAGCACTCGTCAAACAGCTCCGCCGCAGACCGGTCGATCGCCTCGACGAACTTGGGTCGGTACAGCTTGATGACGCGCGCGTTGGCCACCACCGACCGGAACCGTGCAGCGCCCTCGAGGTTGGCGCGCTTGGCCAGACGGATCGCCGCCGCCCGCTCGTCCTCGCGCGACTCCTTCTCGATGATCTTGATGAGCTTCACCACCACTGCCGGGCGGCCCTCGCGCACCAGATCCATCGTGCGCTCGGCCAGCGTCATAATATACTCGTCAAACGCCCGGATAAGCCCATCGAGCGGTGCAAAGAACTCGGCCACCGTGCTGCGCACATCCGCCGAGCACGTGCGTGCAATCTGGAACGTCTCGTTGCGAAACGACTCGAGCTGCGAAAGATGGAAATGCAACGGCAGCAGATCGGTCGCCGGACCCATGATGTCGTCCCGCCCGCGCTGCAGCATATCCGCTAGCGCCTCGATCTGCTCCGGAAGCGCATCCAGCTTCTCCAAAGTGCTCGTCGTCTGCACAAAGTTGCGGTGGATCTGCGAGACCTGGCTGATCACGCGGAACGACCGATTCGCGTCTGTCGACTGCGATCCCGGTCCTCCGTCGACATCGGTATTGTTGTAGAGTGCTTCGACCTGCGCAAATGCCTCTCTGATCGCCGCTACGTCTTGGCGTGTCGCCTGCAGCTTCAACAGTCCTTCGCGCGTCGCTTCCAGCTGCTCCTTGGCGCCCAGCTTGAGCTTGGCCGACAGACTCGCCTGCTCTTTGAGCAGCTTCTTGCGCAGCGCCGCGATCTTGGCCATGTCGTCAGGCGACTTGAGGAACTCGGCGACAAGATTCGATGGCCCCGATCCCGCTGTCCCTGGCTGGGTGGCTGCGGAAAGTGCCGCCGACATGGCTACCGACGCCGCCTTTGGCGCTGACGATGCGGCCCCATGGCCGTGCGACGATGATGCTGGCGAGGATGATAGTGCTGTGCCGTTTCGCTGCGGTGTGCCGTTCCCTCGCGGGGTGAGAGATGCTGCCGACATGGCGGCGAGATGGTGTGATGGAATGGCAAAGCTCATTGTGACGAGGCGTTCGCTCGGCGCAGAGCAGTATTATGCGACTGGCATGGGCGCAAGGGCTCGAAGCTGTGAGAACAGGCGGCTGTAGACTAAAGCGCTCGTTTCGCTGTCGTTTCGCTATTGCAAGCCCTCGATGCGCCCAGCCTGCGTCGAAGGGGGAGATGGTGTTGGTTGGTCGCGTGGAGAGTGAGAAACATGCGCACCTGCAGTCGATATCGAGGTCCGAGCGCGGCGTGTGAATAATCGCTAAAATGTTACATCGTTAATCTCAGAGCGAACCCGCAAAGCGGCGTCGCCATGGTGTCGACCGGCTTTGCGCACCTCCTCCTCCTCAGCAAGCACTACAATCGCACGCATTTATTCGAGAAGAAGCATCGACCGGGCTCTAGTTTGAAAATCAGGGCAAAGAGGCAGATGTCTACTTGGTCTAAGGGGCCAGGCTACGCTTCTTCGTCCAAGCTGGTCATGCTGTACCTCTCTGCGATACCGCGCACGATGCGGTCGATCTCCTCCTCGGCCTGGCTTTTCAACGTCGGAAATTGAGCTTCGATCTCCGTCGTATCGCTTTCGTCGGAATCCTTCGTTGCTGTCCCATCGCTCTGAGCTTGATCGTCGGAGCTGCGCACGGCAGGGGAGAGGGACTCGGCCTCGTCCACCTGCGTCTTGATCACGCGGATCATGTTGAACAGCCGGTGAAGCACGCGGTCCGAGACAAACAGAAGCTCGTCTTTCTCTTCGAGTCTCTGCTTGAGAGCGTCGATCTCGCGCTCCATGTCCTCGCGAGAGGAGTTCGCGAGCTGCAGCTCCATTGTGCGCGCTGTGTGCTCTTGTCTGTATCGAGGGGGCGTCCATACACACGAACAGATGGTAAGCATGGGGCTAGCCGAGGATCTCGCTTTCGAGAAAGGATGAGAGAAAGAGAAAGGGCTACTTACTCGGCTGCCGTTAGTTTGTCCTGAAGAATGGCGAGCTCCTCGTCATGACGTTGCTGCATCTGCGAACAAAAGGGGGGAAATGGCGAGAAGTTCAGCGATACAGGTACAATTTTGTCACGGACAGAGGTAAGGCTCACACTTCGTAGGCTGTCAAGCTCTCGACTCTGTTATACAGTGCAGGTAGAAGCAAGAACGTTAGCGTGACAGTCAAATTGGTCGCCTGCCGATCGGGCCTGCTCACCTTCTCATCAAAAGCCAGCGCGATGTGGCGGAGCGAATGGGCGATGCCGGAGCAACTGAGCCTGTCTTCAAGATCCCCTTCGCCGAAGCTGCTGTCCAAAGTCTTGGTCGTTCGACTTTCGGCTTCACCTTCGCTCTTGCTGGTGGACGAGTCGGAGAGCGGCTCGGTGTCGCTCGCCACCGAGTCGTTGCCAAGCAGCTCGTCGCGGATCATGGCGGCTCGCTGCGTCAGGGACCCAGAATCAGAGCTGCCATTGCTCGTAGTAGATGTTTCGGTATTGGGCGTTTGTGTTCCTTCGACGTCCTCTCCACACGAAAGGCCAGAATTCTGCATCGCAGTCGAGATAGAAGAGTTCTTCGAACCCGGGCGGTCCCGGTTCCACTTGATCGTATGCCGGCAGTGGCTCGACTTGATCGTATTCTGGCGGTGGCTCGACTTCAGTGTCGGAAGTCCTGAAGGGAGGAGATGGGCAGGCCTGCGGTTCAGAAATTTGAAGAGGCGACTGAGGCTCAAAGGGTAGGAGCCCAAGATAGAGCTCAAGGTAGAGCCTGGTCGCTAAGACTGTGAATGAGAGCCCTGCGAGGTTGGTTACCAAGGGATGGGGGAAGATTAGGCAGGGCACGGCAAGGAAAACGGCGGAATAGATAGGACGCCCGAAATGGATACGATGCTGAGATGTAAGCCAAACAGGGAAAGCGGCAAAGCGGTCGTCGAGGGCTTCAGCGACAGATATGCGGCGCTGAATGGCTGCGTCGAGCATCGGTGGCAAAGCAAAAGCGAGGGCGCAAAGAGCTCGAGCTGAACAGGGAGCGGATGTCTATATGAGTAGATTCGAAGCAACCTCTTATGGCGCAGACTTTTGGTTTACATGAGAGAGGTGGGCGCGTGCGCAAAGGACGTGAATGCGCAGAGTCAAAGCGTGCGGAAGTCTGTAGTGAGGCGGTGCGGAAGGCAGCGCAGTGCCGAAACAAGGTTGGAGTAAGGTTCGTCTTGCGCTTCATCGCGGCCGCGCAGCTTCTGGAGCTAAAATGGCGCCGTCGTGGCACGGAAGCCAATCACTTGTCCTCCTTGTCCTGCTTTTGCGCCTCCTTGGATTCGGAAACCTTGTCGTCGCTCTTGGCATCAGCCTGTGCCGACTCATGAGCAGCCTCAGCCTCGTCCTTGTCGAACTGGGCGTTGGCGGCCTCGTCGTCCTCGATCTCGTCCTTGTAGACGTCCGGGTGTTCGCGGAAGCAGTCCTGCATGGCCTTGAACTTTTCCACGCAGTCAATTCCCTTGGGCTCCGCCTCGGAGTAGACAAAGCACGAGAAGGCCGCCTTGAACTGTTCGCCGCAGGGGCCGTGGGCCATGCCGCCGAGACACGGGCAGTCCCANCCCTTGGGCTCCGCCTCGGAGTAGACAAAGCACGAGAAGGCCGCCTTGAACTGTTCGCCGCAGGGGCCGTGGGCCATGCCGCCGAGACACGGGCAGTCCCAGTTGATCTCGCCGGTCTCGGGGTCGTATGCGGACTGCTGACCCGTCTGCTCCTCGGACTCCTCGACGGCCACCTCGATGGCGACGGGCGTCTCCTCGGCAGGTTCGACGTGCTCGTCGTGGGCAGCCGCAGGCGCGTGTCGGGCGTGGGCGTCGTCGTGGAGCGCAGCATCGCCCTTGGACTCCTTGGGCTTCATGCGGTCCGACCATGCCTTGCGAGGCTCGCACTGGATCGGCGACGGACGCAGCGTGTAGACAGCAGCACCGATGCTGATCGCCGCCGCCGCAGCGCCAAGAGTGGGGCTCGACCATGCAGACGAGCGCGAGGGACCAGCCGAGGCCTCGGTGGCAACACCGCGCGCGGCGGGTCGGAGGTTGCGTGCAGAGCGCTGCAGGATTCGACCTGCAGATCGGACGAGAACGTGACCGGAAAGCATGCTGAGCGTAGAGATGCGGTGGCGAGATGTAGGTGTCGTCGGATGGAGGGAAGGAGTAGCAGCAGCAGATCCAGGGTCGATCTCGCCTCGCTTGCTTCCCACCTTTGGCGACTCTGCGACTTCTTCTTGGCTCGACGAGCACAGAGTGGAGGTCGACCGACGGACTGCGCCCTGCAGCGGCACTTTCGTGCAATCCGGATCGGCCCGGCTGAGTCGATTTTTCTTTTCTCGCTCAGCAGTCGCCTCGCCCGTTTTCCTTCTCGAGCGTTCGCCTCCCTCTAATTTATTTTTTGTGCATTCCCGGCGTGCGATCGGATCGGGTGTTGAGAAAGAGTTGTGGATCTACGATGCGCTCTTTTCTCCACCTGTGGACGGCAGCGGCACGCAAAGATGATCTTCGCGACGGGTGTTGGACTCGTCAGCGCCTCGGCTTGAGCAGATAGCAGGAGCACAGAGGGCTCACGTAACCGCGCCTAGCCTTGACGAGCATCGCTTCAGCATCCTCGTCTTTACACCACACTCCGTGCAGGACGAGTTCGCCCAAGCACACCACCATGTCGAGCTCGAGCGGCTCTCCTCCGCCCACATCATCCGGCGGACCCGCCAAAGCATCCACAGGGCAGGCCGCAGCGAATGGGACCATGTTCTCGTCGCTGCAGAAGCGCTTCCCGCGCACAGCCTTTGTCGCGCACAAGATCGCTTCCTCCCGCACCGGTCGCACCACCGCCAAAGCATGGTCTTACCGTCGACCCCTCCTCTTCGGCTTCTTCGCAACCTACACCGCCATCGGCTACCTCAAGCTCAGGCGCGACGCCTACCTCCGTGACCTGATCCACGACGACACCTACCTGGTCTGGAAGATCTACGACGGCTCCATCGTCGAGTCAAAAGGGCCGCCATCCGTCAGCGCGCTCATCAATGCGCCTGCAGCAGGCGAGGAGGCGCCGCGCGTCATGGAGATGTTCGAGGTCATCCGTGCACTCAAGTGGGCGCAGGCGGATCAGCGCATCAAGGGCATCTTTGCCGACTTTAGCGGTCTTCACCTGCCCTCGTCCGTCACGCCGAATCGGCTCGGACTCGCGCAGATCGAAGAGCTCATGCAGGCTATCCACGAGTTCAAGATCGCCAAGAAGGAGCAGTTTGGCGACAAGGCAAAGCCATCCATCGCCTGGGCGGACACCTTCAACAGCCAGGGACAGTATCTCCTGGCGTCAGCTTTTGACGAGCTCTGGATTCAGCCCACGGGCTCAGTCCCCCTGACGGGTCTTGGCGCGCAGATCCCCTTCTTCAAAAAGGTGCTCGACTACTTTGGCATCAAGGTGCTTGCGGAAGCAAGGCGCGAGTACAAGTCCATGGTCTCCACGTTCAGCCGCGAGGAGTCGCTTCCAGCGCCCCAGATCCAGAACGAAGCCGAGCTGCTCGGTGAGCTCAACCGTGGTCTCGTCCATGCCGTCGCTGTCAACCGATTCCCTGACGAGGATCCCGATGCCATGTCCGGCAAGCTCGAGGCGTGGATGAAGGAAGGTCCCTTCTCGGCACGCGAGGCAAAGGAGCTCGGTCTGATCAACGGCGCGGCCTTCAAGAGGGAGATCGTCAAGCGTCTCATCGATCCGAAGCACGGCGGCAACGAAGAGGTCAAATTCAAATCGCTCCACCACTACAACAAGGTCAACGACCGAACGCTCGAGCGCCAGCTCAAGGACGACGAGATCGTCGAGGTCGGCGTGGTCTACCTGCTCGGAGGTATCAGCTCGGCCCCTGGCGAGTTCTCGACGTCCTCCGTGCTCAAGGGTCTCAAAGAGGCAGCGGAGCACGAGGACATCAAGTCGATTGTTCTGCGCATCGACTCGGGAGGTGGAGACGTTGTGGCGAGCGAGTCGATCTGGGATGCGGTGCGCCGGGTGCGCGAAGACTACGGCAAGCCTGTGGTGGCATCGTTCGGTAACGCCGCTGCTTCGGGCGGCTACTACGCAGCTAGTGCCGCTGATGCCATCCTCGCGTGCGAGAACACGGTGACGGGCTCCATCGGCGTCGCATCGCTGCGTCCCACCATCACACGCGCCTTTTTCGATCGCTTCAACGTGGGCATCCAGTCGTTCTTCACCGGCTCTACGTCCATGTCGACGCTGCACGAGCTCGATGATGCGCAGCGCGCCAAGTCGGCCAAGCACATCGACGAGATGTACAACGATTTCCTGCAGAAGGTCTGCGATGGCCGCAGCATCTCGCGCGACGTCGTCGAGAGCCTTGCCGGCGGACGGGTTATGACGGGACTCAGCGCCTGGGCTCGCTGCAACCCAGATGCAGAGGTGGAACAGGTGCAGGTCAGCACCCCTGCCGGCTCTCAAGCCGCGACGCCTACTGCCGAGTCGGTCGTTGAGCTCGGACAAGATGCCGAGGCGGTCAAGGCTGCTGCAGACAAGGAGGGCGCTAATGGCGAGGTGCAGGAGTCGGTCAAGTCGGCCATCCGAAGAATCAAGGCAGTCAGCCTCACCAGCCAGTGGAGGACGCAAGAGGTGAGCGCGAGCAGCGGCAACAACACGATCATGATCGAGCGAGTGGGTGCAACCCCGGCCCCGGCCCCGGTTTCGGAGTCGACAGATGGTCAAGCCAGCAGTGGCGATGGGGACAGCAACGGTATCCTGTCGGACCTGGTGGCCAAGGCGGAAGAAGCGCTTCTCGGCCGTGCCAGCGACAAGTCCGCGACTACATCCGATGCGGCTTCCAAGCCAATGACAGGCACGGAAAAGCTCAAGAAGCGCATGGAAGAGGAGGAATCGCGACTGGCGGTGGCGGCTCACTCGGCCGCCGAGCAGTCGCGCAAATCGCAGTCCGAGGCCGACGACGAAATCAAGACAGCCGGTGTTGCAGCCTCCGAAGCTTCTGCCGCCGATGCCAAGGCCAAACCTTACGGCAAGGGGCTCGTCGACTCGATCGGCGGTATCTGGGACTCGGCGTATTACGCCATGACACTTGCGCTCCAAGCCGAGATCGAAGCCATGGTGACCAAGGACAACCTCACGCTGGAGCAAGCCACCGCCAAGATCCGCCCGAATGCCGGTCGCGAAGTGACCGAGGACGGTACGCTTGCGCTCGCCACCGACCTGCGGCTGGTGCGCTTCCCCGAAGACAAGCCGTTCTGGAAAAAGGTGCAGGAGGTGAATGCAAAAGGTGACCAGCCGCAGCTCTCGCTTCTGCCCCGAGCCGTGACGAACACGGTGGCACTCATGCTTGAGGAGGCAGGGCAGAAGGCGGCGCGTGCAGCGGTCAGGATGATGATCGCCACAGCCGCCGATCCGAGTGGCATCGCAGCGGCGTTTGACGACCCCCAGCTGGCGGAGAAGCTGCGGGCGAATAACGGTCTCGGTGCTGGAAACACGCGTGGCAGAGCGCGTGCAGAGTATCCTTTGGCATCCTTGTTCAGCTAGACTCAGCCATACTCGTAGACAGAGCAGACTCACCCCTCAATCAAGAGATACAGCCGACAGTGGACCGTGCATCTGATGCTGAGAGCGATGAAAGCAGCAAGGTATGAACGAGGAACTTCGGGGAATTTGTTAGGCCGTCGAATGGTGTCGGCTCAGCGTTCAAAGAATATTCAGGGCTCGGCCAAGTCCGAAGATGTGGGTGGCGGAGACCCCGGTTTGGATGCACGTCGAGGTGCGCCTATCTCGACCACACACCGCCAAGGTACTCCCTCGCCTCCCCCGTCGTCCTCGCCCTTCTTCGCCCTCTCACCTTCTCTTTCGAACCGAACGATCAGACGGGCATGTATCAGTCTTGCCACCATCCCTGAAGGAAGCGTCCCAGTACGGTCCTGCGCATCCGCGGCCGGTTTCCTCGACGACCAACAGCTTCGTTCGCCAACATGTCGGTGCATTCGACCTCCTCGGCGCCCTCAGCCTCGGTGTCGATGACGATGGGCTCTTCTACTGTCGCAATAGGGGCTGCGACGCTATGCATAGCCTCACCGTATCTTTCGTCGCTGCTGGGACTGCTCACCGCAGCTCAACGCGTTGCTCTAGCTGTGGCCATCTACCTGGCGCTCTGCGCACGTTCGCAGCACCGCTCCTCTAAGCGATTCCAAGTCCAACCTCCCGCATCCGAAGACAGGGGCTCTCATGGGCACTCCGAGGCCACAGCTGATCCTGATTTGCGAACAGAGCATCTGTCGCGCACGAGGTCTTCTCGGCCGTCAACCTCGGCTGCCAAAGTGTCCGCTACGCCTCAGCAAGCTGCGGCGCCTCCCAAAGACAGCACAGTCGCGGAGAAGGTCGACTTCGTCCGTAGCCAGCAGTGTCCACAACTTGTAGATGCATGCTACCTCGATGCAGCAGCAGCACCTCCCTTCCCGACCGGCCTCGTGCAGGCGGTCGCCGAGGACGTTTCATCGAGACTGCTGTCGAACCCGCATTCCAAATCGCCTTCGGCGATTGCAACAGCGGACCACATCACAGCGACTCGCATGCGGGTCATGCACGAGCTGTTTGGCATTCGAGACACTCACGACTGGCACCTCGTCTTCACAGCCGGCACGACGGCAAGCCTCAAGCTCGTGGCCGAATGCATCGACTGGGCATCTCTGCAAAGCCCATCCGACCCACACGCCCGCTTTTCGTACCTGCGTCAGAGCCACACGAGCGTGGTGGGCATTCGAGACCTCGCCGCCCGCGCTGGCGTTTCGAGCTCGATATTCAGCGAAGAGGATGCAGACGTCGTGGCTGGGCATGCAGGGCTTGTGGCCTTGCCGCTGCAGTGCAACGCGACGGGCCGACGATTTTGCGATCTCATGAAGCGCCTTTGCCGAACGAAGGCCGATCGATCACTGGTGCTGTTGGACGCCGCATCGTACCTCTCTTCATCGTCGAGACTCGACTTTTCCCAACTAAACGAGGATGAGCGGCCGGACATGGTGGCATTCTCGTTCTACAAGATCTTTGGCTACCCCACCGGCATAGGCGGACTGCTCGTCAAGGCCTCAGCTGCACCCCACCTCGGCGGCAAGACGTACTTCGGTGGCGGTACCGTCGACGCGATTCTCGCCGAGAGCGCGTGGACCAAGCCACGGCGCGAGTTCGAAGCGCGCTTTGAAGACGGCACGGTGAACGTACACGGTATCCTCGCCGTGAACAAGGCGCTGGACTACTACGCGCAGAGCTTTGGCGCGTGGGATGCACGACGAGAATATGTGGCCGGTCTGAGCGACAAGCTGGTCTCGGCACTGCGGAGTTTGCGGCATGGCAACGGCAATGCTGTTGTGCGGATGTATCGGGATGCAGACGGGAGTGCAGGGGGGTACGGTCCGATTGTCAACTTTAATTTGATCACGGCAACGGGCATGATGGTTCCGCCGCAAGAGGTGGATCGTCTGGCGAGTATCAGCAATATCCATGTGCGCATGGGGCGGCACTGCAATCCGGGGTTCGTCACGACGCATCTGGGCATCCCGGCCTCGCGGCTGAAGCAAGAGTATGCCGAAGGTGCTGGATGCGACGATGCTGGCGACGCAGCATTGGAGGGCGGGTTGGCATCGGCGTCAGTGCGCGCGAGCCTGTGCCTGCTCAACACGGAAGAAGACGTGGAGCGCCTGGTGGGGTTCGTCGCGCGCTTCTTCCTCTCCACGCACCCGGCTCCCACGCTCACAGCGAGGGTCCAGCCGGAGGCAGGGCTGCAGAGGCGGTTTGAGCTGGCGAGCATCACGGTGTATCCGATCAAGTCTTGTGCGGGGCAGGAGCTTGCGCGCGGCGAGGCGTGGCAGCTCACCCCGCACGGGCTCCAATTCGACCGCGAATGGATCGTCATGAACCTCGCCAATGGCAAGACGCTCAGCCAGAAACGCTTTCCCAAGATGGCGCTCATTCGACCGCGCATCGATACCCTTACGCGGCAGTTGATCATCACCATCGCCGGTACATCCTCGCGTTTTGCTGTACCACTCGACGACGGGGACCAGTACAGCGACTCTCAGGGTCAGGCAACTCAGGTGTGTGGAGCGGAGATCTGGCCACGCGCACACACGAGTCGAGCTTTGCGCAGCATGCTTAGCGAGTTGCTGGGCGTCTCGTGTACGCTGGCACGACAAGCGAGTGGCATCAGTCGACACTCGAAGCTGCCCACCGCCACGAGCAAGGTGCCGTTGATCTTTAGCAACGAGTCACCGTTCCTGCTGATCAACTCGGCCTCGGTGGCGCGCGTGAGCGAATGGATGCAGGCCGCCACCCACACGGGCACGGAAGACCTCGCTTCCGATTCGGGCTACTCGTCTGCCTCCCACTCCAAGACCGACTCAACAGCGGTCAGCGCACAAGCGCCAAGTTTCCGTGCCAACTTCATGGTCACCCCGCGCGCCTCAGCGGATGACGAGGGGAGGGTCGCTTTTGCCGAGGATGGCATGTCGAGGTTCGTGCTGGGTGGCAGGCATGTTTTCGGCGTGCTGGGCGAGTGCAGACGATGCCAGATGGTGTGTGTCGATCAAAAGACCGGCGAGGTCAAGCCACAGACACTCAAGACACTCGCAAAGTGGAGAAGAAACGCAAGAGGCCGAATCATCTTTGGCTCGCACCTGGCTTGGCTCCCCGACTTGGCACCGTCTGCAGCCGCGCCGGACGAGGCCAGCCAGGTCTGGGTCGGCATGGACGTGGTCGCATCCTAGCTTCGAATTCCAAGCCGCCCGTCATTTACGCTTCAGTATGGTTGTGATATCGATATGTGGTTGATAGTGTACAAGACTCGATTGAGTTGCGTGTACGACGCTAGAAGGGCCAGTACCAGCGCTTCTTTGGCTGACTTTGTCCTGGTTCCGACGCTGCTGTGGACGGGGCAAGATTTGGGGTGGCGTGATCCACCTTGTCGGCCAAGCTTTTTGCGGTGCCTTCGAGCGAGCCTGCGTGTTGGTTCATGAGCTTGGTCTGTTCGTCGCGGTCGAGCACGTTCCAGAGGAGGTGGAGGCCAAAGTAGGCCGTGCTGCCGTACGCCAGAATGCGCAGCAGCGCCGGGAAGAGCTGGCTGTAGAGCGAGGCGTGGCGAGCCGAAGCTCCGGTCGGATTGCGTGCACGTTCGGCTTTGCGCGCCGCTTTGTTGGCCAGGTACTGCTCGGCTTCGTTGAGTTCGTGCTGCGGGGGTGGTGGTGGTGGTTGGGCGAACAGGCGGTGCTGTGTGGTGTGAAGAGGGCGCACAAGCGAGACAAGGCCCAGGTTGCGTGTTGGTGCAGCGGATGCGAGCCGCGACGATAAGGCCAGCATGACGGGTGGATGTACGGCTCGGATGATAGACGTCAGTGAAGAGGAGGTCAAGCAGTTCAACACCCGAGCCGAGAAGGTGTGGGATGTCCGTGCAGCTGAGGGCGCGTCGTGGATCTAGTTTGATTGCGAATCGGCGTTGTTTGCGGTTCGGATCGGCGATGGTCGCGTGCGGCTCTGCTGTATGCGAAGCGAATCCGCCCAAACGCGTCTCGGCAGCCAAAGCATCACAAATTGCCATTCCCACCTCCTCTCTCTTAGCCATTCACATCTCTCCCGCCTGCTCGCGTTCGCAACGTCATATACCCACTCATACCATCACCAACCCTGCAATCGAACTTCGGCTCGCGTCTTTTCTCAACTGGCCGCCGATCTGACCCGCGACATGCCGCACGCGCACACAACAACCTTGGCGTGAATCGACACAAAAGCGACAGCGACACGCATCCACACAAAAGATGGCGCCAGCAGTCGAGGGCAAGATGATCGACCCAGCGCCAGCACCAACGAGACCGCGGGGCAGACCACGCAAGGTCCAGCCCGAGATTGACCCTAGTCAGCCCTTACATCCGTGGGCGAGCACATCAAAGCCAGTATCGTCACGGCAGCCCTTGGAAGCACAACAGCCCCGCATGCAGCGACCGATGCCGCAAGTCGTAGTGCCCGCCTATGCGTCCCAACAGCCCGCTCCGTACGCTCCACAACAGCATGCAGCTGCTCTCTCGGCCCCTGCGTACTATGCGCGACCTCCCGCTGTTGCGGCACAACTCAACTACGCCGCAATGTCAGCACCCCCACCAGCACCCGTTCAAGCTCAGCCTTATCCCCTGCTGGATGCTGTGCCGAGAAAGAAGTTGCCGACACGTGCGGATCTCGACTTTTTGCTCGGTGGACGATCGGGTGCAAGGGCTCGCTCCTCGACTCCCAACCCTGCAACCGCAATGGCACGCTTCACCCCTGCACCATCCGCCGCACCGACCATGAGGCAAGCCTCAGTGGCCCCACCGCACCACCCAAACGACGTATACACACATGCACAGACATCTCTCGCCGGCTCAAGTCGAGTGCCAGATCACTCTCATGGCGCGTACGCGCCGCATCCGTACGCCACAGTCGCAGCGCCATCAGCTCCACAACATCCGCGAATCCACCCTGCAGCACAGGCCGCAGCATACACACAGGCAGACGACTCGATGACGGGCGCACCAGACGACGATGACGACGGACTTGCTCTCGGTGCAGAGGCAGTGATGGAGTCCGACCACAATGGCGACTCGTCGGACGCCGACGTCGAAGACGAGCTGCAACCGCGGGACTTCGACGATCCCAATGACGCTGATTTCCGCCCCAACGCCTCTGGCCGACGAGTCATGACCAAGCGGCGCACTCGCGTCTCGCAGGCGGCGCGGCAGAGCCAGACTAGCGCGAGCAGCGTCGGCAAAGTGCCCGGCAGCGCCACCAAGCGCGCTCTCTCCAGCCAGGATTCGCCCGTCCAGAAGCGACGCGGGCGCCCGCCCAAGGAGGAGTACACGCCCGAGATGATGGAGCGCATCAAGGTGGCCAACGAGATCCTTGCCACCGCCACCACCACCAACGGCAAGATCCGGCTCAGCTCGATCATCGACAAGCGCACGCGCCGCGAGCTGTCGCCCGAGATGCGCGAGGTGATCCTGCGCGCGCGCAACACGCAGCTGCAGCGCGAGCGGCGCGATAAGCTGCGCGAACAGGGCCTGCTGGGACCGGCACGCCCGCCTCGCGCGAACCGCTCCGCCTCCGAGATCGGCAGGCCAGAGAGCGCGGATAAAGATCAAGGCGCCAGCAAGGATCGGCAAAAGAGGAGGTACGTGCGGCGCAACGATGCGCGCGCTGACGATGAGGCGGATGCGGCCAGTGGATCTGCCATCGTGGCGCGCGCAAGGGGCAAGGTGTCCGAGTGGATCAAGACCATCAGCAGCGATGCCGAGCCCAGTGGCGAATCCCTGACACGCATCGAGGTGCCGCCCGTGAACGGAAGCGACGCAAGCCTGCGTGGAGAAGTTAGACCGGTCTCGCAGCCCGCAGACACGGCGCAAGCGGTTCAAGCTGAGGACGCGCAGGCAGAAGCCGAACAGCCAAGAGACGCTCAAGCAGAGGTCGCACAGCCAGGAGACGCCGGAGTAGATCGCACACGGCCTGCGGACGAACAGCCAGACGATACATTTGCGCGCTTTGGCACGGTCACGGGCCACGACGCCGCGATGCACGCTGAGCCTGCGGACGCCGCTGAGCCCGCACTTGACTCGGCAGCCGCACCTGCTGCACCGGCGACGGGCGCTCCAGGCGACGAGTACTACTTTTCCACCTAGCCGCCACGCACACCTCAATCTCATCCTGCGCGATCTTTGCCTGGGTTGAGCTTTTTTTTT
>AWNI01000013.1:177088-202410 GCA_000517465.1 Moesziomyces aphidis | reverse complement strand
TTTTTTTTTAATCATTTGCATGTCGACTTGCAGCGTGGGGTTACGTTTCAGCCACGGCGAACCAGGCGTCGCGGGCGTCTACGGCGGCGGTGCGAACGGCACGCACTGGGTCGTCGATCCCCGCGTTGGTCTGCGCGAGTTTCTTGAGCACGTTGTTGCGCAGTGGGTGCAGGTGGTGGTGTTCCAACCCGCCCGTCTGGGTCGGCACATCTTCGCTGTCAGTTCGGGCTGCTAGACTCGACAGCGTGCGCAGGGCCGCAATTCGCGTGCTAGGTGGCGAATGCGTGCCTGGCTCGATGTTCGCCAGCAATTTGGCGGTGATGGCGGAGAGATGGTCGACAATAAGCCTGGTCGGGTTGAATCCATCCTGGCTTGCGGAGATCTTCTTGCCCACCTCGCTAGCCACCGTGAGTGCATTAGCAGCGGCAGAGCGTGCTTTGGAATCAGGCAACTCGAGCGCCTGGATCAGGAGCGGGAACAGTCCCTCCAGTCGCTCCACCAACATGCTCGGTGGCAGCGAAGGCAATAACCCCGCCAGCGAAACAAGGTAGATCGTCTTGGCATCTACAGTGTCGCTTGCATGGTGGCAATGATCCCCATGCACATGGTGGGAATGCTTCGCCGCCGCCCCGTACGACTCGAGCAACCGTGGCAGGACAAAGGAAAACAGCTTCTGCTTCCACAACAGCCGCACCGTGAACCCGTTCTCCTTGGTCGAGATTCCGTCCTCGGCAACTCCAACGATCGTCGACAAATCCCTCGCTGCTGCCCGTGCGAATTTCCAGTCCATCGAACCTGCGCCAGACGACTGCACAAGTTGGCCCGATGAACCGACCGCGCCAGAGACATCGTCAAAGATCTCGATGAGCACACGGTTGAGCATCGCCTCGGCGAGCTTGGACGACTTGACTACGAGTGCGCGCGTCAGCCACATCCACATCTGCAGTGCCACCCGCCGAGCCCCCGCCTGTCCGGTGGTCTTGATGTTCTGCCCCCAGAAGTCGTCGAGCAGCGTCAGGAACGCAGGCTGCGTCTCGTCGATAAACTTGTTCACCAGCGCCGTGGCTGCCCAGTACGCGCTGTTGAGCTGCAGAGCCTGCGATGCTTTGTACACGGCATCGTCGCTACCGGCGGTGCTGGCGATGGTGCGCAGCGTCCAATCGAGCAAGCATGCTAGGGAGGCCAACGCAGCCTCGTACCGCGAGCTGACGCTATCGGACGCGGATGCTAGCTGCACCACTCCCGCTGCGGGCGCAGAGGCCACCACGGCAGCCGACAGTAGTGCAACTGCATTGCGACTCGCCACGGCAACCACGTCGCCCGCAGCGACCGTCGAGAATGGCGCAAACGACTGCGCCAAAATCGACCCGGATGAAACAAGCGATTCTCCGACCGAGCCCGAGGCAGCATCGACAAACGGCGCGTTGCCGCGCACAAAGGTCTTGTTGAGACTCGCCAGCAGCTCGAGCTGGCGATTGTCATCGAGCAGCTTGACGAATGTGCCGAGTAGTGCGGCCGTATCCGCCACCACGGCCGGATGGGCCGCAATGCTGAGCTGCCCCGTCGCACTCGCCGTCTCGAGCCCCGAAAGCGTCAAGCTCACCAGACGCGACGGCAGCGTCTGCGCGTACTTGGCTAGGTCGCGGTGCGCGTTCTGTCGCTTGAGATCCACCATGGTCTGCAGCGTCAAGATCAGACCGCGCGCATAGCCCAGATTGGCTTCCTGTAGCACACGCGCCTGCATCTGCACAGTCGTCGCATCCTTGCCCTCATCGTTGTCGACACCGGCCATGGGTCGGGAACTCGGACGACAGCACAGCTCGAGCTTGGTGAACAGCTTCACCACCACAGCCTCGAAAAGGAACGGCGCCACACACAGGCGGGAGAGCGCGCCCAGACTGCGACGAATGTTAGCCTTGGCCAGGTCAAGCTCGGCCTCGATCTCGTCGACAGCGTTTCCGGCACTGCGCTCCTCGGGGTTGCCGACGGGCTCGATGCGGTCCGGCAGCTTCTCGAGCAGGACAGGCAGCACGACCTGCTCGATGACTCGTGCGGTGGGGTTGGCAGCGGCGAGCGTGTTGGCAGTGCGTTCGTTGGATATCACCTCGATCGCGCACAGCGCTTCCTCCCTCACATCGTCGCCGACGGACGAGACGAGCAGCGACGCCACTTCTCGCGTAAGGAAGCTCAGCTCGTCAAAGTCCAGCAGCGCTGTGTTCGACTTGGTGCCCACAGCGGCCGCAGTACTATCGGCCGGCGCGACGCTGTTGCTGCTGAGGATCGAGATGGACACGACCGACGAAAAGACCAGCATGGCCGAGCGACGGTACGACGTCGAACGAAGGCCGTTCGAAAGACAGTTGAGCAGGTCAGAGATGAACGGATCTAAAGGTCGGTTGTCACCCGCGTACGAGCGCTCGATCGCACTGGCGGGCAGCAGCTGACCCAATCCGATCTCGCTCGTTGCGCCCTCGCCAGGTCCCCGGACATGCGCCTTGGCGTCAACAGCAGCCTGGTTCTTGGCCAGCTCGGCATGGCGGTACACCTTTGCCACCACCTCGAGAAGCTCGCCGATACCGGCAAGGATCGGTGTGCGCTGGGCAAGGTCTTCCGGGTCGGCGAACATCTTGATCATCTGGTCCATGAATCCGTATACGGCGAGGTAGGCGGTGCTGGCCGATGCACGAACCAGGCACGAGAGCACCTTGATGCCTGCCTTCGCGAGCGACTTGCCCGGCTCCTCGAGCTCGACGAGACAGTCGTGAACCATCTTGGGCGCGACACCCTCGGGCGGATCGACTCCGTGGTACAGGACATGGAGGAGCACAGTGAGCGTGTCAACGGCCAGGTCTCCCGTCTCGTCGTCGGTGGCATGGAAGATCTCGATCTTGAGGCCTTCCCAGAGCTTGGCGGCGTTGGCGAGCGCAGCAGCGCGGCCGTAGACGGGCATCGCAGCGATCAAGGTGCGCAGCGTGTCGAGCTTCGCTGGGCCACCGGCCGCGCTGAGTTTCTCGAGGAGGAGCGGGTAGCCGAGAGGTGCCATGGCGGGCGAGGCGCAGATGGCAGCGCGCAGCGCTACCTTGAGGTCGTCCGAGGTGATGCCGTACGGATCGTCGGGTGGCGGCCGGAAGGTGATGGGGAAGTAGCAGAAGGTGATGTCAAAGAACTTTTCGGTCATTTCGCGATCCATGACCCACTCGGTGAGGAGCACCTTGTCGACGCCAAATAGCACCATGAGGTTGCGCGGATCCTTTTCACCCTGAACCATCTTGGCGTAGCCCTGAAGGAAGTCCTTGCCCTCGCACGTTTCGGACTTGGGTGCGTCGATGTCAGACTGCTCCGCCTCGGGCTTTTCCGCAGACTCGTCGACGTCCATCGCGGCGGGCGGGGAGGCTGCAGAGGCCTGCTGTGGTGGATCGGAGGAAGCAGAGGCAACGGAGGACGAGCGGAATGTCTTGAGCGCGTCCCTATGATGTGCAATGAGGCTGTCCAGGAGACGATAAATGATGAAACGAAGGCTCTGTGGGTGATTGGTCGCAACAACGTGGGAGAAGAGAGCTTCGGCGACGGCATGCGCCTGCTCCTTGCCGAAGCCTTTAACAGGTGCTGGCTCGGACGAGGCAGCAGGCGCCGCGGGTGCCTTGCACGCACTGAGCACCGATAGCGCCTTGAGGGAGCTGACGAGCATGGCGCTTCCCTGCAGCGTCTTTTGCTCTGCCTCATTCCTGCGTGCGCGGGGTGCGGATTCGGGTAGCACCTCGGGCGCCTGTGCAGATCGCACAAAGTTGTCGGAAATGATGACACCGTCGGCGATCTTGTCGGCAAAGAAGGCTGAGAGGGTGCGCACGGCCTGGATTGTGAAGATGGTGCTGAGCGGTTGGTGCTTGTCGGACTGGGAAGGTGGCGTGTCTGGGTCGAGAAAGTGGCATGTGAGGTCGGACAGGAGTTGGACGGCTCTTGTCCTGGTCTCTTCGTCCTCTGAAGTGAGGTACTCTCCAAGTAGACGTACGACACCAAGGAGAGAGACTGTTCCGGTCGCCAAATCATCTACGAGGGACGGAGGCAGCTGTTGAAAGGAGCCGACCATGAAGGCCCGGACGGCCTGGGCCGGATCCGACATTTTGTGATCGAGGTTCCTCTTCGACGCCTTTCCTGTGTCGTTATGAGCGCTGCGCTGGAGGGATGTCAGAGCGAGCTGCGGACAGAGCGAGGCGGTTGGGTGTCGAGAGCAAAGATAGCGAACGGAGAAGACGTGCTTAGTCGAGAAGGACGGCCCGAAGCCAAAGCTCGCACTGACTCACTCTCTCTCGAGCTCTCGGCGGCCTCTGACTGGCTGAAAACTCCACCTCGCCTGTCGTTGATCTTCGGGACGAATTTTCGAAATGAGGTCAAGGCAGCTAACGGTCTAACATCATCGACCTTGCGCTTCGGCGAATTTCCGGGGTTGGGTCGATGACGGGGTGGAAGCGGCCGTCAAGTACGGCGCACTGTGCACCGAAGCCGCCGACTTTGCCACTCTGCCAGTTGGCAAGGCGCGCCTCCACCTGCTGCGGTTCGAGGGGGTTTTGCGGGGAGAAGCGATAGCGCTCTGGCCACCCTCGGATTCGCACTTCGCTCGTGACTTCTTCCTCCCTCACCTTTATGTTCCATTCTGTGAAAGGATCGCGAACGCACGGCAATAATGACAGATACCGTGCGCGATGCCTCGATGGGCCCCGATCCGGACGTCGAGGGCGTGCAATCAAACACCGTGCCGCTTGCACAGCTTCCGCGGGTGCGTATCTGCATCTCGAGACGGTCGCTTCCGACTTCCATCGGGGCAGGTATCGAAGAGCTGGCGAAGCACCACATCAGACCGGACGTCATACTTCTTCACGATGATGAGCATCCCATCTCCGCCGGTGGTCTGTCGGACAACAATTCTAGCAGCTCCGTCAATCCATCGGTCTGGAACTGGAACGTGCACTTTTGCGAGCATGCAGCCGCCTCCGACGATCCATCACAATCTCAGATAGGCCCGCTCACATGGCGCTGCTCGACCTCGTCTGCCACATTTGCACCTCTGCATGATCACGCACAAAGGTCCGGCGCTCTGCCCGTCGACGAAGCCTTTGTGATCCAGGTCGGCTTCCATGTTAGCGCTCCTCACCTCGCCTTTCGTGCGCTGGGCCACGTACTCGGCGTAGCAAAAGACTGTCTTACACTGGGCAACAGCGACACAGATGGAACTCGACTCCATCCCAGTCTTTTCGCCGCCTCCTCCGGGTCGCAGACTGGTCGCGGCTACTTCCTCTGTCCAGACGTTGCGAACGAGCGGCTCAATATCGCCCAGACCGCCGACTACGAGACCATCGGCACCATGATCGACTGTTCGCGCAACGGTGTGCTCAACGTGCGCTCCACCAAGTACCTGCTGCGCATCCTCGCTCTGCTCGGCTACAACATGCTCCAGCTCTACACCGAAGACACTTACGAGATCGAGGGCGAGCCCTTCTTTGGGTACATGCGCGGCGGCTACTCGCAAGCCGAGCTGAAAGCCATCGACGATTACGCGGCCAAGTTTGGCATCGAGTTGATTCCGTGCATTCAGACGCTGGGTCATCTCGGACAGATGCTCCAGTGGCCGCGCTATCTCGGCATGCGCGATACTGCAGAAGTGCTGCTTCCCGAGTGGCCGGAAACCTACATCATGCTCGAAAAGATGATCAAAGCAGCCACCGCACCCTTTCGCAGCAAGCGCATCCATCTCGGTATGGACGAGACGCACGGTCTTGGCCACGGCAGGTACTACTCGATCTACGGCCATCAGAACAACAAGCCGGGCAGCCAGATCTTTGTCGAGCATCTGCAAAAGGTCAACACCATATGCCAGTCGCTCGGGCTGGAGCCGATGATCTGGTCCGATATGCTCTTCTGCCTCTCGGCGCGTAACAACTCGCTGGTGGGCTATTACGATTCGGCACAGCCGCTGGATGTCAAGCAGCAGGGGATCCCACAGGACGTCGACCTCGTCTACTGGGACTATTACCACACCTCGTCGACCAGCTACGAGACGCGCATCAAGAACCACGAGGAACTGCGCGGTGCAAGCCCCTGGCTCGCAGCCGGATCGTGGACGTGGTCGCGCTTCTGGACTGCACTGCCGTTCACATTCCAGACCATCCAAGCCAACCTGACTGCAGCCAAGAACTCGCCTGGCGTACGCCACGTCTTCCTCACAATCTGGGGTGACGAGGGGAATGAGGTGGACCTCTGGTCGTCTCTGCCAGCCTGGTGCTACTACGCAGACCACGCCTACTCGACAACATTCGCAGCACCAAATGCACAAGCGGCACAGGGACTGGATGTGTCGCTGGTCAAGAGCAAGTTCGACGCCATCGTAGGCGGGTGCTGGGACGACTTTGTGCGTGCGTCTGCCATCGACGATACCACAAAGGATGGCGTGGCAGTGGCGGCGGACGACAAGATCCACTTTGCACCCAACACGAGCAAGTGGATGCTATGGGGCGATCCCGTGCACAGCTTTGCCGAGCCCACGCTCGTCGCATCCGGCTTTGATGCCGAACAGCATTTTGCCAGCCTAGCATCGACGTTGAGCGACCGCTTGGAGGGTGTGACGCTCGAAGAGCCGCTCCGCCATCGCGATACGCTCGTCGTTAGGCCGCAAAGCGAGAGTGGCAGCAAATCGAGCGGTGCAGGTGGATTGTTGGGGGCAGCAGCATCATTGTTGGGTGTTGGCGGCTTCGGCGCGGGCGGGCGACCGACGGAGACGGTGCGGGTTCTGTCGGATCATCCGATGAATGCGCGACTGGAGCTGGCACGGTTGGTGGCACGCACGCTGTCTCTCAAGGCGAATCTGCGCCAGCGACTGCACCAGGCTTACGCCTCACGCAACTGGCCGCAGCTACGGCACCTTCACCGTCGAACCGGTCGGTGCTTTGAATCGGCCACGCGGCTGTGGCAGTATCACCGTCAGGTGTGGATGTCCATGTACAAGCCGCACGGATGGGAGACGCTCGAGCTGCGATACGGTGGCCTCGTCTCGCGTCTCGATACGCTCCACCGCCGTGTAGGCGCATTTCTAGATCATGTCCTCGATCGTCCACATCTCGATGAAGATGCGGCCGCTAACGGGGACTCGCTCCAGGCGTGTGCGGCTAGGGCAGATGTATTCCTGCCGTCACCCACACGCTCGGGCGACTCGCAGGCTACATCGCATCGCTCCTCGCTCGACGACGAGCAGACAGATCCCAGAGCAGGCAGTGCAGACGATGACGAATCGATGCACTCGGGTCGTGCCAATCCACGCACCAAATGGGGATGGCATGAACCCGTCACTTCGCTCCCTGAACTCGAGAAACCGCTGCACCTAGTCTACGGTAGCCCCGAGCAGCTTCTTGATTACCACCGCGTTTCACGCCCCACCTACTGCTGACTTTTCTTCACACCACATTTTGAGAAGACTTTTCGGAAGTGCATTGCAATCAAACACGATACACATGATGCACATCGCTGCAAGGGCAGGCATGGCGAGTGGCAAAGAGGTCGACACCTCAGGCGATGAAGGGGAACATGGCCTTGCGCTTGGGGTACTCCTTGCCGAACTCCTTCTTGTAGTTGCGGTGCTTCTTGATCGCCCACACGTACATCTGCGCCGTCGAGACCGCCGCAAACAGCGCGCTGGCCGGGTTGAGCGTGAGCACCGTAAACGCCGCCCAGGCGACAAACTCGAAAAAGTAGTTGGGGCACGAGACGAGCTCAAACGCGAATCCGCGCGGGATCTTGCGCACCTTGGTGCCTGCCGGGCGCAGGTTCTTGAGGATAATGTGCGTGTAGGCGTTGGAGAGCTCGGCGAGCACCATGACCGCCGCGGCGCCAAAGATGAACTTGGGGTTGTCCTGGATCGTGCCTGCCACCGACGATGCCGAGAACCAGGGCGAGTGGATGAACGGCGCAAGCAGGAAGCCCGACAGGAACCAGTAGTGCGTCGAGTTCTTGAAGATGTTGAACAGCGGCATCGTGCCGTTGCTGAATCGGTGCACAAACAGCGTCTCGAGCTCGCGCTTGACGTAGTGCGCCACGGCGAGCGAGAGCGCCACCGTCTGCATCTTGGACGGCGCAAATTCACGGCGCCAGATCTGCGGGCCAAAGTAGTAGAAGAGCGGGTGGATGAAGATGGGGCCGGCATACTCGGTGAGGAAGACCGTCTTCCAGCCGATCTGCGGGCCCAGATCCTTGACATAGACCGTCTGGCCCGAAGTGACGCCGAGGTCGGCGAGTGACTTGTCATCGTCGAGCAGCGGCTTCTTGTCCTCGGTGGTGATGCGCTGGCGCTCGACCGTGAGCTTGCGCGAGGCTGCGGCCACCTTTGTCTTGAGCTCGCCCAGCGTTGACTTGGACGACGAAAGCGAGACGGTGAGCGGGAAGCCCTTGGAGGCAGGCTTGCCAGGCGCAGTGCGCTTCTCAACGGTTACAGTGAAGGCCATCTTTGCAACACTCTTCTTCTGAGAACGGGGAAGGAAAGGTGGTCGTGGTTAGGGTTAGACTTGGATCGAGGTCGAGGCTCGGTTTCTTTTGTTGAGAAGGGCCGGAACGGATGGCTGGCTGGCTCAACCGCACTCGCTCTCTGGCTGTCGATTCGCCCTCATCGTTGCGAGACGACTGCTCAGCTGCTTCGGCCCGCCCGCAACATGACAAACGCGCGTGACGCGCCTCGCATCATGGCCCCGGAGGGCATTATGAAAATCATCGGCGGCCGCTTTTTTTGGGAAATCGGTAGCCGGTGGGCCGCCGTTGAGAAGAAAACGACCTTCGCAGCTTCGTCCCCGACTTCCGAGATCTGCCTATGGAATTTGGGCTGCAAGGCGAAAAAAGTGCGAGCTGCCGATGGTGCCAGCTGCCTCCACACCATCTCAGCCTATAGCACTGAAGAGGCAAGCTTATTGGCACGGCCATGACGACGCAGTCAAGACAGACCACGTCCGAGGTGGAGGCCAGCTTTCTGCGCTGGTTCCGCCAGTCCGGCGGCTCGCTCGATGCTCGCTGCCGCATTCAGCCCATCCCCGGCATGGGCAGAGGCATGGTGGCCAACGCCTCCATCGACGCTGGCGAGACCATCTTTGTGATCCCGCGCCACGCCCTGCTAAACCTCGCCACATCAACGCTCGCCAAGCGCTGCTCAGAGGCAGAAGCTAACCCCGCTACTGGCTCCACCTCCACAGCTTCCGACGCACTCACCTGGAAAGAGGTCAGCAAGATGGGATGGCTTCCTCTCATTCTAGCCATGATGTTTGAACGAAGAAGAGCAGCCCAGCCCTCGAGCGGCTCTGCGCCGGGTAGACCTACGACAGACGATGGCGATGTGTCCATGGAGAACGGAGAAGCAGTGTCAGCATCCGCCGAGCACCTCGAGGGATCGAACGGCGACCGCGAGGACCTGCGTCAGGCTCCCCGTAGTTTCGGAGAGCAGACCTGGGGCGCCTACTTTGACATCATGCCGACAGAATTTAGCACTCCCATGTTCTGGAGCTCAGGAGATCTGCAGCATCTGGCTGGCACCTCGATTGCCGACAAGATCGCCAGGGACGAGGCCGAAGCCGACTACCACAACAAGGCGCTTCCATATATCCGCTCGCTACCGCAGGTGTTCCTAGACGGCACAGGCGCAGAGGATCACGAGGCGGAGCTGAACAGGTGGTACTCGCTCGACACCTACCACATTATGGGCTCTCGCATCCTCAGTCGCAGCTTCCACGTCAAGAGCCGCAAGAAGGGGCTCGAAGGAAAGACGGTCGACATGGACGACCTCGACAGCGACGAGGGCGAAGACGAGGAGGGAGACGAGTCTGAAGCTGAGCTGCTCGAAGATGAGGGCGAGGCGGACGAGACACCGAACGACGGCGCATCACAAGGTGGACCTGACCAAGCTCAGGAAGAGCATAATGATGATGACGATGACGATGACGATGATGATGATGATGATGATGATGATGATGATGATGATGACGAGGACGAGGAAGAGCAAGAAAATGTCGTCGACATCTCGATGACCCCCATGGCTGACATGCTCAATGCGCGCTTCGAGTCGGACAACGCCAGGCTCTTTTACAAGTCGCACGTGCTCGAGATGCGCGCTACCAAGCCCATCTCTGCTGGCGAGCAGATCTTCAACACGTACGCCGACCCGCCCAATAGCGACCTGCTTCGTCGATACGGACATGTTGACGAGCCCAACGGCAGCGATGTGGTTGAGCTGGATGCCAAGCTGGTGCTCCAGGCCGCCAAGGCGCATCTTGCACGCGTGCTCTCGGCCGATGCAGATGCGCTACAGAAAGATCTCGAGGAGCGGCTGGAGTGGGCGTGTTCCTCCCTCGGAATCGACGAGGTGTTCATCCTCAACTACCTCTTCACGCCGGGCAGCAAGCCGCCGCATCGCGCACAGCCCGAGAAGCGAAGCCCCAAGGAGCTCAAGGCGGCCGCAACGGGCGGGGGTATTTCGGAGGAGATGATCGCGCTCACGCGTGTGCTGTGCATGTCGCGCGAAGCGTTCGACAAGGCCCGCACCAAGGGCAAAGGTCCAAGCGCCCGAGTCGAATCGCAGGAAGAGCACACCCTCCCCAACAACAAGGTGGTGCGAGTCTCGGCAAGCCAAATCATGACGGACGCCATCGACTTGCGGCTCGAGCAATACCCTGGCGGTGCGGGCGTGAGCGAGGAAGAGGCCAAGCTCTACGGCTCGCGCAAGGATGAAGTTGGCGGCGACAACGAGCGTCGTGCGCTGGTGGTGCGACTGGGCGAAAAGCGCGTGCTGCTCGACCAGAAGCGCGTCCTCAACTACGTCTTGGACCGCATCCGCGAAGCCGAAGCCGAGGCCGCCAAGGTCAAGAACGCCAAGGACGCCGCAAAGAGGAAAGGCAACTCGAATGGAAAGGCCAACGACGCCGCAAGCAAGAAGAAGCAGCGCCGATAGATGTCAGCAATGCAGACATTCACGGATCTCTCCTCTCGGTGAACTGGCATGAACGACGGCGACTGAGATCGGTTCTATCGGGCCCTGGCTGTGGTTGATTGCGCACAGTCCAGATCGGGCTATGTGGCGTTGCGGCAGCTCCCGCAACCTTGGAGTCTCGGCTAAGTGAGTTGTTTTCTCTAAATCATGCTGAACTGTCCGGGAAGCCCGCAGGTCCTGACTCGACCGTTTCCACGAGCAGAGCCGCACGCCGACCCATTCTCGCTGCGATCTAGATCACGAAGGCCAGGACGGTCATGTCGCATCCCTACCGCAGCATTCATGCTGCCTGACGGAGCAGAACGGAAATGCAAGGCCGTCGGAATGGTGTGCCGAGATGGGCGATTTTCCCCGCAGCGGCTGCAGCGCACGACGCACGACCAAGTACTGCATGTCGATGCCACCGCGTGATGCCCACCAGCGACGCAGAATATCAGCATTCCTACAGCGTGGCAATTGACAACGCTACAACGCTCGCTCGACGATGAACACAGTAGCGAGCCTGGACCCTTGCGGTTCACAAAGTCTGGCTCGGACTGGCTGGCGTCGCCTTGCTTGCACTGCACCCCGTGCTTTCCGAATGAGCTGGGCCTTGATCGCTCCGTTGCTGCCGGCCTCGCTACAACCCTGACATTCGATTGTGTTCTGCACTCCGATGCCTCTTGGGCGCACGGATCGCTCGACGCGGCCCAGCTTGCCCGCAGACAACAACTCCTCGATCTTGGCTTTGGCTGCTCATCTTGATGTCGGGTGAGCATTTGTCCATGGCTTCAGCCCGGGGCCTAGAATGTAATTAATTCTTATCTTTTACCCCGCAAAAATAGGGCGCTTGACAGAGAGAAGCGAGGCCAAGCGAGGCTCGTTCTGCCGCTGTTTGGCCATGCCCTCGTACTTGGCCTTGCATCGTCGGAGCTTTGCTTGGTTCGCACGGTTCTGCCGCACCGCCGCCCTGCCTGTGAGCGATGCCTGCCAACCCCGCGCTCTTCTTTTCCACGTTGGCGCTTCAACCGCCTGCGCGCTCCCGAGATCGAATCTCCCGTCCGTGCCGAAGTCGTAGCCGCCCCAGACCTTGCTGGGACGACAACTCCTGTCCCTCTCGCGCATCTCGCCTCCCCCGCTTTTCTGTCTTTCGTCGCTCACCACGTCTCAGAGCTTTGGCACTTGCCGTAGCCTTCAGTGCTACCCCGCATTCTCCATCCGTCCATCGACTCGCTCATATATACCACATGCTCTCCCGCATTCGCCGCGAATCCACCTGAAGGTGCTCGCTTGACGTTCCCCGTGCTGCATCCCGACCAACAGTCTTGTGCCACCCATCGCACTCTTTGGAGCTTGACTCATCGTTCCAGAAGGTTCGACGATACAAACACACCGCAATCACCCACTCACCACCGGCCTTCAGTGTAGCAGACCACGATCAGGCTGCTTCCGTGTCCTTCAGCACTTTCGACACGCCCCTGAGCCTATCGCCTGTGCTCATCCATTCACTTTGGCTTGCTCGGCGTTCCCTTGGCGCCAACATCCGGTACGGATCAATTCTCCCATTCACTGCCGCCATGTCTACCTCGACTCAAGACTCCCAGACGACCACAGTCCCGCCCGCTGCTGCGCTCGATCCAGCCATGAACGCCGCGAACGACGACACCGCGGCCGGCGCCGCACGCTCGCGCAAAAAGATGTACAAAAACTGCGATCGCTGCCGCCAAGCCAAACGTGCCTGCTCCGCTCAGTACGTCAGCATCGCCGAGGCGCTTGCCAACAAAGTCGCCTGTAAGAACTGCAAGAAGAAAGGAGAGGTGTGCACATTCAACAGCCTCATTAACTCGTTCGGCGGCATCCCTCTTGCTGGTCTCACGGGAGCCGCTTTCGCCGAAAGCCTACAAGAGACCAGCAATGGCTTGCCTTCGGAGAACACCAGCGCCGCCGCCTCCAATGATATGAACATCGACGAGACCCTCGCTAGCGAGCCAGAGTCCAGCAGAGCTGCCGAACGACGTCGAGATAGCCAGTCTTCCATCGACAATGTCAACGCCGTCTTTGAGCTGCTCAACAGCTGTGACGACCTGGTCCAGCCGCCCGCCAAGCGACGAAAGGCTTCGGCACTCGACTCGCAGCAGATGTTTTCGTCGTACGCAGGCTTTGTGCAGCCAGTTTCCAATGCTGCCTCCAACTCGCTCGTCCTCAGCCGCGCACAATCTCCCTTTGCGGAAGATGAGTCGGACACGTCCGTGTTCGACATCCTCGGCTTCCAGATCTGGGGATCAGCACCCAGCGTACGGCTCGCACAGACAGCAGACCGACAACATCTCAATTCGGATCTTTTGAACGTCTACGAAGGAGCTGCCGAATCGGCCTTCCGCGTGTGGGTCACCGATGCCACCACGCCCTATCTCCTCTGCGCCGACTCGTTAAGCTCGACTTCGGCCGCCATGTCGCTCAACAAAAAGGTGACTCTGCTGGATCACGCATCGAAGCGCATCTTCAAGGCGGACAATGCAAGTCGCAATGTCGAGAAGCGCGTCTCGGAGGCGTATCATGCCGTGCTGCTCGCGTATGCAGCCCAATGGCCCCGACATCGCAACAGCCAGACAGCTAGTCGCGCCGAATGGAAGCCCGACGAGGCACGTATCCGGCTGTCGCTCTGGAAGCAAGCGCGCGACAAGCTCATGGACGCCGCAGACGCGTGGTCGTTCCGCATCGTTTTCGCGCTCATCCTGTTTGCTTGGACTGAGAAGCCGCGCGAGGTGCCCGACGACGAAGCTTGGGGCTCGGACAACGAGCCGCCCGCACAGCTGCATGAGGTTCCTTCTCTCGACGAAAACAGCGCGCTCGACTCCTCCTCCTGGCAGATCAACGCCGAGGCCAGCACCATGATGCTCGCCACCGCCATGCGCAAGCTCAAGGCATTCCGGCTCAAGATTCAGCAGCTCAGACGTAAAGGTATCGACCTCTGGTCGACCGAGGAACCTGGTCTCGAAGCGTCGCAAGTGGCGCATCGTAGGGCGGAAGCAACGCTGCTTGAAAACACGTATCACAACCTGTACTGGTTCGGCTGCATGATGGACACCGAGCTCAGCGTGCTGCGCAAGTACGATGCCGTGATTGGGGATGAAGACTCGGATCTCACCGATCAGCTCCTTTCGCCGCAGCGCGCCACGAGTCTGCGCAACGAGACCGAGAGCTTTGCCACGGGCGCAAGTGCGACGCGCAAGCCGGTGCGCAAGATCTGGGACGAGGTGATTCCAGCCAACAGCCAGAAGAACCGCCACACCTTCGCCAAGAGCTGGCCGTGCTCGGAAGAGGATGCCAAGCGCACCCTGGCGTATGCTACACCGATCAAAGTGCTCCTCTTCCGCCACGTCGGGCGGCTGCAGTCGAGCTACTGGCGTCAGGCCTCGAGCGAGCAAATTGAGCGCCAGATCACCCACGTCCTCTCGGTCGTGCGCCACTGGGACGAGACCTTTGCGCCGTTCTTCGCCAGCTGCATTGCGCACCACCACGAGCTGCCGCCGTCCATCCAGAGCTGGCACGTCATCACGGCGACCAAGTGGAACCTCGCGGCGATCCTGCTCGTGGAGCTGGTGCAGACCATCGACCGCTCCGCCGCCTCGTCGGATCCGTTCCAGAACACCGACGAGATCTTTGCCGCCCTGCGCACCAAGGTGTGTCTCAACACGGCGGCGCTCATCGATGCCATCCAGCGCTCGAGCTTGGCACGCGTGCCGAGCGCCGAGTCGCCGTTTGAGTTTATCCATGCGACCGACAGCACGGTGCTGCACAGCGATCCGTGGCCCGAGATCTCGGTGCACGGCTTTGCGTGCGTGGCCAAGTGCGAGATCAAGCAATTCGCACAGCTGGCGGCTCGCAGTGCGTGGGCGGAGCTCGAGGCGGCAGAACAGCGCGTGCACAAGTGCATTTGGGCACTCGACCAGCTCAGCAACCGCTCGACCATGGCGGTGGATGCAAGCGCAGAGGTGGCCAAGCTGCTCGAGGTTCACTCGCCCTTCAAGCAGCAGCAGCGCCAGCAGCAACTGCAGATGCATCTCGCGCGCGACGAGGATGCACGGTCACAGTCGATGGACGCGTCGGTGGCCGCGCAGACGCCGGCTATCGAAGCGTTCCTAGCAGGTGGTGGCAGCGTCGCTCCCCCCGCGCCCATGCCTTCTGCTTTCACCGACGAGGTTTGGGCGTCTTGCTTGCAGATCTTATCCGAATCAGAGCCGAGGGAAGCCGCTGCCGGCACGGACGAGACTCCGGACGCAGGCAGCTCGTCGCTGCTTTGGCCTGACCTGGGCGTACCGTCGACATCGTCGATGCCCCTCGCGGATGATACAGATTCGGCTTCTTCCGAACACTCGCTCTCACCCACGTATACCTCTTCTACCGTCACATCGTCCATGGGAGCCCCAATCGATTCGCTTTCGCTTCCGGCTACAGCACCATACGCCAATGTTTTTCCTGACGTGAAGGACCACGACGCGATCCACCCCACACTCGATAGCTTCCCCAATGCCTTCCAGTTCCGTGTCTAGTTCAGCTAAATATCACGGCTATTTGGTTCATCATCGGTGCAGTCGGTGTTTGAGCTTCATGCTTGGTGATGAGATGGGTAGATGAGAAAGCATGCTGCGCAGTACATTGAAGGGAGCCGGATGTGATCTCAAAGGAGATTTTTTTTCTACTTTTTTTGTGTCCGGGTTTTTGTGCCGATTTTCTGTGGGAGATTTTACGCATCAGTTTGTGCAAGGACGGGCTCGTGCCAGCAAACGACCCCTTGCCGGTGCTTGGCACTTGGCACCGGTATTGCTCGGATCGAGACGTCCGCAGACAAGAAAGGATCATGCAAAGGACAGCAGGACAGGACCATCTCGAGTCACACGCCCATGTCGGGAAGTGGGGACTTCATTGCTGAGATTGAGATACGAGACACGAAATGAGAGCGCGAAGCATTAACCATGGGGTTCCTAATGGAGCAACTTTCAGACGTCGTGCTGGGTAAGGCAGTAGATTCGATTCTCGTTTCCGGCAAACTCCATACCGCTGAGGTCCACGATGAAGCAATCCGGGACGAAATCGCGAATGCTGCGGTACCTGCCCAGAGCATAAACAGTTCCCTCGAACTCGAGATGGTGGTTTTCCTCCCTTGTAGGCAGCTCCGAGTGAATGCTGAAGGTGTTAGTAATCTCTACCGATTCGCGAAGCTCGTACTGACGTACGTAATTACTGAGAACCAGTGAAAGATCAGTATCGCGATTCGCTCGTATGCGCAAGCACACCTTGATTTTGCTTCAAGCTGCTTACCTTGACCGGGGTTGGTACAGCGGTTGGAATATAGCCCTTCTCGAGTTCAGAAGTTGGGTTTCGTGAGGCAGTGGACCCTGCACATTGTTTCACCCTTCAGTCCTTTAACCTTAATGTCGAAAGAGCTGTCGAAGCTGCACAAGACAAATGGAGTGCGAAACTTGCCGAGGAGATAGACGGATCCTTCGAAGTTGAGATGATCAGGACATTCTGAAGGGTTTCGATCGTAATCTCGACGGATTGGTCGACCTTGCTCTTAACTTGCTTGGCAACATCGAGCAGACTGACCCCAAGGTCGAGCGTGTTGACCAGGAGCAACACCTGATCCGGTCCAATTGGGGCGTGGGCGGTGCCGTACGAGTAGGATTCGGCATGGCTGCTGGCTCCCGCACGCCAAAGCTCGTTGTGGAAAGCCGTATTGAAGAGGGTTACATCAAAATGCGCCGTACGTCCTATCCAAAAAGGACTGCCAACGAAAAAATCCTCCCTGCTGATTCCGTCGATACATGTTAGGACTCTACCGCGGAATCTGCTGCATGGGTCCTCGGAGACAGAGTTGAATGTTTGCTTGAAACGATGCTGAACAAGTCCCAAGCATCCAAAAGGAGAGATCGTAGAGAGCTCGTCGTCCAAGATCGACGATCGCGGATAATAGTGAACCACTTTGAACTTCGGTGCAGGAGCCGAGGGCCGTCTTTCCGTCATGAGATTGGCAAAGTCATCGTAGCTGATGCCGGCCAAAGCACGCATCTTGTCTTCGTGGCTGATGAGTTCCGAAGCATCTTTGCCTTTACTGTCATGAGCACGCGCCTCTTCGATGTTCGCGACGGCGCAATCGTTTTCGAGAGAGTGCGGTCTCTCGAGGGATTGCGGTTCCCGCCGGACCCCATACCGAAGAGCATTCAGTGTCAGTGACGTCGTCCATATACATGGTGAGAGATGACAGTCGAAATGGAAGCATGGAAAAGGACAGAAGAGACGATGTGGCGAGACCATTCCAGCAGTCGCTCTTCGCCTTCAACTTACTCGCACTGCCCACGCCCTCCTTGTCAGTTGATCCTTCCAGCTCTTCTTCTGATGGCGCGCATTTCCGAATCTTTCCGCTCGCCGTCATTAGCCGAAGATGCAGATTGGTGGGAGAACTCCACCTGCAAGATCACAACCACGTTCTTGCGCTTCGCTCCGAGCACGGCATCTCGCGCTCTGAAATGAAGTGCAACTTTAAGATTCCAACCAGTGAAGTTCAAGTTTTCTTTGCGCAGTCACCTTCACTCGCGAGGACTTGGCCTGTGATCACCTGCCGACAGGCTGTCGATTGACGGTGAGACACACAGACGCTCACGACAAGTGTGACCGAAAAAAATTCAGCGTTCGCATGGTGATGGAACTGGACATTGGTGGAATTTCAGACACAGGAGAGAAGCAGGAAGACTTGGCCGTCTACATATTCGGCGGTGGGCGGAACCTCTGATGAGCTCCTTAACAGGGTGCTGTGCAGCATGGAAGAGAGCGCGCGAAGAGATGTTTGCGTAAATCACGAGGGGTGACGATGCCGAGCGAGACGGAGAGGCTGCATGCAGCCTACCGTTGTTTGGAAGTCTAGTCGTCACGTCTCGGTTCGTAGACATAATCCCATCCATTGACGTGCATAACCCTTCTAGGCTGGGTGATGCAGCGTACGCTGTGATTGCTGCCAGCGTGCTCGATGCCCTTGAGGTCCACAAAGGTAGGATCTTCGATGGGACGCCAGCCTGGTTCGGTGTCGCTGATAAACGGACGAGCCTTGCCAACAAGATAAAGGGAGCCCTCGAATTGAAGGCGGGAAGCCTCTTCGGAAGGACTCTGGGCTGAGTGCACGCCCCAGACGACACTGAAATCGACTCTCTTGCGAAACTTTTTCTTGATACGGTCGGCTACCGCCACAGGATCCACCCTCTCGTCGAGACCTTTGATGAGAAGAACAACAGCATCGTAAAGAACGTCTGCTCCGACAGAATGGTGTGCGAAGTAAACACCTTGGCGAGTGGTGAAGTTGATCTTGTAGAATTCGTCATGGTAGGCAGGGTTGATAAGAAGGATGTCGATGTAGCACATCACCTCGCCGATCCAAAAAGGCCCAGACAATACGTAATCCTCTTCTTTGATGTCGGGTACGAACGTTGCAACTCTCTGACGGAGCTCTGCCCACCTTAGCTTGGTTTCTCGGGGTCCGCAAAGACCACCGTTTCTGATCTGGAAGCGGTGCACCACGATACCGGGGAAGCCAGAAGAAGCGAATCTGGGAGCGTGGAAGCCTGGCAGCGAACGATGATGAAGTACTCTTGCCGAAAAGACGAGCCCAGGCTCGTGGTAGTGGACTGCTCTGTACTTGTGTGCAGGCGCTGTAAGCCAAGTCTTTAATGCTGCAGAATAGTCGTCTTCTTTGTATCGGAAACCAGCGACTTCGCACAAGTTCCGGAAATACTGCACAGCACTGGCGCTGACATCAGGGGTGCTTGCGACGGTCGCTTCGGCTTCGTTTGCGCCCTCGGAATCCTTTCCCTCTAATCCATCATTTTTATCTTTTCCGCAGTCTTTGACCGGAGACTGCGCGGAAGACGGGGGGATCTCTTGGTTAGGACTCTGAATATCGTCTCTGGCCCCATCAGGAGCGTCCTTAGCTACCTCGGCCATAGTTGCAAGGGACAGAAGGTGGAATCGATACAGAAATGTTGAAGTGAGGAAGAGCGGGCACTGGATAGAAACGACACGTATTTATGGGTGTTGGCGATCCCCCCATCATAGCTCTGAACCTGCCGACTTTCGGCCAAGACGGAGCGCATTCAGACTTTCTCCTCCTGCGAGATGCCGAAAGCAAACCTTCCTCAAATGGAGCACACGAGAAGGTTATGCGCACCGAGAAAAACGGTGGGGACAGCGGAACTTAATAACATGAATCACATTCGGTTGAATGGGATGAGGGTAAAAGGTTCATTTTTGACGTGATTGACAGGTATGATATCGGAAAGAGACACTGGAAGCCATGGATCTACACACAGCACATCGAAGACATATTCTAAACGATGGCGACGAGCACGCTCTGTCCCGACGAGTAATTGGGCGATGTGCTCGGCTTTGCTGCCTGCAAGCACCTTCTACTTGTTCTTGTTCTTGTACGTCTCGCCTCGCTCGGCCTTCTCGTCTTGATCCGTGCGCCTTCCACCGTTCGCCTTCCTGTCGTCGGCAAGCGACTGGGCGAACTTGGAGCGCTCTCGGATCTGGGGACCCTTGACGTAGAAGACGTAGACGGGGATGGCGACGATGATGGCGAGGAAGGCAAGCAGCGTGCTTGCCCACTCCAATCCGAGTCGGTTGTACAGTGGCGTTGCGTACATCGCCGAGACACCGGCGAGGAAATCACGTGCGAGCGCATTGCCACCCGTCGCCGATGCCGAATAAGGTCCGTATGCGGCAATCATGTAATCGATCGTGCTCATGTAGATCGAGTAGTTGGCGATGGCGATCATGGTCGAAAAGATCATGGGAGCGATCCAGTGGACGCGAGGAGGGCCGAGCGATGTCCATGCGAAGCCGAAGAGTCCAAGCGTCTCGAGCGGAACGAGGTAGAGCAGAAGCCAGAGACGTGCTTCGGGTTTGAGCGCGTCGGGGTCGCGTACGCGGCGTTTGCGCTCCCAAATGAAGCGGGGAATGAAGATCAAGTAGCCAAGCAGGTAGCCGAGGTTGATCGGGATGAATGCAAGACCGACCTGGACGGTGCTGAAGCCCCACTGCTTGTACACGAGCTGGAACGACTCGAGGAAGATGAAGATGAGCATGTCCGAGAAACCGGAAAGCAGCGAGAGGAAGAGTACGATCGGCTCGCGGACGAACATCTCGAAAGGTCGCAGCCAGTACTTTCCGATCTCGCGCATGCTGAAACGGTCCGTGCGGACCTCGTTGGGGCCGTAAATGTTCTTCTCGCCATTCTTGCGGCGGCGCTTCGCCTCGCGGTCAAGCAGGATCGTCGACCTTGTCTCAGGAACGAGCACAAAGTGGACGAGCTGGACAGCCCCACCAAAGATGAGCTGAACCCAGAAGTTCCACTCCACCTTGAGATAAGCCTGGATGAAGCCTCCAATAAAAGGACCGACCGAGGTACCGCCGACGGAGGACAGCACGACGAAAGCCACGGCAAACTGCTGCTCATCGGGCTCCCACATGTCTGCCACCATGCCGAGCGTCACCGAGCCTCCGGCGGTGAAGAGACCACCAAGGAAACGAGCGACGATAAGCGAGCCGTAGTTGGGAGCCAGTGCAGCGAGCACCTGCCAGATGTTGACGAGGAAGAGCGAGATCTGGAGGACGGGCCATCGACCGATCTCTTCGGACCATGGTGCCCAAAACTCGCACCCGAACGCATAGGCCACTAGGAAGATCATCTGACCCACACGAGCGGCGGGCTCGCTGACACCGTACTTCTCTGCAACGCCGGTGACGGCATTAGGGTAGACCGAGGTGTTGAAGTTCATCGAGACCTGTACGGCGAAGATAACGCAAAGAATGGCCCACTTGCGCCATGTGGGATACGAGTAGCCCGTTGCCAGGTAGCCAGCTCGCTCGGAGAGCACGATCTTGCCGTCATCGCGGGGTTCGAGGTCATGCTCACCCTCGCGCTGCTTTTCCGAGTTGGTCTTGACGAGGTCGTTCTTCTCGCGGATCGCCTGAACATCGGCGGGAGCATCGTCCTGCGACGGCTCGCTCGACTGCGAGGTGGTGTCCTTGGTCTTGTCCGGGTTCTGGTGGGGTGTTGCGATGGCCGTGCCTGCTTCCGAGGAAGAGGCGCGTGATGGTGCGGCGTGGTCGGCCATGATGGAGACCAGTCGGATGTAGGAGGACGCCGAGGAAAGAAGGGTATCCGAGGGGAAAAGGGGATGCGTGGGGTAGGGAACGAAGCGTGCAGCAAGACGACACACCGATAGTATCTTAAGCTCGAGTAGCGTGGCCTGAGGGGGGCAGCTCTATTGCAATGCAGAAGAGGCCAGCCGACGACAAGGCTGAAGGAAAAAGATGGGGAAGCCCGGTTGGCTGTGGGTTTCTACTCGCTGGCGAGACTAGGACGGGTGCCCAGGGTCTCGGGGTTTTTTCCACCACTCACGGGCGCTGCCGTGACGACGACAGAGAGAAACAGCATCAGACGCAGGAACTACATCATCGCTGATGAGCGAATAATGGGCGGTGCTGCACTAACGCGATCAGGTTTGGGCGAAGGGCCCAAGACGGTGGACCCTAAAGTCATCCGGTTGGCTGCAGGCGAAGCGAGGCTCTGCAGTACAGGACAGGGAAGGCGAATGGATGCGGAATCGTCAAGCGAGGACCGTCGTACCTAAGCTTGGGTGGAGGACGAACGGGCCGAAAATGACGTTGGGAAGCTGCGGATGCATCGATCGGCGGAATTTGGCTGCAAACTGCCGCTGTTCTGACGGCTTGGCGCCCTTCTGCCGCCCGCCCGCCTGCACCGTCGGAGAATATTTTGCGAACCGTTCGCTGCACATGCAGAACGATAAGCATCGAAGCCGGTTTCGCAGAGAAGCCTTCGCTCCAGCCTGGGCCGTGGGAGCCTGGCCGCCGTCATCCGGCCGCACCAACCGCCTGCCTGGGCCGCCGTCTCTTCTGCCTGTCCAGAGCCCCTCGTGAGCCGCTAGACTTTCCAGGCTTTGCGCAAGGCGGGCGAGCAGCTTACCCCCGGAGAAGGTGAACACAGCTCAGCCTCTCACCTTCTGCCATGCCCTCACAGGTTCTTGCCCGGAATCACACCAGCAAAGAGGAGCAAATCGCAGTGGCTTTCGAATCTATGGATCGCATTGCGAGACACGCTCGCCAAAGCTGCCAGCTCGGTCTTGGCAATGTCGATGAGACTAAACACCAAAGGGCTGTTTACTTAGAGAACGGTGGAAGGTCAGACGCCGCAACCGAAGCCGGATGGTGCTGGCGATCTGTAAGCGCTGAGTGGCTTGCGCTCATGCCGGGTTGCATCATCGCTGCCACTAGTCAGCCGAGACGCGCTGGACGCCGACGAATTTTTAATCGCCGATCCCGGACGCGATTCGGGGCGCGATTCGAGGGCGGTGACGAGCCAACACCGTCGGCGCTCACTCAGCATTTCCAGCTCAGGGTCTCAAGAGCTGAAGCTGCCCCGACACCATCGCGCTTCTGCAAAGCTTCCCCGCAGCACGTGGCGCCAGCAAGGTCCTTCCCCCTCGCCCGCACGGGGCTCACATCTCTTAGCCAACCTCCGTAAGCGTTGTCTACACCGTCATCGCTTACGGCTCACACGGCTCGGACGAGGTTCAGCCGGGAGGTACACGCGAGTTGTTTTGCGTCTGCGGCACATGTGTGAGCGCAATTTCAAGATCAGGGTTCGAGGACCGGTCTGCGGAGGCTGGGGTCTATGGCTTCGTCCCACATGCCTGCCTCGAGGCGACAGGCAGCGTTCCAGATCCGCTGGAGCTTGCGCATCCGGTCGGGCGAGAGGTCGTCTCGTGCGGCTCGGGCTTCAATCAGCTGCATGGCTTTTCGTGCCGCCTGTTGAAAGTCGTCGCTGGCGTACGCCTCGATCCATTCCACATAGTCCTGCTTGAGTGTCGCGGAGCGATGGTGTGCGAGCCAACGTCCTACTTGTGCGTAGCCCACCATGCAAGGGCTCACTGCAACAAGTAAGTCGAGCACGTCGCTCGACCGACCTGTGTCGAGCACAAAGCGCGTGTATGCCAGCGTCGCCGCGCTTTCGGTTGTGCCGTGCTCGAGCTCGGTTTCGGAAACGTCCAGGCTTTCGCGACACAGACGCTTGTGCAGCTCGGCTTCCTGTGCGATGGACCGAGACATGTCGACGAGAGTCGTAATCTCGTCGAATGTGGTGTCTGGAGATGCAGCCGCCTGGGCCCAGATGCGCGCATAGTGGCGCAGGAACAGGTAGTCCTGCTTCATGAACCACACAAATCCATCTCGTGGCAAGCTGCCATCCGCCAACCCGAGCACAAAGGGGTGCTGCACGAATCCAGTCCATGCATCGAGCGAGTTCGCGATCAAGCTTCGGTGCAGAGACAGCTCTCCATTTCCCAAGTCCGATGGCGAGGCAATCAGCCCACGAGGCTGGAAGGGGTACGAGTGGTCGAGTGGGCCAGGGCCGCTACCGAGATTTTGTATCCCACAGGCGATCGCGTTCTGGACGTACTTGATGGCGATTGAAGTCGCACGTACCAGCGAGTGGCCTTGCGCCAGCGATGCCGCCAGAGCCGACGAGAGCGTGCATCCGGTCCCGTGGGTCGCACTGGATGCGAGCAACGGCTTGACGAACAACACGAAAGTGCCATCCGTTCCGTCCTCGCCTTGCTGATACAACACGTCACAGACCACCTTGTCATCGGCACCAGGCGAAGCAGGGCGCTGGTGTAAGACGTCGCTGAATGGGATCTGGTCGGTCCGGATGGCAGTGACATTGCCTTTGCGTGTAATGATGGCGCCGTCCACGCCGGCGAGTTGGCGTAGTTCATCCTCGTTATCGATCCTGCCCTGGTGTGCATCCGCCGGGCGAGACTTGGTACGTTGTGGATAGCGACTGCCAGAAGATCGTGATATCGATGGAACGGACGTCGGCGCCATTTTTTCGACCTTTGCAGATGCTGTTTCAGCTCGATTGCTCAAGTACTCGTCGATCTGGAGTCTGGAGAGCTTGGCATGTCCTCCTTTGACCAGCACCGCGCGTGGACCAAGCTGAGCGATGTTCCTTGCTGCCGCCATCATCTGAGGAAGCTCTGTCTCTTCATTCTCCTTCGCTAGGTCCAGCTCGCGTGTCGCTGACTGGTGCGAGGTGAACTTGGCGGCGTAGTTGAGCAGCTGACGAGCCTCGGGCAGATTGGGCGTTAGAAGGGTGCATAGCGGCAGCAGGTCTCGGATGAGCGTCGCAATGGCGCCCTCCGACAGCAACAGTGAGCCGGATGTAGATACCATGACCGGATCAAGCACGATCGGAACGTTGCAGCCTCCGTGTGGGCCTGTGGACTGCCTCCATTCGCCGAGACGCTTGGCGAGAGCACCGACGATGCCTTCGTTGCACAGCATGCCCATCTTGACTGCATCTATCTGGATGTCAGATGAGACCGATTCTAGTTGCTGCAGCACGAACTCGGGTGGACACGCATGAATCGCCGACACGCCGGTGGTGTTCTGCGCGGTGAGTGCGGTCAGCACCGAGAGGCCGTAGGTGCCAAGTGACAGGAAGGTCTTGAGATCAGCTTGGATGCCGGCTCCTCCCCCCGAATCAGAGCCGGCAATCGTCAGCACTCTTGGTGGAGACATATCAAAACTGGTGGTCGTCACCCTGCCTGGCTTCCAAATCCGGGTCAAGGCGTCTTGGTGATGGTGTTGGAGGACAAAGTTGATCTGTGCATCACTCCCAAGTCTTCTTGGCCGTGGTGGAGGCTCGCCCACGTGACGAGCTTCGACTTTGGACTCCGAGTTCCGAGATTGCTTTGCACCCTTTTTCGCGAAGAAGAGCGGATGAACGCTTTGTGGAGCGGCAAAAATTTCCAAGGCGACCAACCACAGACCAATTTTTGCCTTTTTTGGCCGCAAAGCTTTTGGGTTGGGTTGGGGTCCACGAGCGCCTTCGACTCTGCCTCTCTCTTCACCTGCTCCTTCCTCGTCCATCACAGCACCGTGTCGATCCTATACGACACGCTCCACCAGCATGGTGGACAAGCGAAAGCGTCGTGGCTCTGATGCCGCTGCGTCGGTTCATTCCGCTTCAGAGGCCTCCGAGGATGAGCGCAACGCCAAGGAGGCGTCGACACCCGAGGAGACGGTGACCAACAAGGCCATGGTCCCCTTTGCCGACGGCGCAGAGCTCCATCAGGCGCTTCAGACGCCCTCAGCAGATATGCTTCGCCTGCTACTCACGCGTCTGCGTAACCAGACCAACCTCTCGTTTGCAGAAAACACCCAGCGCTCCACCATCCCCGCCAGCGACAAGCGAATC